>CM046446.1:25647693-25893189 GCA_025506515.1 Flaveria trinervia
TATGGAGGATGATGTAGGTTTAGGGGTGTATGGTTCAGAAGTGGGTTCAGTTTTAATGGGAAATGGGAAAGGGGTTGGTTCAGGTTGTGGTTGGGGTTAAGGTGTTGGTTTGAAGGTCATCCCCTATCCCCTTCTATACATCTCTTTCCTTTTCCTTGAGCAAATGTCAGCCTTGATGTCACTAACATGTCCCTGCAAGGTATTCTTAGACATGGGACCCACCTACTTGCTAGAGAAGCCATGAGATCGGAGATAACCCTTCATCCATGCCTTATCACCTATCTTCCGGACAGCAGCGAGTCCTGCTTCTTCTTCCTTCTTCTTCTTTACCCTTAGTTTCTCATTTGCAACTTTCTTTCTCTCCTTCTCCATTTGATCTTGCTCTTTGTTAAAGAGCCATAAGATCATATCATTATTATGTGGAGAGAATTCTTCTTGAGAGAAACCCTTGGAGGTCGGGAAAGTTATCCTTTCCCTCCTTAGCTACAAGTCAGCCTCTTTTCCCTTTTTCTCCTTCTCTTCTTCTAAGCCCAACCTTGTTGCCTCTTCTTTTTGTTCAATTTACAGCAGTGTTGCCTTCTCAAACTTAATCAACTCCTCTAATGGTAGCAGAAGCACTTCTTCACTGACAGCTCCAAGCATGACAAGCCTGTCAATGATTTCCACCCTTCTATGATGGTTGATAGCCTCCTGGTTGACTGCAGCTGCTTTACTGTTTGCAGCTAACAACTTCCTGTTTGGAAGTCTACCTTTCCTCTTAAGTTTCTTTAACCTTTCTTCCACCTAAAGCTCTTCCGCAGTCATCTTCCTCTTTCCTTTGACATCTTCAGAAGTGCTAGACTTTGGGGGTTCTTGGATGGAAGTTTCAAGTTGAGAGATGGTAGTTGGAGCTTGTTGTAGTGATGTTGTTTGAGTGATAGGTTGGCTGATAAAACTTCACTATTCACCTCAAATTCTAGTTCTAGAGATGCATATGTGATAACCAGATCCTTGGATAGGGAAAATAGCCCTTCCGCAGCTTCCATCTCAGCTTCGGAAGATTGAAATTGTTCTTCCGAGGCTTTGACTTCTACTTCAGAAGTATGTGATAATGCACTCTCTATCCCAACTATTTTAGATACTGGGCCATCAGTTTCCATTTCCCCTTCAAAATTAATCTCAGGTTCCATGTAGAACTTAGGTTGACCAACTTCTTTGACAATGGTAGGAGGTGCATTTGACCTCTGAGCTCTTCAGCTCCAAAGTATGCCACAACACATCAGGGCTTGGCTGTTCAATGGAAGATCCAAGTAACTTGGAGACGAACCTGTTCAGATATTGGAGCATCCTTTGATCTATTTGAAGAACAATTAGAGGAGGCTCAGGAAAAATTGTTGCTTGATGAGCAGGGTATCTTGAAGTTAGAGATGTTAAAGCTTGACCCTGTGGTTCCACATGTGTTTGCATCTAAACACTCTCATCCTTTTTGGTAGCATCATCTTGAGAGCTAGATGAGCTAGAGGAATAGGTCAATAAGACCTGAATGGGTACATGCCTAACCAATCTCTTAATCTGTTTCTCAGCTAGTTAAGCCTTGAGATTGTCAATCTCAAGTTGCTGAGTGATAGACCTATCCTCTAAAGTCTTAACCTTAGATTCAAGGTTTAAGGCTTTAGAAAGTAGGTCTTGAATTGTGAGTTTCAGACTTCCCTCATCGCCTTTTGAAGAATCACGAGGAGATGTGGTAACATACCTAGTATGTTTAGACTCACCACCAGATGTGGTTTTCTGGCACCCTGGTTTCCCATGCCTAATGATATCTCTTTCAGAGGCATCAAAAGTGTTGGACCAAAAGAACCAATGAGCCAAGATCAGAAAACCTCTAAGTCCCACATGATATCACAACAACTGCTGAAGGCTTCATCAGCAGTTCGACAAGTGCTGAAAACTCCAACAGCTGAAGATCAAGTGCTGAAGATTTCAACAGCTGAAGACTAAAGTGCTGAAGTTCAACAGCTGAAGAACACAAGTGCTGAAGCTGAAGACCAAAGTACTGAAGTACAACAGCTGAAGAGTCTACAAGTACTAAAGATCAACAACTGGTGTACAAAGTCTGAAGACAAAGACTGAAGACATCAGCTGATGATATCTACTAAAGTCATCAGCTAATGAAACGTCTGAAGTTCAAGTCTGAAGACCAAGTACTGAAGTTTCAGTAGTTTGTCACAACAGCTGAAGAGTACTTCTTCAAGTAGTTTGATATCAGTCGTTTTATGTTTTTACTTTCAGTAGTTGTTAGTAACTGATAACACTTAGTATTTTTGTAAGAAGATGTCAGCTGTTTTGACATCTTCAGTAGTTGTGTTTCAGTTGGAATAATTCTGTTAGATGTCACTATCAAGTGACATCAGCAGACGTCACATCTCTTATATAAGAGTGTCGACCTAATTGTAAGTGTGACATTCCGTTACCACGAAAGCGAATATTGAATGAAATATTTTGTAGAATTCTCTCTATCTATAACCGTTTTTGTTCTTCATTGAATATCTTTTCGTTCTTGTGAATTGGCTAATTCATTTTTAGAATTCCGCTGCTATACTCTCTAATCAATCAAACGTAGATCACTGATCCTAACAAGTGGTATCAGAGCTGGTTAATCATTGATCGATCTAACAATTGATCATTGAAACTGCTAATTGATATCTATGTTTGATTGAATTAGCATATTCGCAAGAACTGGTTATAGATTATTGAATTTCTGTCGCTTTCGTTCATTTATTTTGAGATCTCTCTTGGTTCAATTGGTTGTTGTGTTTTGTTCTAAATCTGTTATAGCTTAATTGAATTTGATTGAATCTGAGATGACTACTCCTTCTAATGATCCTCACAATACCGGTTCCTCAACCAAGCCCCCGATGCTGGTTAGGACCGAGTATAACATATGGCAACGAAGAATGCTTCATCACCTGTCTGTTAACAGTTCAGGTTGTTGGACATCTGTGGTACATGGACCACATAAGCCTATGGTGAACAATCCGGAAACCAACCATCAAATGGTTCCGAAGAAGAAGGAACAATACTCTGATGAAGATCGGAAACTGTTTGAGATTGATGCTAAAGCCCATGGAATTCTGGCCATGGCACTGCTAATGAAATCTATTCAGGGCTTATGCATCATGAAACTGCTCATGATCTTTGGAATGCCCTGAAGGAACAATTCGGTGGCACAGATGAGGTCTTAGCAAACAACAGAGAAATCCTTGCCCAACAATATGAGACATTCTCTCATAGAAAGGGTGAGACACTGACTCAACAGTTTGAGCGTTTTTCCTGCTTGATCTCTGAGCTGAAAATGGTGAAACAGGAATACACCAATAGCCAAATGAATAACAGGTTCCTCAGATCACTGCCTGAGAGATGGGACACATACACTATTGTCCTACGCTCCAGTGCAAATCTGGATAGCCTATCTCTCACCCAACTTCATGGAAACTGCTTACATTCGAAGAGAGATAGAGCAGAAGAGGAAACTGTCCTCATCAGGAAAGCTCACTGATGACTTTGTACCAAGGAATACTGCCTTGGTTGGTCATGAGTCAGAATATGCTGCATCTGAAAGCAATTATGATGAGCATATTGATTTCTCTTCAAATAGTTTTGATCATGCATTTGTTGGTATTGAGAGTCATTCTGGCAGTAATAGTGACAATTTATGCTTCATCATGGATGATTTGAAAGGAATAGCTGATGATGATCTAGAAGAGATGGATATTCTGAGCCAAATGGCACTGATTAATATCAGATTTCAGAAGTTCTATAAAGAACTGGCAGGAAATTTCCTGGACTCTCTGGCAAAACCAAAGTTGGTTTTGACAAGAGTAAGTTGAGGTGTCACAAATGCCAAAGGCTGGGACACTTTGCAAGAGAGTGTAGATCAACTGGATCTAACTCTTCTGCACCCTTTGTGACTTTTCCTAGTACTAGTCCACAAAACAGAGGGCAACATACTGCTGGTTCTGGTCATCATTCACATCCTAGATCTCCTGCATACTTTGTTCCACAGGGTCAAATGTCATATCCTTATCCCTGCTATTATATGCCTCAACCAAATCCTGTTCAAGCTCCAATTGCACAACAACCACAAGCATTGCCTGAACCACAACCTTCCAATCTCATCAACAAACTCACCTCAACAACACAGCTTCTTCACCCCAGGAATTGTTGACTGGAGCAGTTTACCAGATGACTTGTCTGGTCATGAACAACTGTTTTCAGGTGCTGGTCAACATGGTGGTGAAAGTCCCTTTGGAAATCTAGCTCTTATGGCTTTGGATTCTGCTGATACTTCATCCACTAATGCCTCTACACCAAAGGTATCACAGGTATCCTCTGAGGCAAAAGCCAAATTGTGTTCTGAAACATGTATAGCAGCATTTGCATCTATTAGAGAAGCAAATGTAGCTTTAATCAACAAGAACATTGAGCTAGAACAAATAATTCCAAAAGCAAAGCTGAATTTGAGTCTGTGCTTAATGATAAGAATGATGAGATTTACAAACTTAAATGCCAAATAACTGATGATAAGGCTAGGGAAGAGATACTTCTAGAGAAGTATAAAGATCTCAAAGAAACCCTTGCAGTCACCCAGGTAGAGTGTGATAGATGGGTACAATCATGCAAAGGTTTTGAAATGCTTCTTAGTAAGCAATCTGCTTCCAATGTGAAGTTTGGCATTGGTTACAATCACACTGCTCCACCTACAGATTTTACTCCCAGAGCAGAGGTAGAATCTGATGGTGAGAGTAATAACCAATCCATTTCATCATGTGATCTACTTTCTGATACAGCACAATCAGAAGTAGAAGTCAGCACCAAGCCCTCTCGAACCTATCAGCTGATGTTGATGGTTCCACTGCTGACACTCACATGATCAATGAGTTGATCAACTCAGGAGTTAATTCTGAAAGTCCTGAAAGGACTAGAGAGCAGGATTTAACACCTGAAGTTCAAACTCCAACTACTGCCAGTACTGAAAAGAAGAAAACTGTCAGTAGAAAGAGTTTGAAGACTACTAAAGAGGAAGTCAAGAAAGCAAACAATGCTTCCAAAGCACTGAAGAGCAAGTCTTCAGTTGTTTCACATCCTCTTTAGTTGATGATCAACCTAAGATGAAGAAGAAACCATGTGAAGTATGTGGTTTGTTCAATCATCTTACAGATGATTGCTGGTACAAAAGAGGTTCCAAACTCAAACATAAAGAGGAAATTAAAGAGAAAATGGTTAAAATGAAAACTGAGTTTGAGACCACATTTGTATCAGCAACATCAAATCCTGTAACCCTTAAGTCCACAAAGAAATCCAAAAAGGAAGGGGTTAAACAGGTAACAGCTGAGATTGCTCAGAAGAAGAAGGTGCAACATAGGAACTTATCAAACTCCACTGGCAATGTGTCTGATGAGCTGAAAGCTTTATCACAAAATCAGACACAGCTGGTTATGATGGTTCAACATCTATTGGGAAGAGTTAACCAATTAGATGCTCCTATGTTGAAACCACAGAAAAGGAGGTCCAAGCCAAAGGATTCCTCTTCTTCACCATCTTCTTCCTCTCAGGCTGTTGTTTCCAATAAACCTGTTAGTTTACCATCTGTTGATGAGACCAGGCCCAAAACCAAAAGGTTTGGGTCTCCAAAACTAACTGATTGTTTATTATTGCAGGGTTCTCCAACATGCCAAAGTAGCATCTGGTATGTAGACAGTGGGGGATCTATGCACATGACTGGGAACAGCTCTCTTCTTCATGACTACTCTCAAGGAAAGAAGGGTTTGTTTCTTTTGGCAATGATGCTAGGGGTTACATCATTGGAAATGGCTTTGTCTCCAATGGAGAAATAAGTTTGATGATGTTAATCATGTGGAAAATCTCAAGTACAATCTCTTGAGTGTCAGTCAAATGTGTGATAAAGGCCATGTTGCTCTTTTCACCAGTCAAACTGTAGGATTCTGTCATCCAAAGTTCTGCATTTGATTGATAAGGTGTTGGATGATCACACTCTCCTGAGAGCCAACAGGACAGGAAGAGTGTATGCCTTAGATCTTTCCAAGAAAATAGATCTCAGAGGCAATCCTTGCCTATTTTCCAAAGCCTCTTCTCAAGAATCTAAACTGTGGCACAGAAGGCTGGGTCATGTTAATTTCAAAAACATGAATCAGCTTATCCACAATAGTTTAGTTAGAGGCTTACCAATAAAGGAGTTCCACTGTGATGAAACCTGCACTGCTTGTTTAAAAGGAAAACAACACAAAGTCTCATTCCCTCCTATTGAAGAGCCTAAGTCCACTGCCTGCTTGCAATTACTGCATATGGATCTATTTGGTCCTGTGAGAGTAATGAGCATGGCAAAGAAGAAATACTGTCTGGTAATTGTGGATGATTACTCCAGATTTGTATGGACTTTCTTTCTACATTCAAAGGATGAGGTTGCTCAGAAGATTATTCACTTTGTGTTGTATATTGAGAAGCAGTATTCCCTTCCAGTCAAGTGTATTAGGAGTGACAATGGAACTGAATTCAGAAACCATACACTTGATGACTTCTATCTTTCAAAGGGAATCAAAAGGCAGTTTAGCATACCAAGGACTCCAGAACAAAATGGAGTAGTGGAGAGAAAGAACAGGACCCTAATTGAAGCTGCAAGGTCCATGCTGGCTGACTCTGGTTTGCCACTGACCTTTTGGGCTGAAGCTGTTAACACAGCTTGCTATGTGCAGAATAGAGTCTTAGTAAATCAGAGGTTGATGAAGACTCCATATGAAGTTCTCCATCACTTGGCTCCTCTAATTTCATTTTTCAAAGCATTTGGGTGTCCTTGTTTTATTCTCAACACAAGGATCAACTCCAAAAATTTGATCCTAAGGTGGATGCAGGGTATTTTGTTGGTTATTCATCTACTTGCAAGGCATACAGAGTCTTCAACTGCAGAACAAAGATAGTTGAAGAACTTTGCATGTGAAGTTTAATGAATCTCCTATGGACAAGATTCCACAAAACCCTGTGGAGTTGTTTGATTTGGACATACTGCAATATGTTCCTTATCAACCTCCAGCTGTTGCAGATCCTGTGGATAAATCATCTTCTGCAGCATGTCTTCCACCTGGTGGTATTGATGATGATGATGATAATATCAATACTCACCTATTCAAGTTTAGTGACCAACTGCCTGTGTCTGCTAAATTTGATGTTCCTGTAGCTTCAGCAGTTCCATCCACAACAAATGCTGATGAGATCTCTGATTCCTCTACATCTTTTGAGTTACCATCTAATTCTTGGTTTCAAGAGTCTGCATCAACATCTGCTGCTGCTGAAGGTCCTACAAACA
Source organism: Flaveria trinervia (assembly GCA_025506515.1). Lineage (NCBI taxonomy): Eukaryota > Viridiplantae > Streptophyta > Magnoliopsida > Asterales > Asteraceae > Flaveria > Flaveria trinervia. The sequence goes on from CM046446.1 coordinate 25,655,051, forward strand.
CTTGCACAGATCTTATTGTTTATCAAGAACTGAAGAATCACCCAATGTCTCAGATTATTGGTGATATCAATGCTGGTGTTTCAACAAGAAGTCAATTGTCTAACTTCTGCTTCTATGCTCTCTTCATCAGTCAGCTAGAGCCAAAGAACTACCATTTTGCTTTGAGAGACAATGGATGGGTTGAAGCCATGCAGCTTGAGCTACTTCAGTTCAAGAAACAGCAAGTGTGGGAACTGGTTCCTCTTCCCCCAGGTAAGTGTGCAATAGGCACTAAATGGGTGTTTAGGAATAAAACTGATGAAAATGGGCTTATTGTTAAGAACAAGGCTAGACTGGTTGTACAGGGTTTTCACAAGAAGAAGGTATTGACTATGATGAAACCTTTGCCCCTGTAGCCAGACTAGAGGCAATCAGATTGTTTTTAGCCTATGCTGCATTCCACAATCTTAAAGTTTTTCAAATGGATGTCAAAAGTGCATTTTTATATGGTAAAATAAAGAAGAAGTTTATGTGTGTCAACCACCAGGTTTTGAGGATAATAAACATCCTGAATGGGTGTATAAACTTGATAAGGCTCTTTATGGGTTGAAACAAGCTCCTAGAGCCTGGTATGAGACACTTCCACTTTCTTTTCTTCTTAAATAATTTCACTAGAGGCTCCATTGATAAAACTTTGTTTATTAAGAAGGTGGATCAGCATAAGCTACTTGTTCAGATTTATGTTGATGATATCATTTTTGCATCCTCTGATCCCCAGTTGTGTGATGATTTTACAACATTAATGAAAAAGAGGTTTGAAATGAGTGCAATGGGAGAATTACAGTTCTTTCTAGGCTTGCAAATTAAACAAAAGGCTGATGGAACCTTTATTCATCAGTCAAAATATACAAAAGATCTTTTGAATAAGTTTGATTTACAAAACTGTAAGCCCTGTTCTACTCCCATGTGCAACACCACACAACTGGATGCAGATCAGAAAGGTAAAGCTGTTGATGAAACACTTTACAGATGTATGATTGGGTCCTTGATGTATAACACTTCTAGACCAGATATTATGTTTGCTACATGTGTTTGTGCTAGATTTCAGGCTGCTCCTAAAGAGTCTCATTTGATTGCAGTCAAGAGAATCTTTAGATATTTGCAAGGTACACAATCTCTGGGTTTATGGTATTCCACTGGACACTCTTGCAAATTAGTTGCTTTTTCAGATAGTGACTATGCAGGGTGCAAGTTAACTAGAAAGTCAACTTCTGGTGGTTGTCAATTCCTGGGCAACTGTTTGATTTCTTGGCAGAGTAAGAAACAAACATCTGTTGCTACATCAACTGCTGAAGGCGAGTACATTGCTGCTGCAAGTTGTACTTCTCAGGTACTCTGGCTTCAGAACCAACTTTTGGATTATGGCATTACAGAGACTAAGACTCCATTATTAATGGATAGTGCTTCAGCTCTGTGTATTGTCAAAAATCCAATCCAGCACTCTAGGACCAAACATATAGAGATCAGACATCACTTTATTCGGGATTGTTTTGAAAAAGGTATGATTGATCCTAAGTTTGTGCCTAGTGCTAATGAGCTTGCAGATATTTTTACTAAGCCTTTGGATAGTTCTACTTTCCAAAACCTCATGTTAAGGCTTGGTATGCTGCAGCTAGAATAAGTGACAACTACTGATGATTTCAGTAAAAAGTACTGGTGATCATTGGTAACCATGTCACATTTAAGTACTGATGAGTCCTTTCACCTTCAGTAGTTTTTATAACTACTGACGGCTAAATGTCTCACAAGTACTGAAGTACTTTATCTGTTCAAACTACTGATGTAGTTACAACTACTGATGTAGTTACAACTACTGAAATCAGTACAAACAGATAAGTACTGACGTCCTATGAAACACCTGAAAAGCAGATGCAAAGTCTGATGAGTAAGTGTTGAGGACGGTATGAAACAGCTGAAAGGCTATGAATTGACGAAAACTACTGAAGAGAACTTTCTCTTCAGTTTTTCTACACTGCTGTTTCATTCTAAACAACTGAAGCAAAACCATGTCTTCAGTAGTTTTATAACTACTGATGACTAACACCAAGTCTTCAGCTGTTTACAACAACTGATGACAAAACCACTGTCTTCAGTAGTTTCACAACTACTGATGACAAACACCAAGTCCTCAGTTGTTTCATCATCTGAAGTCAAAACCATGGTCTTCAGTAGTTTTCTAACTGCTGATGCCTAAAACCACGACTTCAGCTGTTTTAACGTCTGAAAGGGTAATACCATGTCAACAGTCGGTTTAAAACTACTGATGACTAACACCAAACCCTTCAGTCATTTTCTCACCCCTACCCTATAAATACCTGTCCTCTTCTCTAATGTTTCATTAGCCGTTATTTTCTGAACTTCTCTCTCTCAAACATGGCGACCATGAGTCTGAAACCACGACATAACTGCGTTGCTTACCTTACAAAGTCGGCTTTCTGGAACAAATATGATAATGCCATTGACTTAATGGTGGATTCCCCATATCGCACAGCCTTTCTCTTGAATCCAACCATTTACCCTGAATCCCTCAGTCAATTCTGGTCAAATGCTTTTGTTCATACTGATGAGTCTACCGGTCAGATCTCTGTTCGGTCCCTTATCAACCAGAAACCAGTGGTCGTTACAGCCGACATCATTCGTCAGGCATTACACTTACACGATTCCACCGCTGTGACTGCATACCCAAAGGGCACAACAGATATGTCCTTTATCAATCATGGGTATGAAGGTGATCTTCGAGCTACAACCGTTCTAAAGAAACATTTCCATGACGCTGAGAAAGTCATTTTTCACATGGTAAATGTCTGCTTAGCCTCCAAGACATCTTCTTGGATCAAATGTCATCCCAATGGCAACAGGTATTGTATTCTATTCTAGAACACCAACCGCTAAATTTTTCTGAAATTGTGTTTCTAGAAATAAAGAACTTGGCTCAGAAACCTGTGGCAAACCGATGGCCATTATATCCCAGGTTTCTGATGGCCATTATTTTGGATGAATTAAAATCTGATGGCCTTGTTGGCCTTGGAGTCCCTGCACCAGCTGTTTGGCTGAGGTATACTCCAGGCACAACTCAGACCTTACACTCAAAGAAGCTGCCCGAATGCTAAAGCCCAAGCACAGGGAACCCACAGCTTCCTCCTCCAGAAACCAAAGTCCCCACTAAACCAAAACCAAAACAACCCAAACAGCTATTCAGGGAGATGAGTCCCCTGAAGATGCTCCTGCACCACCAACGCAGATATACTTGCTGGCTTAACCCCCCAGCAGTATCAGAGACTCTACCAGCCATAGCCGCTCAGGATTCCTCTCAAAAGGAGCCTGCAGCCACCACACAAGGGGTACCCACACATCTGGGATCTTCCTCACTTGAGGAGATTGCCATTGAAGAGCACCATCCTCCCCAGGTGCACACTGCTTCTACCCCATCTCCCCATGCAACCGCCCCCCAAGTCCAACCATAATTATTGCAAACGTGCTGACTCAGTTGCATGCCTCTCCTCCTCCCCAACAACCACCAACAAAGGGGAGAACCACAGACATTGAGGAAGAGGATCACCATGTTTCTGACAACCCACAGCACCGGGTTTACAAATTCTATCTCCTGGTGTAGATAGGAGATTAGAATATCTAGTGAGGCTGCCACCTCTTCTGCATCAGCACATATCAGAATGAGGCTGGTAACATTGCTAAGACCTCACTAGAGGCAACAGCTGATGAAGGACATAGTCCTGAGGCTGGAAGTCCCCAGTTCCAAGAAAAAGGGGCACATGCTAAAACTGGTCTACACCCAGTGCATGTAAATCCTGCTACAAGCAGGAGGTCAGGTGATTCAGCTTCTGCTGATGATGACCTGGGCTTTTTCTATGACGTTCTAGCCCACAACACCATCCTGGAGGCTGAGGTAAGCAGACTACAAGAACTGCTTGCCAAGAAGTCTCAGGATGTAAGTCCATCTGCCCCCACCAACCCACAGATGGCACCTTCCTTTGAAGGTTCCCCAAACACTTTACCCTCTCACTCACTGAGCCTCCAGCTTCTGCTTTTGGCACTATCTCTCCGGACAGAACCCCCAGAGCAGATGGTTGCTGTATTCCAACAATCCCTACCTCTCATCACTCCCATCATCAATGACATTGTTTATAAAGCCATTGATGAGAGGATTTCCTCAAGTCTACAACCACTCATTGATGATGCTGTGCACAAGAAACTTTCTGCGGTACAAACCCCTATCTCCAATGCATCCAAAAAGGGGGAGAGTACTGCAGTGAAAGAAAAGAAGAAAAAGAACTGAGGATGAGAAGGCACAAGAGAAAACCCAGGAGTTGGAAAAAGAAAAGCAACAACAACTGATCACTTACAAAAGAAAGAAAAGTGCTGGTGATCAAACTAATGCTGAAGAAAAATCCTTGGAAGAGCTGGTAAAAGATGCAGATGACACACACAGCCGATCCATGGACAAAATCATTGAGCAACTCTTCAAGCAAGGCTTTGACACAGCCACACTAGACAGTGAGATCAGGAGGTTGGAAGTGGAGGAAATTCAAACCAGATGGGCTGGGTATGATGTACTGGAGAAAGAGAGATTGGAGATCATGATTCGATTCATTGCCAAATACTTAGGAAGATCTTTGATGGAGATTCGTTCATGGACCAGAGACAGTATTCTGGCTATAGCCACCAGAATCTGTTTGTCTGAGCAATTTCATAAGGGGATTATCATTGAAGCACTTGATGAGGCTGGGGCTGGAAAAAGGTTTGAAATGGCAAGACTTACAAAGGCCAAACTCACAACCAAAATGCTTGAACAACCTTCCAAATCACCCACTCAAAAACAGCCTACCCCTCAAATCTCCAAACCAATCTCAAAACCAAATCCAAACATCCTCAATCTTCAAAACAATTCCTTTACCAACCCAACCATCATCCAGTGATGCACCTAGAAGGAGGAGAAGGGTGCTGAGGATAGAAGAAGATGAAGAAGAGAGGATGAAGATGATAGTCTGCCACTCTCTACTGTTCTAAAGCTACCAGAACCCAGGAGTCAACCATGATCACACCTGACTCTCAAAGGGAAACGGTTAGAGTCAAAATAGAAGATGAAGAACAGCAGAAGCAGCACGATGAGCAACTACTGAAGATGGTTGACAAGGAATTTCCTCAGTCATCATCTATACAAGCCATGAAAGGGCATGCTCAGAGGCTGTACACTCTCAGACACACATTTCAGTATCAGAAGGAGAGAGTGAGAGTATGGCCAGACCCCAAGGTGAGTTCTAGAATCCACAAAAGATCTATTCCACACAGATACAATGGCCAGGTTAGAAAAACAATAGACTCTACAATCATGTTGGCCATTGTAGTCTCACCATGGGAAATAATTGATGAATTCAAGAAGGCTCATCAATCAAAAATGACCCCTCAAGCCTTACTGGAAAACAAGATGATCAAAAAGGGGTTATTATATAAGAAGCTTGAAGACATTAAGAAGAATGAGCTCCAGTTACTCCTTGAGGGCACTCATCCTGATGAATTTGTCTATAGGGAGGTAACTACTGTGGAGTTGAAAAATGCAGACTGTGAAGTACTTATCTGAGTACTATGGTCCAGAGTTCTTCTTTGAAGGAGGAGTAGAAGAACTCTCCAAGGAGGAACAAGTTGTTCTCCTTGAGGCCTATGTTCGAGAGTCATACAGACTCATAATGGGAAGTAATCTCATGAATGGGATAACAACTCTGTGTCCAGTTCCCCAAAACAGAGTTCCCATTCATACCTTGCCAAACAGATCTCTGAGATTTCTTCCCAGGCCAGAGCTTATATGGGTCATCTTCTCTACTGATCAAGAAGGAAAAAGACCAACCATTTTGCCAACAATAAGTGGAAAATAAATCAATTAGAGGTTTTGGCTGCATTGGTTCAGGGGGAGTTTGTTGGACCAAAAGAACCAATGAGCCAAGATCAGAAAACCTCTAAGTCCCACATGATATCACACAACTGCTGAAGGCTTCATCAGCAGTTCGACAAGTGCTGAAAACTCCAACACTGAAGATCAAGTGCTGAAGATTCAACAGCTGAAGACAAAGTGCTGAAGTTCAACAGCTGAAGAACACAAGTGCTGAAGCTGAAGACAAAGTACTGAAGTACAACCTGAAGAGTCTACAAGTACTGAAGATCAACAACTGGTGTACAAAGTCTGAAGACTGAAGACATCAGCTGATGATATCTACTGAAGTCATCAGCTGATGAAACGTCTGAAGTTCAAGTCTGAAGACCAAGTACTGAAGTTTCAGTAGTTTGTCACAACAGCTGAAGAGTACTTCTTCAGTAGTTGTGATATCAGTAGTTTTATGTTTTTACTTTCAGTAGTTGTAGTAACTGATAACACTTAGTATTTTTGTAAGAAGATGTCAGCTACATCTTCAGTAGTTGTGTTTCAGTTGGAATAATTCTGTTAGATGTCACTATCAAGTGACATCAGCAGACGTCACATCTCTTATATAAGAGGTGTCGACCTAATTGTAAGTGTGACATTCCGTTACCACGAAAGCGAATATTGAATGAAATATTTGCAGAATTCTCTCTATCTATAACCGTTTTTGTTCTTCATTGAATATCTTTTCGTTCTTGTGAATTGGCTAATTCATTGTTAGAATTCCGCTGCTATACTCTCTAATCAATCAAACGTAGATCACTGATCCTAACAAAAAGGCATAGTTGCTTAGATTCAGACACAGAAATGTTACCACTTCCTTGAGGTCCAATGAGTCCTTTTTAATAGTTGACAACTAAATCTACATGATCCCCTCCATGTAGTAAGGACTTACTTTATTGGTTTTTGTTGATGGGGGCTAGAGATAAGAGGTCCTTCTAGGCTCTTTTATCCTTAGAGGGTGTTGTGGATAAACTTCATTGTCATAAGAAAAAACAATCTCCTCTAATTCTTATTAATAGGTTGTGAGGATATGGAAGTTATACCTAATTACACAGGACTTTGATCAATTCTATTGTTTATTGACCTATGGTGGGGTTGTCCCTTTTTGGCTTCTATGGGAGTATAGAGACCCCATAATGGATTTCAACTATGTTTTGGGCTATGGGATGAGACCGAGGAACCTCAAATCCCTATTAAGGTCCCTGGTGAAGGAAGTGAGACCTAGATTGAGTGTAGCCCATGTTTCCACTCTAGTCTTTTTTATGAGAACAGGAGGCGCTTGATTAGTCAGAGTAGACTGAACAAGGGTTCATTTGGGGTGTCTTTGATATGTGAGGTTGATGGTGTGAGAAGGTAGAACTGGCAATGTGAGGGTGGTTGCTGGTGTGGGTTTATCATCTGTGGGGTTAACAATGATGTCACCAGGAGCTATGCGCTCAATCATACATAGAAGAAATGGAGTGTCTCTTCCAGTGAAGTTGGTGGACATCCTCTTCAGAATCTTGAAGATCGCCAGCCTCATGTGAGGGACTGGAAGAGTAGGTGCATAGACAAGCTTGCTCTAGTCCAACTCACAGTTGATAAGGTGTTGGATGAACCTGGGATACATGTAGAATGTCTTCCTTTGAAGGTTGCCCATCAGATTGGTCAGGACAAATCTAGAGTAGTTAAAGTGGAGGCCTCTTACCAACCCATGAACTAGACAACCTAGTTCATATGGGATTTGATCCTATCCACCTGACTTGTTTGACAAGCAGTGAAGGACAATGTGCAACAAGAACCTCAAGTGGTATGAGAAGTTAAACTTATAGACATGGACGTGCTGACATCACCTCCATTTCCTATTAAGGAATATGCTTCATCAACCTCAGTCTTGTGGAACTCCGTTGGTGAACCATCATCGTAAAGCTCAAGATGCTCCCTGATGAGTTGTTCAGATATGATCAACTCCTTGTCACAAATGTTGGACCTCAAAATCCTAACCCCATTCTGGGTTATGATCTATGCATTTCCCCAAAAATCAACCATGTGGTTTGAATACACAATGGGGTTCACACTTAGGGCTGTGAAGTAGATGGATTGGGTCGAAAAGAAATGATTACAGAGAAGTCAACATCCATGGATGAATCCAAGAATGCGACTTGATTGTGCTAGGGGTTAAGCGCCATTGAGAAAGAAGCAGAGAAATGAGCTTGATTTGTGTAAATTGGAGATGAAGAAAGCTTTGGGTAGTGAAATCGGTAAAAAGATTAAAATGGGTAAGTCAAAATATTTAAATAGGTGAAAGTGGTGGATGAATAAGGTGAAGAGATGGGTTGGGTATGATGTGACAAGGGCAGTAATGTTAAATCCATCTAAAATATTCCGACATCATGAAAAAATCTTTACCTTTTACTGTTGTGGGGCCCAAAGATTTACGTTACACAGTAAGGTCTTCTTCCAAGTATAAGAGATTTCCAAAGGTAACCTTCTTCCGAAGCCAACTTAAGTTCAGAAGGTAATTTTTTACTTTTGAGAGTAAAGTGATTTCCAAATGAAGAATTTATAAGCTTTGGAAGTATATCTGATAAATTATCAATCGCTTCTTCCGAGACTAAAAATTCTTTCGAGAAGAAGATTTTCCTTGGAGAAATTTTGCTTAAGATATATAAAACATCTTCCGATGGTTAATTTCTCTTTGGAAGAATCTATACTTAGAAAGATTTTAGAGATAACCTTTTGTAACAAGGCTTAGATTTATTTGATAAAAGACGTTGCACATTTAAAAAGGTTTTCAAAGGAGATAGACTAATCAATGTTTATCATCCCAATAGCTGTAATGAGATACTTAAATCTTTGTTCATCAAAAGCTTTGGTGAACAAATCATCATATTGTTAATTTGAATCAACTTCGATTAGCTTAATCAGTTTTTTTCTCATGAATATCTCTTATGAAATGATACCTAATGTCGATATGCTTTGTCTTAGAGTGCTTCACTGGATTTTTAGTAACGAAGATAGCACTATTGTTGTCAATGTGGATAGGAGTGCTCATGAAGTTGAATCTATAGTCCAGCATCTGATTCTGAATCCACAAAAGCTGAGCATAGCTACTTGCAGCAATAATGTATTCAACTTCAACAATAGATGTAGAAACACAAAATTGCTTCTTGCATTGCCATAAGATAATCCTTTCACTAAGAAATTGACATCCTCATTATGTCAATTTCTCGTTGATGTTTCAGCCATCATAGTCACTATTAGAATAGCCATAGAGATTGAAATTGTTTTTCCTTGGATACCAAAGACCTAGTTTAGGTGCTCCTTTAAGGTATCTAATGATTCTCTTGGCAGCAACTAGGTGAGACAACTTTGGAGCAGCCCGATATCTTGCACAAATGCATGTTGCAAACATGATATCAAGTCTACTTGCAGTGAGATACATCAAGACCCAATGATTGCCCATACTAATATTGATCAATATCTTCCCCCTTAGAGTCAGGACATACATTGTGGTTTTTGGGTATGGGTGTCTTGGCTGGCTTACAATCTTTCATATCAAATCTTTCTAAGATGTCAGATACATACTTAGATTGATTGATAAAAAACCCTTCCTTCATCTGTTTTACCTGACTTCCATGGAAGAAATTCATCTTTCCCATGGAACTCATTTCAAATTTCTTCTTCACAATGCTCTCAAAGTCTCTACATATTTGGTCATTTAAGGAACCAACTATGATGTCATCAACATAGACTGGGATGAGCAAAATGTCTTTCCCAGATTTCTCTATGAATAAAGTCTTGTCAATGGTGCCTCCAGTGTAGCCATTCTTAAGGAGAAATTGAGACAAAGTCTCATACCACAGCCTAGGTGCTTGGTGCAGGCCATATAGAGTTTTATCCAACTTGCACGCATAGTTGGGGTGCTGTGGATCTTCAAATCCTGGAGGTTGACACACATAGACTTCCCTATCTATATCCCCATATAGAAAGGCACACTTGAAATCAAGTTGATAAACAGTAAAAATTATTGAATGCAACATAAGCAAGAAAGATCCTCACTGCCTCAAGTCTTGCAACTAGTACAAATAAATTAGTGGAACCAAAACCAAACACTTAGACAATTTTCGGTACAACTGATAAAGAACTTTCGAAGCTCAGTATAGGACTTCCAAAGGATATGGAGTTCTTCCGAAGATAAAGTGCAAAATCAAACTTCAGAAGGAAAAGCTCCAAATTCCAAAGAAAAAGTCTTCTCTTCCAAAGTTCAAGACTTAGAAGAAATCAAAGACAGTGACTTCTGAAGCAGAAGTCCCCAAGCCACAGAAGAATCAACCTCTTTCGAAGTATAAAAGGCTTCAGAAGAACTTGTTCTTCCGAAGCCAATTAACCTTCGGAAGATGTTGCTAATGAACCAGCGGACATAAGTATGGTCTCTAACACTCCGCTGCAGACCGCTGATACTACATGGTGTTTTCCCAAAAGGCCATGTAGTTGACCATACTTTATTCCACTGTTCACCTTATATGTTACTACAAGTTACCAACTTTAGTTGGTGACAAAAGGTAAGTCATGGACATGTCATGACTACCATATCTTAGATAAGAGATTATCTGAGATACCTTAAACTATAGCTTTGTTATATTTGCTTTAGTTAGAGGATTCCAGCTGGTATCAAAGTAAATCTGGCTATAGATAGTAGTATATATATATATTTCTCATTGTAACTCTTGTAGTATGTTTGAAAGATTCTTGTAAACTTTGAGTTGAGAAATAACATATACAAGTATCTTGAAAATTATTATCTTGTGTTTTCTTGTGTTACTTAGTATATTATAATCAACTCTTAGAAGATCTCTACTTCTTAAGTATTTGTTAGTGAGTTTGAGAGACAATACTTGTGTTGAGTATCAAAACTGATCCTGCAATTGGTATCAAAGCTTCTTAGGCTCTTGATTGTGTGATCTAACCATCCTAATCAACCTCTTGTTTACTCACTCTTTTATTACACTCAAAACATGGCCTTTAACTAGAAATCTGAATGTGAAATGGGGACAGTGACTAAAGCACCCATCATCACCCCAGAGAACTTCAGACAATGGATCAGACATATAGAAGGGTTCATAAGATATCAAGATAGTCATATGTGGAAATCCATTGCCCATGATCCCTACAAGCCAAAAGTGGCTTCACCTGCTGGTGGTGGTGCCATGATAGAGAAGGCAGTGGAGGACTACTCTAAAGAAGAACTCAAGTGGATAAACATTGATGCAAAGGCAATGATAGTCCTGATGACAACAGTTCCCAACTCCATTATGGTGGGGTTTGAAAATTGCACAACTGCTAAGAGACTATTTGATGCCTTAACCCTGATGTACTCCAACTCCAATGATTCAAATAAAGATTCCTGAAGCAGCAGTTTGAGAATTTCACTCATATTGTTGGAGCGACCTTGCACCAGCAATACTTCAAGTACATGGATCTTATCTCTTCCCTTCAGTCTATGGGAATAGCTCCTTAATTGAGAACCTCTCAAGGAAATTCATGAGTGCACTTCCCAACAAGTGGACATTCTACTATGTCTCCATCAAGAGGATAGAGAACCTGAACACACTCACAATGACTGAGCTATAAGGTATTCTTGATGGATACCATGTAGAGATGGAAAACAAGAGTGGCCGTCATGGAAGCAGATCTTCAAGCCTTTCCTTAAGTACCGCTCTCATGGTTGCTGAAGGCTCAAGACCCCCTTAACCTCAGCAGTATCTGACGTACTCACAACAACCATCCAGCTCTTCTGGGCCTTTCATCACATTCCCTAAGACCCCAAGGTCTTAACAAGCTCAGCCCAATCCCTTTCAGGATAGTTGTGCTTTTGTCTCGAAGAGTGGACACTCTAATGATTTTCAGTTCTGTTTTGAACATCTAGAGTGTTTCAACCCAGATGAGGTGGAATACATGGACATAGTCCAACAAATGGCTCTCCTAACCTACAGGGCAAAGAAGTTCTTTAAGAGAACAGGAAGGCAGTTCCCTCAGAACCCAATAAGCAGCAAGTTCGGGTTTGACAAAGCAAAAGCCAAGTGTTACAAGTGTAACCAGCTAGGTCATTTTGCTAGAGAATGCAAAGCTCCCAAATCAAACTCGGGATCTGCTTATGCCTCCTGACATCCGTCCATACCAAACGCTACTGGAAATCTACTGAAACTGGTGTTGTGGCACAAGAAGTTGATTGGAGCTTTATGGTCCAAGATGTCACCCCTGCATAGGCACTCATGACTGGAACAACCAACTCTAAGGTATATGATCATCTCTGTACTCCAGCATGTATTACCAAAGTTAAAATGTACCAGGACTATAACATGGAAATTAAATCCAATATTGAGTCCTTAAATATTTTAAAAGCTAATTTTAAAAAGGCTGAATCTAACTATCATATAAAATTGAGGAGTTAGAGAAAACAGTTTCCTCTTTAAAACATGAGCACACTAATTACAGGACTCAAATCAAAGGTTTAATATCCAAGTTAACTGAGGCTCAAGCCAAGCTAGTAATAGCTGAGACTCAAGCTAGGAAGCATGTATTTTTAAGCAAAACTTCTAAGCCATTATTGCATCATCCTCCCATTCCAAAAGTTGTTATCAAAACAAAGGAGGGTTGGGGACCAATGAGATTGCTCCACCACACTCTTATGAGTCTATTAGACAACCAAGGTGCGGTACTGAAGAGCAAGAGGTCCCATCTGCTAACCCATCTTCACTTGAGTTGAAGAATGATGCAATAGTGGAGACCACCACAGGGAAGGAACAAGTAAATCAACCCATTTCTACTTGTGATGATCAACCCCTATCCATTAAAGCTAGAAGAAACTGGGCAAAGGCAGCCAGAAGAACTGCCAAGAAAGTAGCTGAATCGAAGCTAAAGATTACCCAAAGCAAAAGGGTGTTTTCATTTAAGATGGATTCTAGGTGGTAGGCACTTCTAATTCAGGAAAGGAGTGTAGTACCAACACTTCTATCCTACCAAAGGATTAGAAGTCAAAGGGGAAGGCTGCAGAGGAAGATAAGAAGATGAAGAAACCTCAGCCATCAAAATGCTCAAAGATTAACATTACATGCATAATGTGTGGTCTGCAAAACCACTTGGCTAAAGATTGTTATTACAATCTAGCAAGCACACATTATGCAAAAAATGTTAAAAAGGAAGCAACCAAGGAAGAATTCACATTTGTACCTTATCACATGGTTCAAGTGATGAGAAAAGGAAAGCTGTTTTCCGAAGCTAAGTTGCTTTCGAAGAACCTTATTCTTCCGAAAGGAAAATGGCTTCGAAATTCAAGCCAAGGAAGGCTCAAAAGAACAAGAAAGCTTCCTCAAAACCTTCTAGGAAGAAAGCTTCTTCAAAGGAGAAGGTAGTGAACTCTTCTTCCAAAAAACAAAGAAGCTTCGGAAGAAGGTCATGCTGCTCAAGCTTCAACAAGCTCATCTAAATTGACCAACCATGTGATCGAATGGAAGATCAGACAAGATGCTACAACCACATATTCCTCTTCAAAGACATCAATTGAACCCACTACCATTCATTTTGGTTCAATTATCTCATCATCAATGGAAAACCCAAGACCAGCCATGCTTGGGTTTCCAATCAAAACTAACTTTTCACCTTATGTGCAGGGACATTCACAAGACAAGAACAACAATGTCTGGATAGTGGACAGTGGATGCTCTAGGCACATGACCTGGAACAGATCTCTACTTCAAGAATTTCAACATTTTGATGGAGGTCCTGTTCAATTTGGAGGTGAAACCAGAGGACACATTGCAAGCAGAGAAGTGTATCCAGTGGCTTGTTAAGAGTCGAAAAAGTAAACTTTGCCAAGCAGCTTGAACATAATCTCCTAAGTGTTTCTCAATTATATGATCAAATGCATCAAATGATTTTAACAGAACATGAGTGCATCATCCTCAAACCTGGGATGACAATTCCTCAGGAATTGGTGCTTCTTAGATCTCCTAGGAAAGGGGATATGTACAAGCTGGATATGAACATTGCTTCCCCATTGGGTAAAGTATCATACTTTCTTTCCAAAGCTTATGGTGATGAGATTGCCTTATGGGATAAACGTATGTGTCATGTAAATTTAAAACCATGAACAAATGGTTAAATATAACTTGGTGCATGACATGCCCAAAAAGGATTTTTTTGTAAAGATAACTATGTGGCTTGCCTGAAAGGAAAGCAACATAGAGTCTCTCATAAATCCAAAGAGGTTAACTCTATCACCACCTCATTACACTTATTACACATGGATTTATTTGGTCCAACAAGTATAATGAGCATTGGAAGGAAATCATATTTCCTTGTGATAGTTGATGATTTTACAAGATTCACATGGGTATTCTTTTTAAGAACTATGGATGAAATTGATGAAACTTTAAAGTCTTTTATTCTTAAAATTGAAAATCAAATTGATCACAAGGTAAAGATAATCAGGAGTCATCAAGGGACTGAGTTTAATAATCAAGTTCTTTACTCATTCTATAACTCAAAAGGGATTACGAGACAACACAGTGCTCCTAAAACTCCTCAACAAAATGGTGTTGTTGAGAGGAGGAACAGGACACTAATTGAGGCTACTAGGACCATGTTAGCTGATTCAAAGGTGCCTCTAACATTCTGGGCAGTGGCAGTCAGAATTACATGTTATGTGTAGAACAGGGTCCTCATTGTCAAGCCACATGGCAAGACCCCTTATGAGTTATGGAACAAGAGGCCACCGTTCATTTCCTTTTTAAGGTCTTTTGGCAGCAGGTGTACCATACTTAACACAAAGGACAACTTAGCAAAATTTGCTGAGAAGTCGGATGATGCTATCTTTGTTGGATATTCCTCCAGCTCTATTGCTTATAAGTCTATAATATCAAAAATCAACAATTTGAGAAATCATCCAACATTGTTGTTAATGAGCACACTCCTTGTGTTAGGGGAATGGCCCTGATCAAATTTTTTACTTAGAATTGTTTCAAAACTATTCTAAACCATCTTGTGAGAATGTTTCAACTGTAATAGGTACTTAAAGTGATTCTGATGAAGACTAACTATTTGAGTTACCCAGACCTCTTCCAAGTTCTCCAAGAATCTCTGAACCCCAAGCTCTTATCATTGGTAGACCTGATAGCATGACCATTCTAGAACCAGTGGAACTTCAACAAGTTATCAGCAAAGTGATTCTAATAACTCATCAGCTGATAACATACAACACCAAGCTGATAGAAGTAGTGTTCTCCTGGGAACAGACAACTGTTAATACTACTTCTTAGTTAACTGACGCTGATAATGTTTCTCTTTCATTCAATCAGTCCTCATTGAAGTGATTCCTAGACTAAGGATTCTCAACACTAATCCAGCTGAGAACATCATAGGAGAAGTCTCTAATGGTGTGAGAATAAGGGGACAAACTCATCATGGGAATGCCTACTTGTACTCATGCTTCTTGTCTCAGATGGAACCCAAGAAAGTAGAAGAAGCCTTAAAAGACAGTAGTTGGGTTGAGTCTATGCAAGAAGAGTTGCTTCAATTCAAGAGACAAAAGGTTTGGAACCTTTGCCTGCTACTATCTGATCAAGTACCTATAGGCATCAAATGGGTTTTAAAAAACAAGAGAGATGATAAAGGCTTGATCATCAAGAAAAAATCTAGATTAGTTATTCAAGGATACACCCAAGAGGAGGGAATTGATTATACTGATGTCTTTGCACCTGTTGCAAGACTTGAGGCAATTAGAATATTCCTTGCTTATGCTGCATCCAAGAACTTTACTGTCTATCAACTTGATGTCAAGTGTGAATTTCTATATGGAAATATAGATAGGGAGGTCTATGTGTTCCAACCTCCAGGATTTGAAGACCCACAGCATCCTAACTACGTGTGTAAATTGGATAAAGCTCTTTATGGGTTGCACCAGGCACCTAGGCTATGGTATGAGACTCTGTCTCAATTTCTCCTGAAGAATGGTTACACTAGCGGAACCATTGACAAGACTCTCTTTATCAAGAAGTCTGAGAAAGACATTTTGCTTGTTTAGGTCTGTGTTGATGATATCATATTTGGTTCTTCAATTGACCAAATGTGTAAAGATTTCGAGAGCATCATGAAGAAGAAATTTGAGATGAGTTTTATGGGAAAAAATGGACTTTTTCCTTGTAATTCAGGTGAAGAAGATGAAGGAAGGGTTTTTTATCAATCAATCTAAGTATGTCTCTGATATCTTAGAAATATTTGATATCTAAGACTGTAAGCCAACCAAGACACCTATACCCAGAAACCATGACCTTTGTCCTGACTCAGAGGGGGAGGATACTGATTAACATCAGTATAAGGCAATCATTAGTTCTCTATGTATCTCACAACAAGTAGACCTGATATCATGTTTGCTACTTGCATTTGTGCAAGATATCAGACTGCTCCAAAGGTGTCTCACCTAGTTGCTGCCAAGAGAATTCTTAGATACCTCAAAGGAGCACCAAAGCATGTTCTCTGGTGTCCTAGAAACTCCAACTTCAATCTCTATGGCTACTCAGATAGTGACTATGGTGGCTACAACATTAACAAGAAATCCACATCAGGAGGATGTCAATTTCTTGGTGGAAGGATCATCTCATGTCAATGCAAAAAATCAATCTTGTGTCACTACATCTACTGCTAAAGCTGTATACATCGATGTTGCAAGTTGTTGTGCTCAGCTATTGTGGATTCAAAACCAGATGCTAGACTATGGATTCAACTTCATGAGCACTCCTACCATATTGAAAACAATAATGCTATCTCCATCACTGAAAATCCTATGAAGCACTCCAAGACAAAGCACATTGATATCAGATACCATTTCATTAGAGGTATTAATGAGAAAAGTCTGATTAAATTAGTCAAATTTGACTCAAATGAATAATATGCTGATTTGTTCACCAAAGCCTTTGATGAACAAAGATTTAAGTATCTCATTATGACTACTGGGATGATAAACATTGACCAATACGTCATATTTGAAAACCTTTTAACATGTGTCGTGTCTTTTGTCAAATACAATCTAAGCCCTGTTACAAAAAGTTTTTCTTCACATTTGACTAAGTGTGAGTATTTCTGAAGAGAAAATTACCCTCAGAAGAACTCCTCATTATCTTCCGAAGGCAATTCTCTCAATTCAAGTTTTATCTTTCGAAGAGTTTTTAGTCTCGGAAGCTTATCTTCAATGCTTCCGAAGCTTGAAAACTTCTTCTTTCGAAAGACACTCTTATTCTTGATAGTAAATTCGTTTACCTTTGGAAATAAGTTTGGCTTTAGAAGAGAAAAACCTTTGAAAGAAGACTTCTCTCTATAACAGAAACCTTTGGGCCCCACACAGTAAAGAGTAAAGATTTTATTAATGATGTCGGAATCTTTTGAATGGTTTTTCACCTTGCCACCACTGTCACATCTAACCCTAAACCATATTTTCAGCTTATCCACCCCACACCGCCATGCTACCCATTTAAATAATTGTGACGTCACTTTAATCTTTTTACTAATTTACTGTCCAAAGCCTCCTTCACTCAAATTCACCATGCTCAATTTGTTTCATCATCCCCTTTCTCATAATGGCACTCAACCCTCAACACAACCAAGTCACATTCCTTGATTCTTCCAAGGATGCTGATTTCTCTGATATCATCTCATTTCTTACCCAATCTCCCTACTTGATTGCTCTAACCGTGAATCCTACCGTTTACTTGAACCATATGGAAGATTTGGAGAAAGGTTGGGTAGTACTCGTCAATGGAGCTAGGGTTATCCGAACCAGCATTTCATGCCAAGAGTTGATCATTACCGAATAGGTCATCTGGGAGCATCTAGAGCCTCATGATGAAGGCGCTCCTACTAAGTTCCCCAAATCAGACCTAGATGACACCTATATTCAAATGGGATACGGTGGAGATGTGAATAGGTCTACAATTTATAAGTTCAATTTTTCTTATAACTGGAAGTTCCGACCTTATGTTGTTCTTCACTTTTGTCAAACAAGTCTGGGGGACGGGATCAAATCCCATATGAACTGGGCTGCCGAGTTCATGGATTGGTGAAGAGAATCCATTTTAATTATTCAAGGTTTGTGTTGACTAAAATCCTTGGAAATCTCTAAAAGGACACATTTTTCATGTATCCTAGGTTTCTTCAGGACATAATCAATTGTGAGCTACACCAGAGTCAGCTTGTCTGTGCAGCTGCTCTACATGTCCCTCAAATGAGATAGACCATCTTCAAGGTTTTGAAGAGAGTGTCCACCGACTTCACTGGAAGACACACCAACCTTCTTCCAGGTATGATTTGTCAGGACCATGTACGTATGAAATACTAACAAATTGTGCATTTATACCGAATCAAATAATCCGGAATCCTATTTGATTGGTGATCCAATCAGTGAAAAAAAATACCTGATCGATATAAGATTGAAACTAAACATTAAAAACGAATAGAGATCAATTAGAAATGATCTATGAAGTTGGACAGGCTTCCTTGGACGTTCTAGACGGCTAGGGTTCGTAAGAGTATCAAGTGTTTCAAAATCTTTTGTTTTTCCACAAATTAAGTGGTATTTATAGGTTATGATTTGCCAATTGTACGACTAAACCATTAGCATCGTTCAGTCGTGCGACCGAATCATGCGATTGATCCACACGCACGAATGAAGGTTCAATCGTGCGACTGAGTCAACCTTATGTCTCATTCGTACAACTGATCCAGTCTCCTGGTTCAGTCATGCGACTGGTCCATAAGCATGATGTATTCATGCATATGGTCCATAAGCATGGTCCATTCGCATGAAGACTCATACGACTAAATTGAACACATTTCTCAATCATTATTGACTAAGAACCATGCACAACAACCTCAAACCTATATAGTAAGTTCATTATATTTTACAAACATCAACCACATATTATATTTCATTTAACCCATTCATTACATATGTGTAAGACATGAAAGACATTTACATTAAGCTCATAAACTAGGTACACATGTATCTACAAGCTCCCCCTTGGACCTAGTTTCCTCTATTGTCTAACATTCTTTATATGTTCTTCAAACTTCTTGTACTTCTCTTCTCTTGTGACTCCTGCGTGTATCTCAAAAGCAAAGAAGAGTCGTATGACGTGTTGGAATTCAAGAGCTTGTACAATGGCTTGCGTGTCATAGAACAGTGGCCATTTGTATAATGTGTAAACATATTCAGCTGACAAGTTGGTTAGCCACATAGGGTCAAATACCCGGATAGTCTCTATCTTTCCTTCTTTATTCAGCACTATGACCGCTACACCTGTCCTGCAATCATAATACCACCATTTGAAGTGTGGAGTGAAGTCCAGAGGCATTTCCCGCAAGGGAATCTTAGACATTGTGGGCGGAGGACTCCACTTCAGCACGACCTTAGGCTTTCCAAATATAGGATCCACTTTAGACCTACAAATGTACCTCTTCGGCTATTGAGGTCTAAAGTTTACCCACCTGGTGTGGTATTCTTTCTTCAACGCAGCCTCAAACCAACCTGACATCTTCCTCGGATTAGCATACAGCAGATCTAAGCACGCCAGTCGGTTGAGCTCAAAACCAAGAAGAGTCTTTAGATCATGAGGATATCTGAAGTACTCAATCCCCTTGTCTCTCTTTACAACATAGACATTCAAGTCTTCAAAATAAGCCCACCAGACACCTTCTGCTATTTCTTGACTCTGTACAGTTTGGTGTAGGCATTCAACTTTGTAGGTGCGCGTTGGGACTTCATTTCAACTAAACACGCCGCCCATTCAGCTTTCTTCAATTCAACATTGACATCCTAAGCTTGGGCTGAGCTTTCTTCTTTCTCCTTATCTTTTTCAACTTCATTTAGCTTCTCAAAAGTACCATTGTCAAATGTTTCACCCAAGTTGGGTATAACATTTCCGTCCAGATCAGCGTACTGAGGTTAATGATCAGCAGTGACGTCCTTTATCTTGATTTCATCGACATCATAAAGCTCATCTTCACTTGCCACATCAACTGTAGGAGCATCTTTGACCAACTCATCCGGATTCAGCCTGCATATTTCAGCCAGTTGTTCATCCGTCAGGTCGTGTATGATGTCTCCCTCCTCTGGCTTGTAGCTAACAGACTGTCTAACTATCCCTTGCAAGTCAAGAATCTTGGTTAATTGAGTCTTGACCTGCTGAAGGGGTTGGACATTGAACTCATCGGTCTGTTGAGTTTCATCTGTTTGATTAAACATTAAGCATACCACACATAAGTCATCATATAAAGCATTTCAACATAAACAAACATAGATGATACCTAGTTACATTAATGTAATATAATTCAAATACAAAAGTTTCTAAATACAAATACATCTAACTATTACTTTTTTCTTGAATAGTAGGATCTTCAGTTGGAGGAGCAGAGGATGAGGCTCCTTGATCTTGATTCCTTTTCGTTCGCCTCTCCTAACCCTGAGGATTAGAGGCTGATGCAGATGCATCACCTTCCTGATCATCATCCTTATCTTGATCCTTTAGGCTCGCCTCTCCTAAAAATGATATACATCACAAACTGCATTTATTCTTTTTATCAAAAATGCATCAAATATCTCATCATACTCCATGCTATTATCTTTACTTGATTTGTGAAATCAGGAGCAATCATAGCATTTAACAACTCAGCAACCGATTGTCCTTTATGCAATACATTTCTCACTAAGTCTCCAGTAGATCTGGCATTATCAAAAGTTTGTCTTTGTTCAGACGAGGCTTTATATGCTTGCCTTTCAGTACCAGAAAACATTTTAATAAGATCTTTTCTGCTATCATGAGCATCTGATTTTCTTGCCATCTGTTTAATCTCTTAAGGCTTCAACACTCTTGTTCTTTTGGTAATCTCAAGGTATTGAGGATTATCAGTATCAAGTATGATCATCTTCTTTGATTGTTTTTTAGTTTCTTGAAAACTTCTAACAAGATTCCTCAAATATACAGATTGTAATCTTTTTAGTTTCCTCCATGGGTAATTCCTAGCTTGCAACCAAGACCTTAATGCTGGAATACTCATATGATCAGGATCAGGATGGTGCAGCTCAGAGCTTGATACTTCATCTACATTAATACTTTCTTTAGCTCTATTCCATTCACCATGTTCCATTACAATCTTATTTGGATCAATAGGAGCAACTGACTCTATATCAATGCATTTCTCATATCCATCATTTATTTGAGAAACAGTCAGTCCATCCAAAAAGACTCTATTGTATTTCATCTTCACAAGGTAGTTGTATCTATCTTCAAAGTCTTGTGGAATTTCATCTTGATCTTGAGTTGGTTCTTATGAAGAGAAATTTGATACAAATTGAGCTTCATCTAAGACTTCGTCATACCAGTCATCACTGAAAAATTCTTCAATGTCTTCTAAAGCTCCAATTCTACTACATCATCAAGTTTCCTTTTGCCTTTGATCACCTCAGGATTCTCTTCAACAATCATCTCAAAACTTATCATTTGATCTGGTGAGATAAGCTTTTGAGATTCTTTTACCTTTATTAATTCATCTTTCAATTTTTCATTTTCATGAGATAATTTCTTGAATTTCTCTTCAAGAATGTCATAATCCTTTATCATAACTTCAAAATTTTTTATAACATCTTCTTTGTCTTTTGCATAGCTCAAAAGCTTTTCATCTTTCAGTAAATTTTCTTCTTTCAACTTAGAATTTTCATCCTTTAACTTTTGAATTTATTTTTCAAGAGATATATTCATCTCTTTCAATCTTTCATTTTCTTCTTTCAAATTCCCCATCTCATCTATATCAACTATCTCCTCTGTTTGTACTGACACATTGGGGTTGTACTCACATGAATTTCTTCAACCTCTTCAGTCACTTCAGCTTGAAACACTGGTTCAGATAACATATCATTCATGAACTTAAAATCAAAAGTTTGATTTTGTGAATCTTCTTCATGTACAATAATAGCTGGTTCATCTCCTTGAACTTCATGTACAAAATCATCACATATATCAGCATTAGTAGTCTCTTCAGCTAAGTTTTGAGTTTCATTGACATTTTCATCATCATTCTTTACATCAATAGCTTCTTGATGTGCTTTAGTTGCACCATCATTACCATCATCATCATTATTATCATCATCATCATCATCATCTAATGAGCTTTTAGTAGCTTTATCATCACTTTCTTCATCATCATCATCAATCATACGATCTATAACATCCTCAATAAGATTATTTGGATCTATTGGTTCATCTTCAGATAAATGATAGTGTTGTTGATTGATGTCTACTTCATCCATAGCTACATTTCTTATATAATCAAGTAATGGAATGTTTTGAGCACCAGTAATCATAGCAAGTCTCTTATACATAGCTTCAGACATGTGCTCTAATTGCAACTTATCTCCTTAACTCCTTCAACATATAAATCTGGATTCTCTTCATTAATGAGCAGTTGGAGAAATCTTGGATACATCAAGTATTTGTTTCTCTTTCCTCTTTCAAGATTGAATATGAATCCATTCATTATCCACTTTGCCATGTTAAACCTTTTGTTTGTGGCAAGAGCAATAATAGGAGATGCAATGTCCACTGGGATGAATCCCAGCCAGCACTTCTTTTTGACATGCAATGTTGAAATTTATAACACAAAAATTTCAAGTGTTTATATACTCTTGGTTTGAAGAATTGTTTCTCAGCAAAGTGATCAGGATGACCCATTTGTAGAAATACATCTCTACATTCATTGAAAGTATACTCAGCTAAGTCTTCTGGATCATTTTCTCCAATTTTAAGAGCTATTCTGATTGCTTGTTCAGAAACTTCAAACATTCTATCAGATGTAATAAAATCTCTGAAAACTTTATTCCCTTCTTCATCTCTTTCTGCTGTTCTCCAGATTATTTTGATCAATCTTGCATTAATCATAGGTCTTGCACACATTGCATAGACATATTTTGATCTTAGTAGAAATCTTATCATATCTTCACAACCAACAGCTTCTCTGTTTTCCTCTTCTAAAAATGCAGCAACATTATGTTTAGGCTCAAACTTCAAAGCTGTCATCTGCAAAATATAGAGAAAAAGAATATTAGAACATTAAATTTTTGATTAATGACTTTCATTTTTACATATGAATTTGCAATTTTGTAATATTGAGTTCAATTTTGACTTATGATTTTGACTTTTCTTCCTTCGAAGAACCCTACTGTTCAATCTATAATTAACATCATTCACAATTTCAGTCAATGAACAATATATCAAAATGCTCGAAATTTGATACATATCAACAATCCAGAATCAATTTTAGATATGATTAAGATTTGATTAGTTAAACTTTGAATGTTCAATCGTATAGTGTTCGAACGCCCACATAGCAGTCAAACTACTATGCCAATCATCATGATTTAACCAAAATTTACTAATTTGAGTCATAAACTTACGTTTATAAACCCAACTAATATCTAACAATCAAAAAAGATTTGCTTCAATCATTGAGAATCTGAGAGTTCGATGAAGATCGAGAGTCGATAGTTTAGAGAGTTATGTTTTCAGAGAGTTTTGAGTGTGAATGAGAAACAAGTGTAAGTGTTCAATATATATTAAGTGAAATTTTAGACGCATAAGCACTGTTTGTGCGTATGAAACCCTAAAATTCACAAAATAATGAGACGTATGAACACTGTTTGTGCGTATTGACTCAGACGCTTGAGAAATGTTCAGACGCATTAGCACTGTACATATGCATAAGCATTGTTTAGGCACTTTTGCACTATTCAGAAGCATTTGCACTATTCAGCCGCATGAATTTCCTGAAACGTCTAACACTTGTTACTCTTGAAACATTTCAACACTGTGTAAACGCATGAGACATTTAAAACGTCCAACACTTGGTTAAAATTAGACTCATTATCACTGTTTAGGCGCATGCGAATATGAAAAATGCCCAAACACTTGTATAATTTCCTGAAATTTCATCACGCTCCTATTTAGACGTATGAACACTATTTAGGCGCATGAGATGACTTTGAGTTGACTTTCATGAGTCTTACACTTGTTTTTTTCAAAATTCTTCACTTGCACACTGTTTAAACATATTAGTAATATTTCATACTAATATTTAAACTTTTTAAGCATATTTTTGAATTTCCCAAAATTTACCTTTTAGTCCCTCAAATTTGAACTTTTTACATTTTGCACACTCAAATTTATTTTTTAACAATTTTAATTCTTCACTTGTTTAAGTTTTTAAAATTTATCCTTCCCTTCATTTTAGTCTCAAAATATAATCAAATATCTATTTTTCAACTTTTGAAAGAAGCATTTCCACTTGCAAATTTATATAGGTTCATATTATCATTTTCAAAAGTTACATTATCAAACTCACATACACTTTGAACATATAGCATCATCCTTTCAATTCAACATTTTAACTTTGATTTTGATTTTCTGAGAAAAACTCTTCCATTTATTACTCCCCCTAAACTTTTAAGTTTGAACAACTTATTAGTTTCCTAAGATAACATAATAAGATCACACATCTCATTATTACATTGCCTTCACACACAGAAAACATGCATAAAATCAAAATGAAAGCAAAATCAAAATCTAATATAAACAAAATAATTAATGTCCGCAATGAGATCATATCAATGAAGATCAGCACATTAAAATAAAAAAATATGAATAGTCATGGACAATGAATAAATCCTGATTAAGTGTGTTCCAGGCCAGTGATATCACAGCAAAGAGACACAAGATCTAAGGACAGAAAATGAGTGTTTTTGACAAAATATCAACTCACTTACTTTTTCAATTCTTGGATTGATTAGTGTATATTTAGATATGACAAGATATAATTCATACAGAGACTTAGAGAGCTCAACTTTATCATCAAGACATGCAAGAGAGAACACATACTCAACTTATTTCCTGAAACATATGTATAACTAGAGCTCATGTTACTTCAATGAATGGAGAATGATCATGGATAACCATTTGATCAGCTCTAACAATCCATTTGAATAGATTGTGCACATTGACATATTTTGCATCAAAGAGAAAATACAGGTCTGTAATGACTTACAACAAAGGATATCTCAGCACTTTAGGTCTATGATGACTCATAACAGAGAAGTGATATGATGCTTGTAACACATCTCATGATTAATCACATCACCATCAGGTGTGAGTGGTGTAACTTAACAAGCAATCAATCTGATAAGACAATACATCTCAAAAGTACTCAGATGAATACACACAAGCATTAAGATTTAGTGTAATCACAAGAATTTACTTTTTCAGTATAGTAGCATGATATTGTCTACACATCATATTTGATCATGTCAGACTTTATTAATGAGTGAAATATGCAACTGATCTCACTAATGTACTATCATTTCTCACATATTGCATAAATAGATTCTTTTCTAAAAATAAACTGACAATTAGAAAAAGACTATTTTTGGAGTTTTGATTTATACTTTTGTATTTGGTTTTTTCTAAAAAAACACACACACACAAAATACAAACAGGCAATTAACATTGAGAGGATCACTTATGATGACCTTTTGATTTAGAGAGTTCACATATGATTAATAAGACCAATTGACTCCACTAAATACTCAAACCGTCCTGGTAGGAGGCTTTAGTAAATAGATTCGCCAACTGTTTTTCCGTTGCAATTTGAATCAATATGATTAACCCTTTTTTAGAGTTATCTCTGAGAAAATGATATCAAATTTCAATATGTTTTGTTTTGAATGTTGAACAGGATTAGCTGTAATGAACATAGCAGTAGTGTTATCAATGTAAATAGGTGTTTTAAGAAAACTGAACCCATAATCCAGTAGTTGATTTTGCAACCATAGGATTTGAGAACATCCTACTGATGCAACAATGTACTCATCTTCTGCAATTGAACAGAGACATTTGTTTGCTTCTTACATTGCCACGAGACTAATCGAGAACCAAGAAATTGACACCCACCCAAAGTAGATTTTCTATCTTGACAACATCCACCATAATCACTAGTTGTATATCCATGTAGTTCAAAGTTACCCTCGTAAGGATACCAAAGCCCTAAAGCTAGTTTACCTTTGAGATACTTGAATATCCGTTTGACATCCATTAAGTGAGATTCTTTCGGGTCTGATTCATACCTGGCAGAAACACAATCAACATACATAATGTCTGGTCTAGATGCAGTAAGATACATTAAAGAACCAATCATTGATCTGTATAACGTTTGGTCAATAGATTTTCCTTTTGGATCAGGTTCAATCTTGGTGTTAACATCTGTTGGAGTTCGTATGGACTGACAGTCTTGCAACTTAAATTTCTTCAAGAGCTTGTCAACAAACTTCTCTTGATTGATAAAAATTCCATCGTCAATTTGCTTGACTTGAAGTCCAAGAAAGAAGTTAATCTCTCCCATAGAACTCATTTGGAACCGAGATTTCATGATTTCTTCAAATTCATTGCACAACTTTGGACTGATAGACCAAATATGATATCATCAACGTACACTTGTACACATAAGAGATCATCATTATCCTTCTTTATGAATAAAGTTGGATTAATTTTCCCACTTGTGTATCCATGTAGGATTAAATGTCTCATACCAAATTCTAGGGGCTTGATAAAGTCCATATAAAGCTTTACTCAGCTTATATACTTGATGTGGAAATTCTGCATCCTCAGAGCCTGGAGGTTGCTTCACAAACACATCATCAGTGATAGGACCATATAGAAATGCACCCTTTACATCCATTTGATACACCTTAAAATTCATGAATGAAGCATAGGCCAGGAAAACTCGAATGGATTCAAGTCTTGCAACTGGTGCAAACACTTCATCATAATCTATCCCTTCTTCCTGTGTGTATCCTTGTGCAACAAGTCTTGCTTTGTTCCTTATTACTACACCATGATCATCAGTCTTATTTCTAAACAACCATTTCATGCCTATAGCATTTTCTCCTTTAGGTAAATCCACTAAATTACACACTTCTTGTTTGCAAAATTGAAGTAATTCTTCTTGCATGGCTTCGATCCAACCATTGTCCTTTAATGCTTCAGTAACATTTTTAGGAACAATTTGAGAAAGAAAACAAGAATATAAGCACAAGTTTGCTTGTTCTAATTTACTCCTTGTTGTTCTCTCATTCAATGGACCAATAATCTGAGACATTGGATGATTCTTGTGAGTACGAGATGTTGGAATCTCATCACATTGAACATTAACATCCAAATTTGTTTAGTTTAAGTTGGAAAGCTGATGTAACAAATTGGAAGAATATGGATTGAAGTTTGGAACTTGAGTCGGTTAGTTGATAAAGTAATCAAAGTTACCAGTATCAACTGCATCACCAGAGATGGATGATGTTCCAGACTCAGGTTGCACAAACTCATTACCATCATTAGGATTGGTTGTGATCCTTCCTGATCAAATGAGACTGAATGATCCGAAGCTGTATTAGCATGATTATTGTCATTGAATCGTATTGTTGAGTCCTTGACAAATGATAAAAATGGGTAGTCTGAGCTAGAATCATCTGGGTCGTCAGAATCTGAATCCTCACTAAAAGATCCAAGATCTCCTCTAGAGTTCTTCTTACCTGTAGAATCAAGACAGTTTGATTGATTAAACAAGTTAGATGGAAAAGAGTTTGATAATGAATCTAAATCAAGGACCATTTGAAACTAATGGAAAAGAATATTCCAGAAATTTAACGTTGAATGTTTCAAGAATTATATTTGTCCTAGAGTTGTACACTCGATAGGCTTTTGAAACAGATGAGTATCCAACGAAAAATCCATTATCAGATTTTGCTTCAAATTTTCCTAACTGATTATTTGAATTAAGAATCATAACAGGACAATCAAATGATTTTAGAAAGTTTATGTTCGGTTTCCTACCAAATATTAACTCATAAGGAGTTTTCATTTTATCTTTCACAATTAAAATTCTGTTATGAACAAAGCACGCAGTTGATATAGCTTCATCCCAAAAAGTGACAGGAATTTTTGCATCAGCTAACATAGAATGAGCAGCTTCAATCAGTGTTCTATTCTTCCTTTCAACAACTCCATTTTGTTGAGGAATTCTGGGAGCACTGAACTGATGAGCTATCCCTTTTTGAGCACAAAACATTTCAATGTTAGCATTTTTGAATTCCATTCCATTATCACTTCTTATTATTTTCACTTTATTTTCTAATTGATTTTCAACTTTAATGATAAATTCTTTCAGTAAATCAGCTGTTTCAGATTTATCATACAAAAAGAAAACCCATGAAAATCTTGTATAGTCATCATTGATAACTAAAAAATATGATTTTCATCCAATACTCTTGACATTTGTTGGTCCAAAAAGGTCCATATGTAACATTTGAAGAGGTTTGGAAGTTGATTTTATGAGCTTGGTCTTATAAGACGCTCTGTGTTGCTTTCCCTTCAAACATGCTGAACAGTGATCAGTCGTTGCAAACTTCTTAGATGGAAGTCCAATGACATGATTTCCTGATACAAGCTTGTTCATATTCTTGAAATTTGAACGTCCGAGACGTCTATGCCAAAGCTGGCTTTCATTATTTGATGCTTTAGCAATTAGGCATTTTAGTTGAAGGATCAACTTGAGACATATCCAGCTTGTATATATCTCTATCCCTTTCAGCTATAACAATTACCCAATCTTTGCTTATCTTAAAACCTGGCTTTAAAACATAATAGAATGAATCATCAAATAGAATAGAGTATGATTTATCACTATTTGGGATACACTTAAAAGATTAAAGTTCAACTGTGAAAAAAAGTTGACTTTGTCAAAGCTTATTATCCATTTGATACTATTCCTTCTCTTGTTATTTTTCCTCCTGCATCACCACCAAGGCAACATGTATTCCATCCTTTAACTTAAAATCTTGTAACAAGGTAGGATTACCTGTCATATGCCGGCTACACCCACTATCCACATACCATATATTAAGTGGTCTTCTTGGGCGTACCTACACAACAAGAAAATTAAGTTGACATATCCACCCAAGCCGAGGTGGTCTTGAGTTTTCCAAATTTATATACAATGGTAAATTGTTTGTTGTTAGGGATCATGCACTCGATGAATACTAACAGATTTACGCGTATACCGAATCAAATAGTGCGGAATCCTATATGATTGGCGATCCATCAGTGAGAACGCACGTAGAATCATTAAGGATTGAATCTAAATGGTAAGAACGATTAGCAATCGATCTACTACGATCTTTGAAGTTGGAACAGGTTACTAGAGGTCTCTAGACGGCTAGGGTACGTGTTGGTATCAAAATATCCAAAGTGTCTAGTTTTTCCACGAATTAAGTGGTATTTATAGGTTAAGGTTTCTCAATCGTGCGACTGGACCATTTGCATGGTTCAGTCATGTGATTGAGTCATGCAGTTGATCCGCACGACTGAGTGCTCAGTCATGTGACTGAGTCAATCTCATGTTTCAATCATGCGACTGATCCAGTCTCCTGGTTCATTCGTATAACTGGTTCATTAGCATGAAGTTGCTCATGCGTATGGTCCATTAGCATGGGCCAATCGCATGAGAACTTCACATGATTAAGTTTGAATATGTTTCATAGTCATTAATTGATTTAGATAGTATTCAAACAACCATAACCTATATAGTTAAGTCAATAAGCGTTATTACATACCAACAAATGAAATATTCAACATTAGCACAACCACATATTGTATTTCATTAAGTACTCGTACAATTACAATTACATAAGTGTAAGACAATACAAAGATATTACATTAAGATCAAAAACTAGGGACACATGTATCTACAAACTTCCCCTTAGACCTAGTTTCGTCTAATGTCTTACATCCTTCATAAGTTCCTCAAACTTCTTGTACTTCTCTTCTCTAGTGACTCCAGTGTGTATCTCAAAAGCAAAACATAGTCTTATAACGTTCTGAAATTGTAGAGCTTGTACAATATCTTGAGAGACATAGAATAATTGCCACTTGTACAATGTATAAACATCATCTGCAGAAAAGTTTGTAAGCCACATGGGGTCAAAAACCCTGATGGTTTCCATAACACCATTCTTATTCAAAACTATGACTGCCTCTCCTGTCCTCCAATCATAGTACCACCATTTGAAGTGTGGAGTGAAGTCCTATGGCATTTCCCGTAGAGGGATCTTCGACATTGTGCGCGGAGGACTCCACTTCAGCACTATTTTCGGTTTTCTAGTAATGGGATCAACCTCAGACCGTCTGAGATACCTCGTTGGCTGTTGAGGTTTGAAATTGACCCATCTGGTGTGGTACTCTCTTTTAAGAGCAGTCTCAAACCAGCCTGACATTTTTCTTCGGTCAGCGTATAGCAATTTTAACTTTGCTAACTGGTTTAGGTCAAATCCAGGAAGAGTCTTCAGGTCATGTGAGAACCTGAAATACTCAAATCCTTTCTCACGTTTAACTGCATAACCATTAAGATCTTCAAAATACGCCCATGCTATGATTCTGCCCGACACCTTTTGATGTTTCTTCACTTTATACAGCTTGGTGTAGGCAGTTGATATTGAAGCACCGTGTTGGGCTCGTATTTCTTCAAAGCATGCAACCCACTCAGCCTTTCTGATATTAACTTCAGCTTCCAAGGCTTGAGCTATGTCTTCTTTCTTGTCTGACTCTTCTTCCATTCTGTCTAGAGTCTCAAAAGTTTCACTGACAAGGTTGTCGCCCAGATTGGGAACGATATTACCTTCAATGTTAGTGTACTCTAGATAGTGTTGGTCTGTGACATCTTGTATCTCGATCTCATCAACGTCGTTGAGCTCATCATCACTTTCAACTTGGACTGTTGGAGCATCTTTCACGATCTCATTTGGATTGAGTCGGAAAATTTCTGCAAGTTGCTCATCTGTGAGATCATGAATTATCTCTCCTTCTTTAGGAGTGTAATTCACTGATCTCTTAACAATACCCTACAGATCAAGAATCATCGTGAGCTAACTCTTGATCTATTGGAGGGGAGCAACATCATATTCATCTCTCTGGAAGTTTGGATCTGCTTGATTTAAAAACATGTAACATATCAACCATTAGTCAACAATCAAAGAAGTAAACATCAACATTAAATATAAACGTTCATTACATTAACTTGATACAAGATTCAAATACATATGATTTAAATAACATAAAAAACTAAGTATTACTCTTGTCTTGTATCATATGCTCCTCTGCTGACGGGGCTGAAGAGGATGCACCTTGGTCTTGAGTTCGTTTTGTCATCCTTTCACTCGCAGATGTGGCACCCGCAACAGATGTATCCTCATCATCATCATCATCATCATCAACATCATCATCAGCATCATCACCAGCATCAGTATCATCTCCTTGCTCATCACCGCCATCATCATCATCATCATCACAGTCATCATCATCACCATCATCTCCATCTCCCTCTTTGATCTTTAGTGGCTCCTCTTTAGATCCTTTGAGCCTCAGCATGATGGTCTTGTTGGTAGTCTCCAACTCCTCTATCCTTTTGGCTGATTGGACATGTTGCTCCTAGAGTTGAGACACCTCTAAGCTCTGTGCAGCAATCTGATGTGCCTGCTGCTCAATCATCTGAGCCTGCTAAGATATCTGCTAAGATTGTGCAGTAGTAAGATCTACTAGCTGACGAATCTAGGCAGTCTTCTCGTCATCGGCTATCAACAGCTTCAGCACCATACGATTAAGTGCCGAGAGCTGTTCCACTACCCCCACTAGGAGGTAGAGAGGATCCAGATGGATAGGAAGGGTAAGATGACAGTCCTGCATCATGGCTAGTGGTGGTGGTGGTGGTGGTAGTGGTGAAGATTGGGGGTGGTATAGATGAAGTTGGTGGTGAATGGTGAAGATTGGGGGTGGTATAGATGAAGGTGGTGGTGGAGTGGTGAGGATTGGGGGTGGTATAGATGAAGGTGGTGGTGGAGAGGTTGTGGTAGTGGTGTGTGAAGTGGTAGATAATGTGGTGGATGGGATGGTGGAAGAGGTGGTAGTAGTGGTGATGGTGATGAAGATCATCCTCCTCTTCTTCTTCTTCAACCCGTGGGGCTGAGCCGTCCTTTTCTTCCTCGATCCCCTCGAGGTGGATGCTCCCCCTGGAACACTGCTGGACTGATCAGGAGCATACGTAGGATCAGTGTCAACCTCCCCAGATTCACTAGGGTGTCCACCAACCTCCTGAATACCTCGGTCGGTGGCAACCACCCGGCTCCCCATAGTGCGGGATACGGGCTCCTCATCTGTATCCTCCTCCTCATCAAGACGAAAGTCCTGATGGAACCCTGTAGCCTCCGCTCCACCTTGGGTGGATGCTGGAGATGCTATATCAGCAGTGGGGGCCCTCGGTTGAGTGGACCCTACATCTCCACCATCACCGCTGTCATCGTCGTCGGAGTCGTCTTCAGTTAGCTCTAGCTGCAGGACATCCGAATCACTGTTTACGTGACGCCATTTACGCCTCCTTGGCGCCACGTAGTCCACCTTGGCCAGATGGCCTATAAGTCTCTTTACCGGGGGTTTGACTTGCTTTCCTCGGTAAACCTTCATACGACCCAGGGTCATATCTTCCATAATCTCCAATGCCACAGCATCGTGACTCTCCTTTGGCAGTGTGGGCAGCTTCTCATCAAAGATCATCTGCAAGAACCTAGGGTACATGCAGAAACCCTCTTTGCCCTTCGCCTCCAAGTTCTCTATCAGGTAGGAGAATATCATGCCAGAAAAGTTGAAAGGGTGGTTCAGCACCAGTGCCACGTAGGCATTTTGAATCTGGTCTGATAGGTCATCAACCTAGCGATGCCAGGAACTTGAGGATGACGTGTGTCAAGTACTTGTACTGGGGACACAGGTTGCTCTTGTTGAGCACCCCTGCATTGATATCCCCAGCATACTTCATCCTCATGAAGCACCCTCTCACCGTTAGTGGGTGAAGTCTGGTGGGGTGGTCTGTATCATCTCCCAACCCAAGTACACGCTGAATGTCTTCAGCAGTGATCTCTATATCCAACCCAAAGATATAACTTCTTATGCGATACGGCTCACGTGATCGATCAACGATGCATTATCCTAAAAGGCCTGTTGTATAGACCTGTAGGGGGTGCATGGTGTAGATATCGCCTTGTGGATCCTTGATCGCTTGAGGAAAGCGATGATCCCTGCAAACTCAGCACCATTCCGAGTTGTGGAGTCTAAATGAGCACAGATGTTGTGCTTGGGGCTGATGGACCACTTGTCTGCCATCAATCTGTAACACAAAACACATAAACATTAGCTAATCACATGACACAAATCAGTTCAAATTAACCTGGTTGAATTCATTCTGGTTCACTCATGCGATTGAACCATGCGACTGTGTTCAGTCGGTTGACTTGGCATGCGACTGGATACAGTTGGGTGACTGAGTATGCGACTGAGTTCAATCGGTTGACTAAACCTACGATTGGCTTAATCGGCCGACTGAGCTCATTCGTATGAGCCATTCGGCCAATTGAGCCATTCGATCAGCTCAATCGTGCGATTGGAGTTCATCCCGGTGTCCAGTCGCATGACCCACTGTTCGGTCGACTGAGATTCGAATTTTAACCAATTCTTGAAATTAGAAGTCATGCAATAGTTCTTTAGATTTGCAATCACTTGACTAGTAACCTAATAACTTTAAATTTAACATTTTACTTAGTTTAGTTAGGTTATTTGTCCAGTAAACGGTTCGGTTCTTGTGTGGGTCAACATTCTAAAGTTAGGGCACCATTTCATCAGATTTCAGTGAGATATCATCACTTTGTACCTGTATAACAATCCACAATCGTCAAAATATCAACAGAAGTCAAAATTTGGGTCTAGTGAAATTTGGGCAAGGTAACGGTAGTCTGTGCGATATGAGGGCGATTAGGGGGTGATGAGTTGAATGCGATCAACTGTGGCCCTATTTATACTGAATCTTATTTCAATCGGCCGACTGGACCCATTCACTCGGTTCATTCGGGCGAGTGGACCTCAGCCGTGCGATTAGCTCAATTGATTACATTCAGTCAGCCGACTGGATTTCAGTCGGGCCACTGACTCATTCGCACACTTCCATTTGGTCGAATGGCTCATTCTGATAAGCCATTCGGGTGGATAGTCCATACTCATGTGCCATTCGGCTATTTAGTGTATGGGTATGGTCCATTCGCACTATAGGTCCATACTCATGGTCCAGTCGTGCGATTGGATCATACTCATGATTTTGACTTTATGACCATTTCTCACTTAACCCTTTTTAACTTTTGATTAAACTTTATGTGCATTTGATCATCTCAGACATGATCATTTTAACTTGAAAAACTTTTGACCACCTCAGACGTGATCCTTTTAAACAAATTTGTCACCTCAGACGTGACCCTTTTAAACAAATTTGTCACCTCAGACGTGACTGATTTTACCGCTGAAAAGCACGTGTGGTCACCTCAAATGTGACCCTTTTTAGATGATCAAATACCCTAATGAATTCCATGATGTAGTCTGATATGAAACAAACTGAATTGACTAAATTGAAACAAAATACAAGACTTAAACTGAAATACAAAACTAAACTTGTTTTTGACTTTTTATGTGAGGGTATAAATTCTAAGATAGAAATCTAATGGATTTGGTTCCAGAATAGGCAGCTTCAATTACTTTTGACCATGACTGGACCAATTCAAATTGGAATCATACAGGCAAGTCAAATCATTTGGGACATGTTATCAACACCTTTTGATGCTCAATTCTTGTTTTTCATCTAGAGTCATTAGCAAGTTTAGGAAATCATACTAGTACTAATAGATCCCACCTTGATTTCGACTTTCAAGAATTGTAGCCACGATGATTGTCAGTATACTGGTCCTCTTAAATCTATACACTGACTTTTGACACAGATTGGTGATAGTTTATGGTTTGATTATTTCAAAAAGCATTTGTGGATCCCACATTGATATGGTAATCAACATTCCTTAGGAGATTTTTGAGCGGTCTCAAGGTAGTTTTCAAGATAAGACTATTCTTAGAACTTTCAGAGAGAAGCCAAGCCTCAGGTCAGTGTCACCGCACAACAGAGAGGCGACAAACAACAATGAAGTCTAGAATATATAGGTTATGCTTGTCCTCAGCTCAGTGCCACCGCACAGCAGAGAGGCACATAACCTATCTTCTTGTTTGAGCATTTTTTATCTTTTTGCACAGATCTCACTAACAACAGGAGTTATTAGTTTGATTTCTTTTGCTCATACGTTGGTCTTACGCTCACATTTGGGGCGTTTATTCTGCTCGTCACCCCTTATTGGAATTTGTTGATTGTGTTAACCAGGGATAAGATGTTAATCCACAGCTTGTTGAACAACTTAGTTTGTTCTTGAGATCACCAATAAGGTCTAATCGTCTATTGTGTTGAATCTACCGACATATCATTTGTGATCTAGCAACCTCTAGGTCTACTTTCTTTGTGTTACCTTAGTAGTAGCTAGTCTTGCTATCATTTTTCCTTTTATATTGCTCAGACTACACAGACTTATATTTTGAATTCCGCATCTTATTTTATTTAATCTTTTAAAGTCCCAAGTGATTTGTAACTATGTACTATCATTTTCCAAAGTCATTGAACTGGTATCACAGATACGATGTACTTTCTATCACCAGCCTCTCCTTCTCCCTCGTTCTTTTGTTAATGTTACTAACTGATGTATTCTCTCCCTAAAATTCTAAAACCGTAACTGATTTACGCTTTTTAGGATTTTAATAGGCGACCGAATAACATTAATGTAATTAAGCTACTTAAACAAAATAAAAATAAAATTAAAAATAAAAGACAGATGGACAGTACGCATCAGACTACACATGGTCATCATCGGGAATTACATCACTTTTCTTTTTAACATCGTTGACCTCTAACAGATATAGAAAACATGGTTTGTCAAAAGCCTTTGTATAGAGGTCAGCGCATTGAAAATCAGTATTTATTTTAATCACATCGATTAAGTTCTTTTCAAAGCAATCACGTATAAAGTGATATTTTATACCGATGTGTTTGGTCTTAGGATGTTGGACCGGATTTTTAGTTACTACAATCGCAGCAGAGTTATCAACAAAAATAGGAGTAGAAGAGAATTTTAAACCGTAGTCCCGCATTTGCTGTTGAATCCATATGATTTGTGAACAGCAACTTGCAGCAGCAACGCATTCGGCTTCATAGGTTGACAAAGCAACTGAGGTCTGCTTCTTACACTGCCATGTCACTAATCTCCTCCTAAAGATTTGAAATCCCGCTGATGTAGACTTGTAGTTCATCTTACAGCCACCGTAATCCGAGTCACTATATGCTGTCAGCTCAAAGTCATCGTCATGAGGATACCACAACCCAAGTGTTGGAGTACCCTTCAGATAATGAAAGATCTTTTTGACCCCTATCAGATGGTTAACTTTTGGATTTGCCTAATATCTTGAACATAAACATGTCACGTACATGATATCAGGTCTTAAGGCAGTGAGGTACATGAGAGATCCAATCATACCTTGGTACATAGTGGCATCGACCAGATCACCATTCTCGTCGGGTGCTACATCATGGTTTGTAACAAGTGGAGTCCCAACTGCGGAAGCATTCTCCATGTCAAACCGACTGAGGATATCTCCTACATACTTGGTCTGATGTAGGAAAATCCCTTTTGGTGTCCGATCCACCTGTAACCCGAGAAAGAATTTCATCTCTCCCATGGCACTCATCTCAAACTCAGCCTCAATTACTACTTCAAACTCTTTACATAGATCTTCGTTCTTTGAACCAAAGCTTATGTCATAGACATAGATTTGAACAAGCAGTAAATCTCCATCCTTTTCTTTTATGAACAATGTACAGTCATTGACACCTCTGCGAAAACCGTGTTTCACAAGGTGAGTCGAGAGTTTCTCATACCAGGCTCTAGGAGCTTGATGAAGCCCATATAGAGCCTTGTCGAGTTTGTAAACTCCGTCCTAATGATGTGGATCCTCAAATCCCTCGGGTTGACTAACATACACTGTCTCTCTTATTTCACCATGAAGGAAAGCACTCTTCACATCAAGTTGATAAACTTTAATCATCATCTAAGATGCATAGGCAAGGAAGATATGGATTGCTTCCATTCTTGCCACGGGTGAAAACACTTCATTGTAGTGAATACCATCGACTTGTCAAAATCCTTGGACAACAAGTCAAGCCTTGTTTCTGATGATCACGCCTTGATCATCTTTCTTGCATTTCAAGACCCATTTTGTACTAATGACCTTAGCACCTTTAGGTCTATCCACTAGAGTCCATACACCTAACTTATTGAATTGAAGAAGTTCTTCTTGCATGGCACTCACCCATGCCTCATCATTCAGGGCTTCACTAACATACTTTGGCTCAAAATAAGACACAAAGCAACGATATGCACCATCATGAATGTAACCCTTTTCCATCACTGAGGCATAATCAGCTGAATATAACTAATTTCTGGTTTGAACTCCTTATCTCACAACTCTAGTGACATTATCCAAAGGATGATACACATTTAGTCGTGAACCAGGAGTGGTTGGAACAACTACCAAAGAGTCAAGAGTATGAACATTCGGTTCAGTATTTGAGGCAGTAGGAGTCTGAGGTTCCGAGGAAGCAGAGGCATCAATGTCAGATGCTTGTGGACTATCGGTAGGGGGAACCTATTGCTCCTGATTGTTCTGATCAATCTCCACAACTTCTTCATCAGAGGAAGAGTCACTATCTTCAAGTGCTCCCCCTGAGTTGTTAGATGAATCGCCTTGTACGTCAGATGATGTAGATTCCTGAGGTGGTGTGTTTAGAACATCATACATCATCTTTTTTGCTAATTCATCATCAGAAGTGGAGAGTGGTGTGTTGAAGGAGTTGAGGAATCCATCATAGTCAAAAAAGAAGGTGGGTCCTTTTACAGCAGGTGGTGTGGTGTATCTCTGAACATCAACATTACATCAGACTTCTACCTGACCGGTCAAGTTGTTGTAGACCCTCTTGTTCGGTATGTTGTATCCTAGAAAGATACCTTCATCAGCCTTCTCGCTGAATTTGCCCTCCTGAGTCTTCTTCAGTAGGGTGCATGGAGCGCCAAACGGCTCGAGATACTCTAGATTCGGTTTACATCATTGTAGTAACTCGTAGCACGTCTTTCCATGGCGTTTAACTACCAAAACTCTATTTAGCGTGTAACACGCATTTGCAACTGCTTCATTCCAGAATTGGATAGGCAGTTTTGATTCTGCTTGCATCGTCCGTGCCATCTCTATCAAGCTGCGATTCTTTCTTTCAGCAACGCCGTTCATTTGAGGAGTGTAGGCAGAAGTGAACTGATGCACAATTCCTTTTTCCTTGCAGTAAGCCTCCATCCATTGATTCTAGAACTCGTTTCCGTTGTCTGAGTGCACTTGATGTACCTTCAACTTGTATAGGGACTCCAGAGTAGTTACTAGCTCCTTGAATGACTAAAATGTTTTTGATTTGGATTTCAAAAACATCACCCAAGTTAATCTTGAGTAGTCATCAGTAACTACATAGCAGTACAAGTCGCCTGCGATGCTTCTTGTACTAATCGGACCAAACAGATCCATGTGAAGAAGTTCAAGAGGAAGTTCGATAGAGTGAACTTTCTTTTCCTAATGAGACTTCTTCATCTGTTTGCCCTTCTTGCACGCAACACATAAATCTGGAAGTCGGAAGTTTTTGACGTTAACTCCTCTCACTAGATCATTCTGGATCAAGTGATTTATCTTCCATGGATTAATGTGTCCCATTCTCCTATGCCAGGAGATGGATTCCTTCTCAGTAGCTTTTAACAAGAAGCACTGAACTTCATGATCCGTTGTGAAGGCCTTCGATAGATCCAAGACATAAAGGTCCTTATATCTTGAGGCATACATTAATACTTGATCATCCGGGATGACGTAGTCCTTCTTGAGGGCATAGCACTTCTTGTTGTCAAACACTACCTTAAAGTCTTTATCACAAATTTGAGAAATAGAAAGCAAGTTATTCTGAAGTTGTTGAACGTAGTTTACCTTGTCAAACTTCACTTTCTGATTACCTACTTCCCCTTGAGCTGTGATGTACCCACCTTTGTTTCCAGCAAACGAAACATGACCTACTTTTATCTGTTTGACATTTGATAAGAGATCCCTGTTCCCTATCATGTGCCTGGATGCTTCATTATCTATGATCCACGTGTTAGTTTCAGCACTATATTGAACACCCTGCACATTCAATTTGAAAACATTAGTTCAGGTTAGAGACCCAAGCCTTCATTGGCTTGGGTTTCCCAGAGGCATCACACATCATAAATGTTACCCATTGACCATTCGAGGGTGAGGGAAGCTCAGATGTCTTCTTGTTCTCATTATCAGGCAATGAGGTTGATTTCTCTTTCCATAAGCCAGCTTTGTGTAAGGCCTGTTTATGATAAACAGATGACTGGCTAATGTGTTGAACTTTAGGTTCACTATCTCTTTTAAGTGGCATCACTGAGTTCCTCTTAAAAGAGTTAGGTTTTTGGTCATGGAGTTCAACTTTCCTCCTCGGTGTCTGATAGTAAGGACAATGAGACGCAATGTGTCCATACTCTCCACAACTGTAGCAAGCTCTGCTTTCGACTTTACGATTTAACAGTTTTTGTGGAGATGTATGTGGCGCCCAGGTGACCTTACTTTGTTTTGGTTTTAACTCTGATTGTTTAGATGTTTTATCTTGTTTAAAAAAATTAATTGCTTTAACATTTTTAACATCCTTTTCTTTTCTATATTCTGGACTTAGACATGATGCACGTGATTGGTTAATATTACTGGTCTTTTTAGGTTCAGATTTGACAATTTTTGAACCAGACTTAATACTAACCTTTTCAAACTCTTTGTCTAGATTAATACAAGGTATTTTACCTTTTGCCTTTGAAGTGGCCTCCTTTTGTTTAGTGCCAGATTCATTTGATGAACATGTGGAATCTGGATCACTTACAAGAGGAGTAGACACCACATGATCATTGATTAGATTATCATTAATTGGTTTACATTTTATGTTCATCAACATCTCATGTGGTGGTGGAACCACTTTATAACCCAATCCCTCCCCATTGTTTCTTTCTCTCATTAAGTTTTGGACTATGTGTGAAGAAGTAGTCCAACTATGCAGTTTTTGTTTTAGGAATTAACTTCTACTTCTAAAACTGCCTTTTGTTTCTTAATGTCCTCTAGGGAGTTTAGATAGTACCTAATGTAATTAGCTTGGTTAAAGGCTACAACTTCTGTTTCCCTAAGCTGTTTGTTTAACAGGTCTATCTTTTCTTTGTAACTATGCTCATTTTGTTTTAAAACTCTTTAGCTTCAGTGCATAGTTATAGGTCCTTTACTAATTATCATTATGATCTAATAACCTAGAAAATTTTAGATCAATGCTTTCCCTAAATTTATTACAATCAGAACAAACATGATTATTAAAGAGTTGGTCAGTAGTACTTACCTGAGCGGTTTCTGAAGAATCAGCCATCAATGCAGAATCTAATGTTTCTGGAGCTGGTGATCCTAACGTTTTAGTAGTTTCCTATCTTCAGGCCGGTAGGTGACCACTGGTGCAGCTTTCTGATGTTGACATCGCAAGTTCTACTGCTATATCTCCTTCACTGGAAGAGTCATCATCGATATCCGCCACACTAGCGATATTGGATTCTCCCGGTGAGACAAACCGAAAGCTCCAGTCCTGTCCTTCATCATCATGAGCAGTCAAGGCTTTGGATCCTTGCTTGATGAAGTAGGACTGCTAGCGGGTTTCTCCTGACGATTGAAGGAGGAGAAAGGATTCCCATTGCCAGTCGTCTTTGGCTTCACGCACTCCCTTTTGAAGTGCTCTTTCTCACCGCAGTTGAAGCAGGTTACCTTGGATTTATCAAAGCCGAAGTTAGTGTCCTTAGTAGCAATCAAATTTTGTCCGGTCTTTTTGAAAAACTTCTTAGCTCTCCGGACTGCACTTACTAAGGCCCACATTATGTCCATCCTCTCCAGCTCTGTCTCATCCACCTACTTATAGTCCTTATCTTCCAGGTGGCAGTTCCCAATCTTTCCAGCAATTAGTCCATCATAGGAGTGGACTACCGCAGCTAAGAGATCCATCTGCTCTTTAGCTACCTCAACTGTCACATTACCGATGTTCTCGGTCTTCAGCTTTGCTGCATTTGCTTCAGGTGCAATATATTGGGTACCAGACAACCCTAATGTTTCTAACCCTGAAGTATAGGCTGGTGAGGGACCAGACGAGCTTTATACAAAAGCTGTCTGAAGAGGTGCTCCAGATGTCTTGGCTTGAGGAGTCGCGTTGTACAGCGCTGGGTTTTAATCATATGAAGACTTTTGAGCTATGTACTTCATCCTCAG
Organism: Flaveria trinervia; assembly: GCA_025506515.1. Taxonomy (NCBI): domain Eukaryota; kingdom Viridiplantae; phylum Streptophyta; class Magnoliopsida; order Asterales; family Asteraceae; genus Flaveria; species Flaveria trinervia. Next base: position 25,696,523 of record CM046446.1, read on the forward strand.
TTCTTCTTCTCTCAGTTTCAGAATGAAGTCATTGATATCTAACTTTGTTAGCATACCATTCTGTCTGAGATTAGAGACAAATGATACCCATTTCTCTAGCAGCCTGTCTGCAAAGTTGGACACTTTTTACTCCATTAACGTCGATACTCCATGAGTGTGCATCTCACTCATCAAGTGGTAGAATCTATCGATCACATCATCTAGGCTTTCTTTTCCCATCGAGGAGAAGTTGTCAAACTCCTTCTTTAAAGCCATAGCCTTTATGGCCTTCAATGATGCATTTCCGTCATACCTTTTCTCCAATGCATCCCATAGCTTCTTTGCTTGAGTATATTCCGAGAATTGATGGAAAATATCCTTCGGAATTGACTATGTAAGCAAAGCATAAACCTTCTTTTCTGCATTGTATTTCACCTTTTGTCTGTCAGTCATCCTACCAAGTATGAGTTTGACACCATCAGCTACTACAGGCATGTTGTACCCCGTCTCTATAGACTCCCACGGATTTGGATCTACTCCATTTAAGTAGATCTCGAAATGTTGTTTCCATTGTGGATATTCATCTAACGTGATTAGATTTGGGGGTTTGTTGTGATTCCCCACCTCATTCTCCAGTAGTAGTAAATTTTGTATACGTAAGTCTCTCCCTGCTGTAAAGGCTGAATATTGATCTTCCATTGCTATTAACTTTAACTTTAAACCAACCTTTTGTATTAGTGCGAATGAAATTGTGCGATTGGGCTATTCGGGCGATTGAACTATGCATATGGTTCAATCATGCGACTGAACTAATGCGAATGACTTAGTCGGCCGAATGAACTAATGCAGATGAACAATGCGAATAGGCTTCTCAGTCGGACGAATGGAAGTGCGGCTGACTCCAATCGTGTGTATGTGGAATGCGTATGGCCTCATTCGTGCGATTGAGTCAATCGTGCGACTGAACCTGCTGGGTTTCGAAAATTTCTAGGTTTAAGGTGTTTGACCGCAAAAACTCGAACTTTTGCTAACCTTAATTGCCGTATGCCGGAAAAAACTTAACTTTACGATCAGGAGACGTCTAAAACCCAATTTGACACAAAATATTGCATTTTTGAGCGTATAAACACAATTTTTATATCAAAACGATTGAATCACACGTAAATCTAGAGCCAAAGCTCTGATACCACTTGTTAGGGATCGTGTACTCGACGAATACTAACTGATTTACGCGTATACCGAATCAAATGGTGCGGAATCCTATTTGATTGGCGATCAAATAAGTGAGAATGCACGTAGAATGAATTAAGGATTGAATCTAAACATTAAGAACGATTAGCAATCGATCTACTACGATCTTTGAAGTTGGAACAGGTTACTAGAGGTCTCTGGACGGCTAGGGTACGTGTAGGTATCGAAATATTCAAAGTGTCTAGTTTTTCCACGAATTAAGTGGCATTTATAGGTTAAGGTTTCTCAATCGTGCGACTGGACCATTTGCATGGTTCAGTCGTGCGATTGAGTCATGCGGTTGATCCATTCGCACAACTGACTGTTCAGTCGTGCAACTGAGTCAATCTCATGTTTCAATCATGAAACTGATGCAATCTCCTGGTTCATTCGTACGACTAGCTCATTAGCATGAAGTTGTTCATGCGTATGGTCCATTAGCATGGGCCAATCGCATGAGAACTTCACAAGATTAAGTTTGAATATGGTTCATAGTCATTAATTGATTTAGATAGTATTCAAAAAACCATAACCTATATAGTTAAGTCAACAAGCATTATTACATACCAACCAATGAAATATTCAACATTAAGCACAACCACATATTGTATTTCATTAAGTACCCGTACAATTACAATTACATAAGTGTAAGACAATACAAAGATATTACATTAAGATTAGAAACTAGGGACACATGTATCTATATTTGTAATGAAGATTATTCAATCAGGTTTATTCTTGATGAATTTACCAATCTTGTTTTGAAAATTGTTTTGAAAATTGTTTGAGTTATTTTTGTTAACATTCATACCATTTGATTGATGAATTTTTGACATGTATTGATGACTAACCTTTTATTAGTCATTCTTACAAATCTTCATATGAATTGTTCTTGCACATTTTGTTTAGATCTCACATAATTGTTCGTTTGAAAAGATCTCAAACCTAAAGAAGGTTGATTAGTTCATTTTTGAAATCCATCAGTTTGATTTCTCATATATTAAGGATTAACATAACCTTTGTTCATGTTTGAATTTGCAAATCCTCTAGTATGTGATCTCTTTCTAAAATAACAATTTGCAGTATTGTGAGTCTTCTCATCACAATAGGTACAGTATTTGTTTAAATAACAATGTGTTGTGAAATGATTTCTCATGTCACATATGTGACAGTACTTGTTGAAATAGCACTCAACAGTATTATGATTTTTCATATCACATATTTCACAGTACTTTTGTGGAGTTATAAACAACTGTTTGTTAACTTTTGACATTGACACTATATTTGATTCATTTTTATATTTTGGTGTCAAATAGTTAAATTGTTGTTTTTTATTTTTCACATTTTGATTTTGTGCCAATTATTTTGCATCTGTTTAACATGAATTTCCTTCTTGAATTCCTTAGAAACAAATCTTTTTGCTACAACAGAAGTCTTAGAATCTGAACTTGATTTCAGATCAGAGTGAGATTTGTTCATAGTATTTACCTTGTTGTTTTGAAGAGAATTCATATTTAACAAACCGGCTGACACAAATTTTATCGGTTTAAGTTTTGTTCCCTGATTTGTTGCTTTGATCAACTTTTTTGAATTTTTGTTTTGTTCAGATTTTGTTTTTGATGATTTCTTTCTTTTTCTTTGATTCTTTGACTTAGAAGAACTTGGTTTACTTCCAGATTGAATATCGTCAGAAGAAGATTCCTTTTCAGATTGAACTTGTTTTAGATTAATAGTGTTTGAATCTTCTAATGTTCCTACCTGTTATTTATCTTTATCTTTGCTTTAAACTTTCACTTCTTCTAATACAGAATGAATTTGATCAAAAGTGTTTTGTTTTATTTGTTTAGGTTCATAAGATTTTATCTTGCTTGGATGACCATTTTTAATCTTTTCTTGATCATTTTCAACAAAAACTTATACATTTTCCTTTTTTTCTTCTGAATTCTTGTTTTTGACCTGAAAAGCTTTAAGTTTAGCTTTATTATCAAGAGAATGATCATGTGTATTAAAGTTCTCTGGTAAAGTGTTTGTAATAGATTCAGGCATAGGTTCATGAGTGAAACCTAACCCTGCTTTCTGTTTATCTTTTCTCTCACTTACCAGTTTTTCTACAATCATTTTTGAACTTTTTACTCTAGCAAGATCCATTTGAGTAGTAGCATGTGCTATCATCTCCTGTTCAAGATTTTTGGTCATCTCTTCTAATTGTTTAGAAACAATTTCTAATTCTTTTAGTGTTTTGTTCCATGAAGTTTGAAGAGAAATAATCTTTTGATTTGTTGTTTTATGATCATATTTTAGTTTGTTATGCATTGACTCTTCTTGTTTTAGTTTCTCACAGATTTTATATGAGTAGTTTTTATAGTATTTAACATGTTCATAGCATGATTTTGTGCAGAGTTTTTCTCTCACTTCAGATGGAATTTCAGAGAATTTTGGAGATAAGGTTTCAGATTTTGAAGATGAAGTGTCAACCTTAGGTTGATCAGACTATGCCATTAGAGCTACTTCATTTGTATCCTCCTTAGGATCAGATTTGTCACTCCAATCATAGTCATCTTCTTCATTCTCACCTTCCACCTTTGGAACATTATTTTCTAACCAATCTTCTCCCTGGATTTCTGCAACAAGAGATAAACTTGATGTTAAATCATTAGTAAACTATTCAGCATATGCACTCCAATCATAACCATCTTTAATGCTGACTACTAAAGCTTTCTTAGATTCATCAGATGATTTTGTTTCATCTTTAAGCTCAGACATAGGAAGACTTTGATAAGGCTTTTGAAAAGTCTTATGAGCTGGTTGAAACCTTTGATTGCTAGAACTTGATTAAGCATTTTCTCTATTATTCCTTGGAGCTTTGCATTCTCTGGAGAAATATCCATAACTGTTACAATTAAAACACCTTGATTTTGACTTATCAAACCCAACAGTCTTGTTAGCACTGGCTTGTACTTCCTATTGACATATGAGTGTTTTTGTGTCCTGTAAGCATTCATCACCATCTGCCAGTTTAAGTCCATCTCTTCAACATCTTCAGGATCCATTTCAAATAAATCCTGCAAAACAAGGTCTAATTGAGTTAAATAGCTACCTTGATATGCTTGAAAACTAGCCATAAATGCAGTGAATGCAGTTTTAGACTCTTCATCCTCTAATAGGATGCTTATCACATCTTTAACTTTGCTAGATTTAGCAGAGTTAGATGAAGAAGTCTCTGTTTGAACATTAGATGTTTGAGACTAATATTTAGGAGGAGATTGAGAATGAAACTGTGTTGTATAAGCAGGAGCACTAGTAAATGATGAATCAGTGAAAAATCCTGCTCTAACAAATAAATCTCCCTCTTCTTGTGTAATTTTCTCACTTTTTTCCATGAATGCATTTTCAATAGTGTTTCTAGGAGAAGTAACAAACTGATACCGAGACATTGATGCTGCTCTTTCATTATTCCTTGAGCTTTCATCAATCTCTACTGACTCTATCTTAGCATTGAGTAGATCTAGATCCATAGGAAACTTCTCAGTATGCTTTAGTAAGGTTACTGTTTGTTTCCAGGATGAGGGTAAAGCATTGAGTAGTCTAAGATTTAGATCTTCAAGATCAGGCTTAATACCAGCTGTTGACATCTCAGTTGTAAGTTGAACAAATCTGTTCATCATCTGATTTATGGTTTCTCCAGACAAATGTTGAAACAATTCTAATTGCCTTTTCAACTTTTGTTTCTTGAGATTTTGAATCTCCTTGCCTCCTTCTCAAATGGTCTTTAAGGCTTTATACATGGTGTATCTAGTTTGATATCCATCAAGCCTTGCAAGAACTTTTAGAGGTAGTCCTTTACACATCAAGGAATATGCTTTGATATCATTCTTTACTCTTCTCAAATCATCTCCTTGAAGACCATCTTCAGGATAGGGTTCTTGAGAATCTTTAGTATAAACAAACCCTCTGTCAGGCCCATCAGTGATCATATGAATGTATGGTCCTTTCTCTATAGATTTCCAAAGATCAGTGTCAATAGAATTTAAATGATGTTTTAACCTAAGAGACCAATTTTTGAAATCAGCTCTATTTTTAAGTTTTGGAATTCTATTTTCATAATCTTCTGATTTCACCATTCTTATATTTTTGTTGTTTTTCTTAGATTTTGAATTAAGAAAAGAAGTGAAAAAGTTTTTGAAAAATTTTCTTAAAAAAAATTCTAAGTATCAAGGGTGACACGCTTTAATAGTAATCAAACTCCCAATAGTTAATGCACCTAAGTTGAGAGACGTCTAAGGGAATGCCTTAGAAAAATTTTCCAAAACGCCTAAGTTGATGCGTCTCAACAGTAGTAAAACGCCTGAACAATTATAATGCGCCTACACAGTTGTAATGTGCCTTAACAGTTATCAAACGTCTAAACAATTCTAATACACCTAAACAGAGATGATACGTCTGGACTTTTACTCTTCAACAGTAGTCAAAAGTCTGAACTGTAAACGCCTAAACAGTGTTAATGCGACTAAACAGTAGTCAAACACCTAACACTTAGACAAATTTTCAACAAACTTCAACTCTAATGCGTAACATTCATCATGTTCATATGAATGTAACTAACTCAAATCTTCTGAAATTCTTGAAAAGTTGATGAATTGGATTGAAACTTTCCAATTAGACATGTTTTATACCGATAATCATTCTTCTAACATCAATTTCTTTCAATATCAACAATAAATCAATCAATTTTGTAATTTTCAGTTCGAAAAATAGTGAACTTTTCAAACACAAATTCAACAAATTATCTCGAATTTGATGAATTTAACTGCTGATTGTGGTTTAAAACATGTTTCTGATGATGAGACACATTTGAAATCCACAAATTTTCAATTGAATTGTCTATCAATCATAGATTCAGTGAGCTTTTTGAGTTTGAAAGTTCGACAAACCTCAAAAATCACTCAACCAACAGCTCTGATACCAATTAATAGGATCAATGGGAGCTCTGATAACAATTGATAGGATCAAATAGAGCCTTGATACAATTTGATAGGATCAAATGTACCAATTTGTGATGATGTATGAACACAATTCAAAGAAATACAAACAAAGTAATCGAATCAAGCAAGATATCAACAAAATTCATAGTTTCATTAATATCAAGCAAAGACAATTACAAAGTAAGTAAGCAGTTCTCAATCTGTTCTAAAACAGTTGTTCGTTTTTCTACTTGCCACAAGTCTAAGCTATTTATAATGAAACACAAGTTACTAACAAATTACAAAACTAGTCCCTATACTATTACAAACAGTAAAAAGACACATAAAGACAACATGTTAATCTTTCTAGAGAACTAACACGATTGAAGTGTGTTACAAATATGACCGATTCCCATCTATTTATACTGAGTTAACATTCATTCCTGTGACTGGGCCCATTCACATGCTTCATTCGTGTGATTGGGGTTTAGTCATGCGACTGGCTCATACGGCCTCATCCATTCATGCGATTGGTTCATTCTGGTGATCCAATCGCATGGATTTCTCCATGCTTATGATCCAATCGTGCAACAGGTCCATACTTATGGTTCAATCGTACGATTGGCTTATACTCATGATCCAATCATGCAACTGGTCCATACTTATGGTCCAGTCTTGCGATTGGCCCATACTTATGGTCCAATCGTATGATTGGTCCATACTTATGAGTTTGACCTCACACACTTTCAAACACTTAAAACTTTTACCTTTTGATATTGAACATTATGATCGATGATCATCTCAGACATGACCTTTTAATTTTAAAACGGTTTGATCACCTCAGATGTGATTCTTTTAATTTTAAACATTTTGGTCACCTCAGACTTGACCCCTTTTAAGTGAGTGATTCATAGATTCCGTCTAGTTGTAGAGTTCGACATCTACGTAACAAATTACTAGAAAACAAAATTTTGAAAAGCACTTTGAAATTTAAAAGAAAAAAACAAGACATATGTTTTGTATGTTTGATTCGAGATGGAATTAAACTTATTAGAGTACATCTAACCGATTTGACTTCCTGGACAGCACAACTTCAAGTCAGTTTTATCATTTCTGGTACGATTCATTATGGATTCATACAGGTATATCATAATCATTTTGGACATTTTAATAAACCATTTTGATGCTAGATTCTTGTTTTGACTGAGAGTCAATAGCAGTTTTAGGAAATCATACTAGAGCTATAGGATGCACACAATGATTTTGACTTTCAAGAATTGCAGCTCACGATGATTGTCAGTATACTCATCCTCTTAAATCCATACATAGATTTTTCACACACATTGGTGATTAGTTAAGGTTTAATTATTTCAACGAGCATTTGTGGATCCCACGCTTATATGGTAATCAACATTCCTCAGGAGATTTTTGAGCGGTCTATGGGTATATTTCCAGAAGAAACTATTCTAAGAGCTTTCAAAGAGATGCCAAGCCTCAGGTCAGTGCCATCGCACAGTAGAGAGGCGTAAACAACAATGAATTCTAGAATATTTAGGTTATGCTTATCCTCAGGTCAGTGCCACTGCACAGTAGAGAGGCACACAACCTATTTTCTTGTTAGAGCATTTATTTTTCTTTTTGCACATAACACACCAACAACATATGTTATGAGGTTGATTGCTTTTAGCATTTTTACATGTGCTTTGCTCATATTTGATGGTCACCCGCACACATTTGTGGCGTTTATTTTGCTCGTCACCCTTTATTGGATATACGTTAATTGTGTTATCCAGGGATAAGATAGGAACCCACAGCAAGTTGAACAACTTATTTTGATTTTTAAACCACCAATGAGGTCTACTCAACTAATCACTTACAACACACAAATAACCATGACAAAATATAAAGATGAATTGCAAGTGCATTACAAGTCTCAAACGTTTATAAGTGTATGATGTATAAGTATCATGTTTCACCCCAAAGTAGTGTGAAAAATGTAAAAAAGGGGCAAGGAAACTCACAAGATGTAAATAATATGATGATAAGAATCTAGATGAGGCTCCAACGATTTCTTTTACAAATTGCCTAAATGTATAGATTCCAAGATTAAGCTTGATAATAAGATTATCAATTGGACATGAACTAGGGTTCAATTGGAATTTGAGGGTTTAAATAATTAAGTAAAATAACAAATCATTTATGTTTTGACTTAATAAAGATAATATAAATCATTTACTCCAAGAATAATTAAAGACGTCTTAACAATTTAAGTTATTGATTTAATAGAAATTAAGTATAATATGTGAAAAAAAATAATTAATTTAATAATTAATTATTTAAAGCTTGATAACGAGAATTAAATAAATACTTATTTAAATGACGTTAAAATTATTTAAAATCATTTTATAAAGTTTTTGTCACACCCCAACCTTGACGGCGGAAACGTCGAGGTGTGAGGGTTAAGATCGTTCACAGCCACATAACGTTATTAATAACCCAAAATATATTAAACATAAGTTCCAATTGTACCATTACAATCATAAGTCTCAAAGAAACTAAAAGCATAACATAAGATGTAACAAGTCATTCTTATTTCATTTATTTATCTACGTCCATTCCTAGATGTGCAAGCTTCAAAGAGTAGACATCAAACTTGAGTATTTCCTGAAACATGTTAAAAATAAAAGGTCAACAATAATGTTGGTGAGATTTTCAAAGTTTGCAATACATAAGTATATTAAAGATGGCAATTCATGTTATAAGTTAGAGAGCAAAGTAACTAGGGATGTAAGACAGAATGCACAATCAAACATTGACAAAGTTTTACAAGTCTCAAAGGTTTACAAGTATATACGATTAGCTAAGTGTACTTGGATCAACCAAGCAGGCTTGTCAGGCCCATAGATCTATGACGTCACCAGGCTAGCAATAGTTAATGATTGTACATATATTTGACATTACATGGTAGTTACAAAGATCAACTAACCATAACATACAAGTGAATTGCCATAAGTTTACAAGCATCAAACGTGTTTACAAGTGCAATGTTTATAAGGTAACATGTTTCACCCCAAAGTATAAAATTTGCAAAAAGGGGGTATAGAAATACTCACATGATCAAAATATAATTGATGATTAATATGAATAATAATAAGCAACGTTTTAACGTAGTCCTTCACAATGCACCTAAAACAAATATATATTTACAAGGTTAAATTTAATAATATATTTAATGGTTAAACGAGACTAGGGTTTCAATTTGGTATTTGGGGTTTTGATAAACAATTATATTTAACGAATAAAAATCAATTATATTATCTTGGAATAAATGCTAAGAAATATATATATGTTTTATATAAGGATGAGAAGAGAAAATATTTATAATAATTTATAAGATTTATCAAGTTTAAATGAGATGTTTATAACTAAATGAAGTTAGCACGATTTAAATAATTTAAAGGCGACGTTTGAAATAATAAAAAACTATTATTTAGAATCTAAATTTTAAATAAAAGTAAGTTAACTATAACATTAGCTTTAGGATTTTTAAAAAAAATAAAAAGGTAATTTTTAACCAGATAATTACACGATACTTAATTATTTGATTTTAAAATAAACTAGGTTTATAACATAATTTTCTATAAATTTTAGAAATTTTTAATATTTATTTAAAGGCCAAAAAGACCTAAAAAATTGTGTGAGGCTCCCCGGGTTCGAACCCAGGACCTCTTGTGTAGGGGTCTTGCATCTTACCAATGTACCAATGGCCTCAGCCGCGTTAAGAAACGATTTTAAAAACTTATAAACACAATCCCCATGCATTTCCCTTAAATCAAGAACCCCAGATTCGATTTACCCCAAATTAAACCATAAAATGATGTTGTTGATTGAATTGACCTTGGGGCTTTTCCTCCCCATGATTAAACGAACGTATACATGTGTTTAATTACCTGAATTCATGAGAAATTGATAGATAACGAGCACAAGAACGGGTCGCGGCTACGATGCAGTTCGTTCAGGTTGCAATCGGTGATGAAAATCAAATTCGTTTTACAAAAAGCTTCGAATAGCTCAAACGATGAAAAGCCATTTGCCAATTATGGGTTAGAGGGTTCGAAAAGAGGTCTACAAGTGAAATGCAGGTCGCGACGAAGTGTTTGATTGAATTAGTGTGTTTGTGTGCTTTCAGGTGGAACTAAGAGTTGGAATAGGTTAGAGATAGTTAAGGGATCGTTTTTGTTCGATTAATTTGATTATTATTAGACTTTAATGCGTGAACGGTTTAATGGTTAATGGTGATCGGTTACCGAGCTCAAACGTCTCCATAACCGACTTAACACCCAAATTAAGGTGCACTTCGAGTTTAAAACGGTTACAAGAATGAATTGCGAACGGTTTCAGATGAAAACGGTCGATTTTTGGTGGTTTTGGTGCCTCGCCGGACTTGGCCAGAGTCCGGCCGGCGAGCTTACCGGAAAAACAGGTTAATGGGCGGGTGGTTTGGTTTTTTTTATTGAATTTACACAATTAGCCCCTGTACTTCCTTTCTTTTATTATTTTATGCACAAACCTTGCATTTAAAGTTTTAAAAATGACAAACTAACCCCTAACTTAAATTCTTTAAGTTTTTAAACATTTTAAAGATTAGTAAATCACTATTATTATTGATATTATTATTATAACTTATGTTTAATATTACTTTTATTATTATTATTATTATTATTATTATTATTATTATCATTATCATTATCATTATTATTATTATTATAACTTTTATTATTATTACTATTTATTATTATAGACATTATTATTAGAGTTATTATTATTATAATTATTATGTTTCAATTTAATAGTTATGTTATTAAGTTTTATATTAAATACTTAATGACCAACAAACAAATAAGCATAAATAACACACAATTTCATAGAGAGGCATAAATAGTCCTTATAAGAATAAACGAGGTTAACTATTAATTAACCAAAAATACAAGATGTTACAGTTTCGATCTTTTAAAATGATTTAACATAAAGGTTTTATAATACAAAACATTGAAAATAAGGATAAAGCAAATTATATTGTTTTATAAATTTCAAGAATTTAAATAAAATTCAACGAATAAAATTATTAACTAATTATGATATAATATGTTTAAATGATTAGATGAATAATTAGTTATTTAACATATAAATTTATAATGTTTTGAAATAATCAAAATTTGAATCATATTATATTTTTAGCATTTAAATTTCATAAAAGAATTTATAATGTTTTATAACCTTTGTTATTCTAAAAAAATAATTAAATTTAAAATCATAAGTTTTTAATAAATTTAAAATTAATTTAATAATTTCTGAAGTATTTTAGTTATTAAAATAACTTTTACTTTGATTTAATAACATATTAGTATAATTTTTAATGTTTAAAATATACAAAATTGGCTTTAAAAAAATAAATGCAGGAGGCCGGGTTCGAACCCGTGACCTCTTGCATACAAAGATGATATGGTAACTGGTTGGCCTAAAGCCCAGAATTTGTTTTAAATTTCAAATCAATTAATAAAAATCATCTTTCACATAACCCCAAAATCACTCAAGAACCCTAGATTGCAAATGTTCCAAATTGTACCTTAATTCGATGTTGTTACCCAGATTAATCATAGGGCTTTTCTTCCCCATGTAATTTCGAGTAAAATAGTGTGTTAAACTCACTTGATTACGACCGATTGATAATGTTTAAGCTTCGGGTTTGTCTCGACTTGCTCGCGAGGAAGAAACAGCTTGAAATCGATGATCGAGTGAATTATTCAAGCAATTAAAGGTTCAAAAAGTTGAAAGGAATCATATGAAAGATTTCCCCTCTGTTAAATAGCCCTAATTTATACGTTAAGGTGCCGATTGGGTTGTGATTTCAATTCGAACATTTCGGTTATGATTAGATTTTTAATTGATGATTTAACTCGAATTAAACTATGCATTAAGCTTAGCAATGATTATCCGAACGTTTCTATACGTTTAATTTGATTAATCATCAATCTTTGTACGTTGAACGGTTATAAATAGATCGAGATGTGCATTTTGGTTCGAGACCCTCTAATATCGAGCTTTAATGTTCAATTAAGTCGTGGGTTCAAGCTCGAGAGGTCCCCCCGAGTCGACTAGCTCTTTCGGACTAAAAAATCAATGGGTTTTGGGAGTGTATTGCGGCCATCGAAGCTTGGCCGGAGGATGGCCGCTCCTGGTGCCGGAATTACGGGAGAGAGAATGAGGGTGGTTTGGGTTTTTAATAAATTTACAACTTTGGTCCTTGCATTTCCCGGTGCCGGAATCTATCACACCCCAACATTGACGGCGGAAACGTCGAGATGTGAGGGTTAAGATTGTTCACAACCACATAACGCTATATTTAAATGTAAATATTAAAATTATAAGTTTCAAAAGGAAATTCAAACATAAGTCTCAAACATGAAATAAGTTCCAGACATTACATAAATATTTTATTTATTAAACTTCATATATGATATTTATAAAATCTCATAAGTTTATAAACTTATTAAATAGAAGATTAAATATAAATTATATATTACCAATTTTACAAAGTTAGTTAAATAACACATTATCATTTTAAAAAAACCACTAAAATGAAAGAAGTAGTTTAAATGATGTGCTTGATTTATATAATCAACAAAACGGGTTCGAATTATAATTTGAAAATTGGTGGATGTTACAGTCTCCCTTACTTTAAGAAATTTCGTCCCGAAATTTAATCATGAGAGGACTAAATTCAAGGATATGAGGAGACTTGGATTTTGTCATGTTTGCAAGTGCCACTTGGAACGTTTAAACTCAATGAGCTTAATTATGGGGTTTTGCTATGCTTAAGTTTGTTAAAAGTTCATTATTAATGATTTCATGTGTTCATTCGCAAAGGGCACCAGATTGATAAACGTTTGTATTTTAAACGGTTCAAGATAATTGGGAAGGTTTTATCACGAGAAAACACTAAGTATTAGTGTGACACGAGACTCGGAGATAAGTTCAGGATGCTTTTGGATGGAATATGGAATTCATAAGAACTACTCAAGGGAAATAACTTTTACGAGTTTCAGGATGATCGATTATTGTTTAATTATGACTTTGAGGTTTTAAAGTTTTATTAGCTTAATGTTGATATGAGAATCATGTTTGCTATGATTACACGTTTAATTTAGAATTGAGAGCATCGTTGTAATAAGCTTTCGGGTTAAGTGTAGTTTTGAGGGAAAGATGTTGAGAAAGATTTTCAAGAGTCATTTAAGAGAAATGGGATAAAGAGTTTAAGATTCAAGGGAACAAAATCAATGAAGAAACAAGTCAAAATAACAAGATGTTTTGAGTGTAACGTTCGGTTTACAAACCAAAACATTACTTTGACTTATCAAAGTATTAGGTCAACTACAACCTTAATGAAGACATGCGTACCTATAAGTGGACACTCATCCCAAGGGTTCCCAGGTAAGGTAAACGGATCCATCGGTTGATTTGGATTTATATGAATACTTTTCCTAGACTGAACACCTCGAGATACAGGCATCCCACTCTTCTAGCATTACATGTTTCAAGTAATAGGCCTTAGACTTTGACGAGACTTGAGAACCATGAATAAAGATTCAAAGCACATTTTGAAAACCATTTGATTTAGGCATATAATGCCTTAGAATATGATTTAAGGTTTGTGTGTGCATTGATAAGATTCAAGGTATAAACATAAACACATAAGGCATATAATCACATAATCAAGTATAAACACATAAAGCACATAAATTCCTATCTAAGCATATAAAATACATGAGAGGACTCATGTGTAAGGGTACTTAGTTATAGTCTAGGTCATTCCATTTCTAATAACCTAAATCCCTATAACCATGGCTCCGATACCAATCTGTCACACCCCAACCTTGACGGTGGAAACGTCGAGATGTGAGGGTAAGATTGTTCACAACCACATAAGGCTCAATTTAAATGTAAATATTAAAATTATAAGTTTCAAAAGGAAATACAAACATAAGTCTCAAACATGAAACAAGTTCCAAACATTACATAAACATTTTATTTATTAAACTTCATATATGATATTTATAAAATCTCATAAGCTTATAAACTTATTAAATAGAAGATTAAATATAAATTTTAAATTACCAATTTTACAAAGTTAGTTAAATAACACATTATCGTTTTAAAAAAACCACCAAAATGAAAGAATGTTGGACCAAAAGAACCAATGAGCCAAGATCAGAAAATCTCTAAGTCCCACATGGTATCACAACAACTGCTGAAAGCTTCATTAGCAGTTTGACAAGTGCTGAAGACTTCAACAGCTGAAGATCAAGTGCTGAAGACTTCAACAACTAAAGAACTAAAGTGCTGAAGTACAACAGCTGAAGAACACAAGTACTGAAGCTGAACAGCTGAAGAACACAAGTGCTGAAGCTGAAAGACCAAAGTACTGAAGTACAACAATTGAAGAGTCTACAAGTGCTGAAGATCAACAACTGATGTACAAAGTCTGAAGACAAAGACTGAAGACATCAGCTGATGATATCTACTGAAGTCATCAGCTGATGAAACATCTGAAGGTCAAAGTCTGAAGATCAAGTACTGAAGCGTCAGTAGTTTGTCACAACTGCTGAAGAGTACTTCTTCAGTAGTTGTGATATCAGTAGTTTTATATTTTTAGTTTCAGTAGTTTTGTAAAACGACTGAAGAGCTTGTTCTTCAGTCGTTGTAGTTTCAGTAGTTTTATATTTGTCAGTAGTTGTAACAACTGATAACACTTAGAACTTTTTGTAAGAAGATGTCAGCTGTTTTGACATCTTCAGTAGTTGTGTTTCAGTTGTAATAAATCTGTTAGATGTCACTATCAAGTGACATCAGCAGACGTCACATCTCTTATATAAGAGGTGTCGACCTAATCATAATGGTGACATTCTGTTACCACGAAAGTGAATATTGAATGAAATATATTTGCAGATATTCTCTCTCTCTCTATAACCGTCTTTGTTCTTCATTGAATATTGTTTTGTTCTTGTGAATCGACTAATTCATTGTTTGGATTCCGCTGCTATACTCTTCAATCAATCAAACATAGATCACTGATCATAACAAGTGGTATCAGAGCTAGGTTAATCATTGATCGATCTAACAATGATCATTGAAACTGCTAATTGATATCTGTGTTTGATTGAATTAGCGCATTTGCAAGAACTGGTTATAGATTATTGAATTTCTGCCGCTTTCGTTCATTTATTTTGAGATCTTCTGGTTCAATTGGTTGTTGCATTTTTGTTCTAAATCTGTTTTAGCTTAACCGAATTTGATTGAATCTGAGATGATGACTCCTTCTAATGACCCTCACAATACCGTTTCCTCAACCAAGCCTCTGATGCTGGTTAGGACCGAGTATAACATATGGCAACGAAGAATGCTTCATCACCTGTCTGTTAATAGTTCAGGTTGTTGGACATCTGTGGTACATGGACCACATAAGCCTATGGTGAACAATCTGGAAACCAATCAAATGGTTCCGAAGAAGAAGGAACAATACTCTGATGAAGATCGGAAACTATTTGAGATTGATGCTAAAGCCCATGGAATTCTGGCCATGGCACTGCCTAATGAAATCTATTCAGGGCTTATGCATCATGAAACTGCTCATGATCTCTGGAATGCCCTGAAGGAACAATTCGGTGGCACTGATGAGGTCTTAGGAAACAATAGAGAGATCCTTGCCCAATAATATGAGACATTCTCTCATAGAAAGGGTGAGACCCTGACTCAATAGTTTGAGCGCTTTTCCTGCTTGATATCTGAGCTGAAAATGGTGAAACAGGAATACACCAATAGCCAGATGAACAACAGATTCCTCAGATCACTGCCTGAGAGATGGGACACATACACTATTGTCCTACGCTCCAGTGCAAATCTAGAAGGCCTATCTCTCACCCAACTTCATGGGAATCTGCTTACATTTGAAAGAGAGATAGAGCAGAAGAGGAAACTGTCCTCATCAGGAAAGCTCACTGATGACTTTGTACCAGGCAATACTGCCTTGGTTGGTCATGAGTCAGAATATGCTGCATTTGAAAGCAATTATGATGAGCATATAGATTTCTCTTCAAATATTTCTGATCATGCATTTGTTGGTATTGAGAGTCATTCTGGCAGTAATAGTGACAATTTATGCTTCATCATGGATGATCTGAAAGGAATAGCTGATGATGATCTAGAAGAGATGGATATTCTGAGCCAGATGGCACTGATTAATATCAGATCTCAGAAGTTCTACAAGAGAACTGGCAGGAAATTTCCTGGACTCTCTGGCAAAACCAAAGTTGGTTTTGACAAGAGTAAGTTGAGGTGTCACAAATGCCAAAGGCTAGGACACTTTGCAAGAGAGTGTAGATCAACTGGATCTAACTCTTCTGCACCCTTTATGACTTTTCCTAGTACTAGTCCACAAAACAGAGGGCAACAACCTGCTGGTTCTGGTCATTATTCACATCCTAGATCTCCTGCATACTTTGTTCCCCAGGGTCAAATGTCATATCCTTATCCCTGCTATTATGTGCCTCAACCAAATTCTGTTCAAGCTCCAATTTCACAACAACCATAAGCATTGCTTGAACCACAGCCTTCCCAATCTCATCAACAAACTCAACCTCAACAACACAGCTTCTTCACCCCAGGAGTTGTTGACTGGAGCAGTTTACCAGATGACATGTCTGGTCATGAACAACTGTTCTCAGGTGCTGGTCAACATGGTGGTGAAAGTCCATTTGGAAATCTAGCTCTTATGGCTTTGGATTCTATTGATACTTCATCCTCTAATGCCTCTACACCAAAGGTATCATAGGTATCCTCTGAGGCAAAAGCCAAATTATGTTCTGACACATGCATAGCAGCATTTGCATCTATTAGAGAAGCAAATGTAGCTTTAATCAACAAGAACATTGAGCTAGAACAAATTATTTCCAAAAACAAAGCTGAATTTGAGTCTGTGCTTAACGATAAAAATGATGAGATTTACAAATTGAAATGCCAATAACTGATGATAAGGCTAGGGAAGAGATACTTCTAGAGAAGTATAAAGATCTCAAAGAAACCCTTGCAGTTACCCAGGTAGAGTGTGATAGATGGGTACAATCATGCAAAGGTTTTGAAATGCTTCTTAGTAAGCAATCTGCTTCCAATGTGAAGTTTGGCATTGGTTACAATCACACTGCTCCACCTATAGATTTTACTCCAAGAGCAGAGGTAGAATCTGATGGTGAGAGTGATAACCAATCCATCTCATCATGTGATCTACTTTCTGATACAGCACAATCAGAAGTAGAAGTCAGCATCAAGCCCCCTCTGAACCTATCAGCTGATGTTGATGGTTCAAATGCTGACACTCACATGATCAATGAGTTGATCAACTCAGGAGTTAATTCCGAAAGTCCTAAAAGGATTAGAGAGCAGAATTTAACACCTGAAGTTCAAGCTCCAACTGCTGTCAGTACTGAAGAGAAGAAAACTGTCAGTAGAAAGAGTTTGAAGACTACTAAAGAGGCAGTCAAGAAAGCAACCAATGCTTCCAAAGCATTGAAGAGCAAGTCTCCAGTTGCTTCACCCTCTTTAGTTGATGATCAACCTAAGATGAAGAAGAAACCATATGAAGTATGTGGTTTGTTCAATCATCTTACAGATGATTGTTGGTACAAAAGAGGTTCCAAACTCAAACAAAAAGAAGAAATTAAAGAAAGAAAATGTAAAATGAAAACTGAGTTTGAGACCACATTTGTATCAGCAACATCAAATCCTGTAACCCTTAAGTCCTCAAAGAAATCCAAAAAGGAAGGGGTTAAACAGGTGACAGCTGAGAGTGCTCAGAAGAAGAAGGTGCAACATAAGAACTTATCAAACTCCACTGGCAATGTGTCTGATGAGCTGAACGCTTTATCACAAAATCAGACACAGCTGGTCATGATGGTTCAACATCTGTTGGGTAGAGTTAACCAACTAGATGCTCCTATGTTGAAACCACAGAAAAGGAAATCCAAGCCAAAGGATTCCTCTTCTTCACCATCTTCTCCTCTCAGGCTGTTGTTTCAAATAAACCTGTTAGTTTACCATCTATTGATGAGACCAGGCCCAAAACCAAAAAGGTTTGGGTCTCCAAAACTAACTAATTGTTTATTTCGCAGGGTTCTCCAACATGCCAAAGTAGCATCTGGTATGTAGACAGTGGGGGATCTATGCACATGACTGGGAACAGCTCTCTTCTTCATGACTACTCTCAAGGAAAGAAGGGATTTGTTTCTTTTGGCAATGATGCTAGGGGTACATCATTGGTAATGGCTTTGTCTCCAATGAAGAAATCAAATTTGATGATGTTAATCATGTGGAAAATCTCAAGTACAATCTCTTGAGTGTCAGTCAAATGTGTGATAAAGGCCATGTTGCTCTTTTCACCAGTCGGAACTGTAGGATTCTGTCATCCAAAGTTTTGCATTTGATTGACAAGGTGTTGGATGAACATACTCTCCTGAGAGCCAACAGGACAGGAAGAGTGTATGCCTTAGATCTTTCCAAGAAAATAGATCTCAAAGGCAATCCTTGCCTATTTTCCAAAGCCTCTTCTCAAGAATCTAAACTGTGGCACAGAAGGCTAGGTCATGTTAATTTCAAAAACATGAATCAGCTTATCCACAATAGTTTAGTCAGAGGCTTACCAATAAAGGAGTTCCACTGTGATGAAAACTGCACTGCTTGTTTAAAAGGAAAACAACACAAAGTCTCATTCCCTCCTATTGAAGAGCCTAAGTCCACTGCCTGCTTGCAATTACTGCATATGGATCTATTGGTCCTGTGAGAGTGATGAGCATGGCCAAGAAGAAATACTGTCTGGTAATTGTGGATGATTACTCCAGATTTGTATGGACTTTCTTTCTACATTCAAAGGATGAGGTTGCTCAGAAAGTTATTAATTTGTGTTGTATATGAGAAGCAGTATTCCCTTCCAGTCAAGTGTATCAGGAGTGATAATGGAACTGAATTCAGGAATCATACACTTGATGAATTCTATCTCTCAAAGGGAATCAAAAGGCAGTTTAGCATCCCAAGGACTCCAGAACAAAATGGAGTAGTGGAGAGAGAGAAGAACAGAACCCTCATTGAAGCTGCAAGGTCCATGTTGGTTGACTCTGGTTTGCCACTACCCTTTTGGGCTGAAGCTGTCAACACAGCTTGCTATGTGCAGAATAGAGTTCTAGTAAATCATAGGTTGATGAAGACTCCATATGAAGTTCTCCATCATTTGGCTCCTTTGATTTCATTTTTCAAAGCATTTGGATGTCCTGTTTTATTCTCAACACAAAGGATCAACTCCATAAATTTGATCCTAAGGTGGATGCTGGGTATTTTGTTGGTTATTCATCTACTTGCAAGGCATACAGAGTCTTCAACTGCAGAACAAAGATAGTGAAGAGACTCTGCATGTGAAGTTTAATGAATCTCCTTTGGACAAGATTCCACAAACCCTGTGGAGTTGTTTGATTTGGACATACTGCAATATGTTCCTTATCAACCTCCAGCTGTTGCAGATCCTGTGGCTCAATCATCTTCTACAGCATGTCTTCCACCTGGTGGTATTGATGATGATGATGATAATATCAATACTCACTATTCAAGTTTAGTGACCAACTGCCTGTGTCTGCTAAACTTGATGTTCCTGTAGCTTCAGCAGTTCCATCCACCACAATGCTGATGAGATCTCTGTTCCTCTGCATCTTTTGAGTTACCATCAAATTCTTGGTTTCAAGAGTCTACATCAACATCTGCTGCTGCTGAAGGTTCTACAAACACTTGCACAGATCTCACTGTTTATCAAGAACTGAAGAATCACCCCATGACTCAGATTATTGGTGATATCAATGCTGGTGTTTCAACCAGAAGTCAATTGTCTAACTTCTGCTTCTATGCTCTCTTCATCAGTCAGCTAGAGCCAAAGAACTATCATGTTGCTTTGAGAGACAATGGATGGGTTGAAGCTATGCAGCTTGAGCTACTTCAGTTCAAGAAACAGCAAGTGTGGGAACTTGTTCCTCTTCCCCCAGGTAAGTGTGCAATAGGCACTAAATGGGTGTTTAGGAATAAAACCGATGAAAATGGGCTTATTGTTAAGAACAAGGCTAGACTGGTTGTACAGGGGTTTTCACAAGAAGAAGGTATTGACTATGATGAAACCTTTGCCCCTGTAGCCAGACTAGAGGCAATCAGATTGTTCTTAGCCTATGTTGCATTCCACAATCTTAAAGTTTTTCAAATGGATGTTAAAAGTGCATTTTTATATGGTAAAATAAAGGAAGAAGTTTATGTGTGTCAACCACCAGGCTTTGAGGATAATAAACATCCTGATTGGGTGTACAAACTTGATAAGGCTCTTTATGGGTTGTGAAACAAGCGCCTAGAGCCTGGTATGAGACACTCTCTACTTTTCTTCTTAAGAATAATAATTTCACTAGAGGCTCCATTGATAAAACTTTGTTTATTAAGAAGGTGGATCAGCATAAGCTACTTGTTCAGATTATGTTGATGATATTATTTTTGCATCTTCTGATCCTTAGTTGTGTGATGATTTTACAACCTTAATGAAAAAGAGGTTTGAAATGAGTGCAATGGGAGAATTACAGTTCTTTCTAGGCTTGCAAATCAAACAAAAGGCGGATGGAACTTTATTCATCAGTCAAAATATACAAAAGATCTTTTGAATAAGTTTGATTTACAAAACTGTAAGCCCTGTTCTACTCCCATGTGCAACACCACACAATTGGATGCTGATCAGAAAGGTAAAGCTGTTGATGAAACGCTTTACAGATGTATGATTGGGTCCTTGATGTATCTAACAGCTTCTAGACCAGATATTATGTTTGCTACATGTGTTTGTGCTAGATTTCAGGCTGCTCCTAAAGAGTCTCATTGATTGCAGTCAAGAGAATCTTTAGATATTTGCAAGGTACACAATCTCTGGGTTTATGGTATTCCACTGGACACTCTTGCAAATTAGTGCTTTTTCAGATAGTGACTATGCAGGGTGCAAGTTAACTAGAAAGTCAACTTCTGGTGGTTGTCAATTCCTAGGCAACTGTTTGATTTCTTGGCAGAGTAAGAAACAAAATCTGTTGCTACATCAACTGCTGAGGCCGAGTACATTGCTGCTGCAAGTTGCACCTCTCAGGTACTCTGGCTTCAGAACCAACTTCTGGATTATGGCATTATAGAGACTAAGACTCCATTGTTAATGGATAGTGCTTCAGCTCTGTGTATTGTCAAAAATCCAGTCCAGCACTCTAGGACAAAACATATAGATCAGACATCATTTTATTCGGGATGTTTTGAAAAAGGTCTGATTGATCCTAAGTTTGTGCCTAGTTGATGAGCTTGCAGATATTTTTACTAAGCCTTTGGATAGTTCTACTTTCCAAAACCTTGTGTTAAGGCTTGGTATGCTGCAGCTAGAATAAGTGACAACTACTGATGATTTCAGTAGTAATTACTGGTGATCATTGGTACCCATGTCACATATAAGTACTGATGAGTCCTTTTCCCTTCAGTCGTTTTTATAACTACTGATGGCTAAATGCCTCACAAGTACTGAGTACTTTATCTGTTCCAAACTACTGATGTAGTTAAAACTACTAATGTAGTTACAACTACTGAAATCAGTATAAACAGATAAGTACTGATGTCCTATGAAACACCTGAAAATCTGATGCAAAGTCTGATGAGTAAGTGTTGAGGACAGCATGAAACAGCTGAAAGGCTATGAATTGACGACAACTACTGAAGAGAACTTTCTCTTCAGTTGTTTCAACAACTGTTGTTCATTCTAAACAACTGAAGCAAAACCATGTCTTCAGTAGTTTTATAACTACTGATGACTAATACTACGTCTTCAGTTGTTTACACCAGCTGATGACAAAACCACTGTCTTCAGTAGTTTCACAACTACTGATGACAAACACCAAGTCCTCAGTTGTTTCAATCATCTGAAGTCAAAACCACGGTTTTCAGTAGTTTTCTAACTTCTGATGCTAACACCACGACTTCAGCTGTTTCAACGTCTGAAAGGATAATACCATGTCAACAGTCGTTTAAAACTACTGATTACTAACACCACATCCTTCAGTCGTTTTCTTACCGTACCCTATAAATATCCCTGACCTAATACTTCAAAGCTTCATCTTCTTCAAACCTAACGTTCCTCTCCAAAACTTCTTCTTCTCAATGGCATCCATGCAAATTAAACCGCGACACAACTGTGTTGCCTACCTTACTAATCGCCTGTCTGGGCTAAGTTCGATATGCTATCGATCTTATGGTTCAGTCCCAATACAAAACGGCATTTCTTTTGAATCCCATTCTACATGCTGAATCTCTCAACAGTTTTGGATGAACGTTACTATTACCACTGAGGAGAACAACACACCATCTCTCCAGTCGGTTGTCAACAATAAAGAAGTGGTCATCACTCCTGCAATAATCAGACAAATTCTTCATCTGGATGATGCTATTTCTCCTGCTGGATATCCCAAGGGCACCACAGATCTATCCTTTGCCCAACATGGATATCAAGGCAATCTAAGTGCCTCCACTATCATGAAGAAACACTTCCATGATGCCGAACGCCTAATTTTTCACATGGTGATTGTATGTTTGGCTCCTAAGACTTTGTCTTGGGATCAAATGTCGTCAAAGTGGCAGCAGGTAATGTATTCTATTCTTGAGCAACACCATTAAACTTTTCAGAAATAATATTTTCGGAGCTCAAGATATGGCTCAAAAACTAATTGCTAACCGTTGGATACTATATCCACGGTTCATAATGGCCATCATTACAAACCAGCTTAATGTTGAGGGACTTGTTGCTTGGGAGTCCCTGCTACGGCTGTTCTGCCGGAAGTATACTCCTGGCACAACTCTGACCAGACACTCAAATTGGCTGCCAAGCTGCGCAAACCCACGCAGCTGGAACCCACAGCCACCACCTCCAAATCAAATGTCCCCACCAAACCCACCAAAAAGAAACGCAAAACGCTACTCAGGGAATTGAGTCCCCTGAGGATGCCCCTGCACACAAACGTAGGAGATATCCCTGGTCCAAACCCCCTAGTGGATATAAGGACTCTTCCAACCATAGCCGCTCAGGATTCCTCTCAACAGGAGCCTGCACAACCACAAAAGGGGTACCTACACATCTGGGATCTTCCTCACTTGAGGGGATTGCCATTGAAGAGCACCACCTCCCCAGGTGCACACTGCTTCTATACCTTCACCCCATACAACCGCCCCTCACAGCCCAACTTAATAGTTGCACAAGTGCTGACTCAACTGCACTCCTCACCCCCTCCCCAGAAACCACTTACTACTGGGAACACCTCTAGAATTGAGGGGGAGGAACACAGTGCAATTGAGAACCCACAGCACAGGGGTTTACCACTTCTATCTCCTGGTGTAGATAAGGAGGTTAGAATATCTAGTGAGGCTGCCACCTCTTCTGAATCAACACATGATCAGAATGAGGCTGGTAACATTGCTAAGACCTCACTAGAGGCAACAGCTGATGATGGACATTGTCCTGAGGCTGGAAGTCCCCAGTACCAAGCAAAAGGGGCACATGCAACACTGGTCTACACCCAGTGCATGTAAATCCTGCTCCAAGCAGGAGGTCAGATGATTCAGCTTCGCTGATGATGACCTGGGCTTTTTCTACTACGATGTTCTTGCCCAGAACACAATCCTTGAAGAGAAAGTCAGTAGGCTGCAAAACCTACTTGACCACTCTCACAAGGAGAAAGACCATCTGCCTCCACCAACCCACAGATTGCACCTTCAGTTGAAGGTTCCCCAAACACTGAGCCACTCCAAACTCAACCACCTCCTCTGCTTCAGGCCCTATTTCTCAGGAACATAACCCTCCTGAGCAAATAGATGTCGTACTTCAAAATTCCCTCCTCTCATCACACCTATAATCACTGATATTGTGACTAAAGCCATTGAGAGGCTTTCCTCAACTTTACAACCCTTGATTGATGCTGTCGTGCACAGACACTTTCTGCGGTACAAACCCCTTCCTCCAATGCATCCAAAAAGGGGGAGAGTACTGCAGTGAAAGAAAAGAAGAGGAAAGAACAGAGGAAGAGAAGGAAGAGAAGCAGCCCAAGAGGAGGAGAAAGAAAAGCAACCACTGCTCACTTACAAGCGAAAGAAAAGTGCTGATGATCATACTGCTGAAGACAAATCCTTGAAGAGCTGGTAAAAGAAGCTGATACTACACACACACAGCCGATCATGGATAATAATTGAACAACTCTTCAGGCAAGGTTTTGATACAGCCACATTGGATAGTGAGATCAGAAGGTTGGAAGTGCAAGAAATTTAAACCCGATGGGCTGGGTATGATGCTCTTGAAAAAGAGAGATTGGAGATCATGATACGCTTCATTGCAAAATACTTAGGAAGATCTTTAATGGAGATTCGCGCGTGGACCAGGGACAGTATTCTGGCTATAGCCACCAGAATCTGTGTGTCTGAGCAATTCCACAAGGGGATTATTTTGAAGCCCTTGATGAGGCTAGGGCTGGTAAAGGTTGGAAATGGCTAAACTTACAAAGGCGAAACTTACTACAAAGATGCTGGATCAACCTTCCCTTCCACCCACTCAAACACAGCCTACCCCTCAAATCTCCAACCAATCTCTAAGCCAAAGTCCAAACATCCTCATTCTTCAAAACCAATTCCCTTACCCACCCAACCATCATCCAGTGATGCACCTAGAAGGAGGAGAAGGGTGCTGAGGATGGAAGAAGAAGAAGAAGAAGAGGATGAAGATGATAGTCTGCCACTCTCTGCTGTTCTAAAGCTACCAAAACCCAGAAGTCAACCCATGATCACACCTGACTCTCAAAGGGAGATGGTTAGAGTCAAGATAGAAGATGAAGAACATAGAAATAGCATGATGAGCAACTATTGAAGATGGTTGACAAGGAATTTCCTCAGTCATCATCTATACAAGCCATGAAAGGGCATGCTCAGAGGCTGTACACTCTCAGGCACACTTTTCAGTATCAGAAGAGAGAGTGAGAGTATGGCCAGACCCCAGGGTGAGTTCTAGAATCCATAAAAGAACTATTCCACACAGATACAATGGCCAGGTTAGAAAAACAATAGATTCTACCATCATGTTGGCCATTGTAGTCACACCTTGGAATCATTGATGAATTCAAGAAAGCTCATCAAGCAAAGATGACCCCTCAAGCCTTACTAGAAAACAAGATGATTAAAAAGGGGTTGTTATATAAAAGCTTGAAGACATCAGAAGAATGCTCTAGTTACTCCTTGAAGGCACCCATCCTGATGAATTTGTCTATAGGGAGGTAACTACAGTGGAGCTGAAAAATGGCAGGACCATGAAGTACTTATCTGAGTACTATGGTCCAGAGTTCTTCTTCGAAGGAGGAGTAGAAGAACTCTCCAAGGAGGAACAAGTTGTTCTCCTTGAGGCCTATGTTCGAGAGTCATACAGACTCATTATGGGGAAGTAAATCTCATGAATGGGATAACAACTCTGTGTCCAGTTCCCCAAAACAGAGTTCCCATTCTTACCTTGCCAAACAAATATCTGAGATTTCTTCCCAGGCCGGAGCTTACATGGGTCATCTTCTCTACTAATCAAGAAGGAAAAAGACCAATCTTTTGCCAACAATAAGTGGGATACTAATTAATTTAGAGGTTTTGGCTGCATTGGTTCAGGGGGAGTTTGTTGGACCAAAAGAACCAATGAGCCAAGATCAGAAAACCTCTAAGTCCCACATGGTATCACAACAACTGCTGAAAGCTTCATCAGCAGTTTGACAAGTGTTGAAGACTTCAACAGCTGAAGAACTAAAGTGCTGAAGTACAACAGCTGAAGAACACAAGTACTGAAGCTGAATAGTTGAAGAACACAAGTGCTGAAGCTGAAAGGCCAAGTACTGAAGTACAACAGCTGAAGAGTCACAAGTGCTGAAGATCACAACTGATGTACAAAGTCTGAAGACAAAGACTGAAGACATCAGCTGATGATATCTACTGAAGTCATCAGCTGATGAAACATCTGAAGGTCAAAGTCTGAAGATCAAGTACTGAAGCGTCAGGAGTTTGTCACAACTGCTGAAGAGTACTTCTTCAGTAGTTGTGATATCAGTAGTTTTATATTTTTAGTTTCAGTAGTTTTTGTAACGACTGAAGAGCTTGTTCTTCAGTCGTTGTAGTTTCAGTAGTTTTATATTTCTCAGTAGTTGTAACAACTGATAACACTTAGAACTTTTTGTAAGAAGATGTCAGCTGTTTTGACATCTTCAGTAGTTGTGTTTCAGTTGTAATAAATCTGTTAGATGTCACTATCAAGTGACATCAGCAGACGTCACATCTCTATATAAGAGGTGTCGACCTAATCATAATGGTGACATTCTGTTACCACGAAAGCGAATATTGAATGAAATATATTTGCAGATATTCTCTCTCTCTATAACCGTCTTTGTTCTTCATTGAATATTGTTTTGTTCTTGTGAATCGACTAATTCATTGTTTGGATTCCGCTGCTATACTCTTCAATCAATCAAACATAGATCACTGATCATAACAAAGATAGTTTAAATGATGTGCTTGATTTATATAATCAACAAAACGGGTTCGAATTATAATTTAAAATTGGTGGATGTTACAGTCCTCCTCCCTCGTTTTTTTTTTTTTCGTTTCCACAACTGTAGCAAGATCTTGCTTCTACAGACTAAGGAAAACTTTTATGTGATGTTGAGTTTAGTAAAGGTGTGAGGTGTGTCTGGTTTGGATTTGTCGCTACTCTTTTAGATTTAACACCTTTATTAACAAAATTAATTGTTTTGACGTTTTGAACATCTTTACCATTCCCTTTGGTTGGACTTTGATGACTAACAAGTGTGTGGTTAACTGGTTTAGTCAGTTTGGGTTCTGAAATGGACTTTGGTGAACCTGACCTTACATTAACCCTTTTAAATGCACATCCAAGTTCGCAGCGGGCATCTTGCCTTTTGATTTCAAAGTAGCCTCCTTCTGTTTAGTGTTAGATTTCACAGGCTTACCCGTGGACTCAAGATGACTAACTAGAGGAGTAGAAACCACATGAATCTTAATTGGATTGTTATTAACTAGTCTACATTTTGTATTTAGAAGTAGCTCATGTGATGGTGGCACTACTTTGTATCACAAACCTTCCCCATTGTTTCGTTCTTTCACTAAGTTATGTACTTGTGAGAAGAACTAGCCCAACTATACAGTTTTTTCTTTTAATGAATTAACCTCGACTTCCAAAACTGCTTTCCCCTTTTTGGTCTCTTCTAATGAATTTAAATAAACTTTATTTTATTGTATTGATTTAAGGCAACCGGTTTCCTTAGTTGTTTACCCAACAGTTCTATCTTTTCTTTAAAACTGCACTCATTTTGTTTTAATATACGATTTGCTTCAGCGCAGAGTTGTAAGTCATTTACTAAGTTATCATTGTGTTCTAATAACCTAGAAAATTTTAGATCTATGCTTTCCTTAAATTTTTCACATTCAGAACAAACATGTTTATTAAATAGTTGATCTAAAGAACTTACCTGTGAGGAGTCAGTTGAATCAACCATAAATGCAGAGGTAGAATCTTTTGTTGTTAGAGATTCTGAACTTGAAGCTCTGAGCTCTTCCTCACCAAGTGGCTTACCACGTTCACTTCTTCTTGTATCTCACATCGCTTGCTCTGCTGCAATCTCACCTTCACTGGTAGACCCATCATCCAATGCTTCTACACAAGCAATGTTTGATTCTCCAGGAGAGACAAATCGGAAGGACCAGTCTTGTCCTTCATCAACTTTGGCAGTTAGCGTTTTACTCTCTTTATTTGCAGAACTGGTTCCAACTATGTCTTTGTCTTGACGGTTGAAAGTAGAAATGGGTTCCCATTTCCTGTTTTCTTGGGCTTCACACATTCACGTTTAAAATGCCCCTTTTCACCACAATTGAAGCGGTGGACCTTGATTTTGTCAAAACCAAAGGTTGTATCTTTTGTGGCTACAAGATTCTGACCCTCTTCTTAACGAACTTTTTAGCTCGTCTAACTACACTTGCTAGACCCCACATGATTTCCATCCTCTCCAGCTCATTCTCGTCAACCTGCTCGTAGTCTTCATCTACAAGATAACAATTTCGATCCTCCCTGCAACTAAACCATCATACGATTGAACCACTGCTGCTAGAAGATCCATGTGCTCTTTTGCAACCTCCATTGTGATATTACGAAGATTCTCGGTCTTCAACTTTGTTTTTGGCTTCAGACACTATATATTGGGTAGAAGATGACCCAGACGTTTCTTGTCCTGAAGCAGTGGATTGAGAAGGAGCCACGGAACTAGACACAAAAGCTGTTTGAAGTGGTGCTCTTGAACCTGTTGGATTGGAATTGAGTTGTAGAGTGAAGGATTCTAAAAATAGGATCCTTTCTTCGACTTATTTCATCCTCAGTTCCTCCTCCCTTAACTTCAAGATGAAGTCATTTATGTCAATGTAGCAAGTGTATCATTTTGTCTCAGGTTGGACACAAATGAATCCCATTTCTCAGGCAAACCATCTGCAAAGCTTGAAACTTTATCTTCTATAGACGTCGTTACACCATAAGTGTGCAGCTCACTCATCAGATGGTAGAACC
Organism: Flaveria trinervia; assembly: GCA_025506515.1. NCBI lineage: Eukaryota > Viridiplantae > Streptophyta > Magnoliopsida > Asterales > Asteraceae > Flaveria > Flaveria trinervia. The sequence continues at coordinate 25,725,473 of CM046446.1, forward strand.
TGTCGATGATGTCATCCAAGCTCTCATTCCCAATTGAGGAGAAGTTATCAAATTCCTTCTTGAGATCTTTAGCCTTAAGTGCCTTTAACATCGCATTTCCATCATACCTCTTCTCTAATGCCTCCCACAACTTTTTGGCCTGCTTGTTCTCAGAAAATTGGTGAAAGATGTCTTTTGGGATTGAGTGAGTCAGCAGAGCATAGACCTTCTTCTCAGCATTGAAGAGTATCTTCTGAGCCTCGTTCATTCCACCTAACATCAACTTTACTCCATTTGCGCTTACTGGTACCATGTAACCAGTCTCTATAGAAGTCCAGAGGTTAGGATCCACTCTATTTAGATAACTCGAACCATTGTTTCCACAGTGGATAGTCATCCAATGTTATAAGCTTTGGTAGTTTATTGTGATTTCCTATTTCATTCTCCAAAAGCATAAGGTTCTGGATACGCGAGTCCTTCCCGGCAGTAACACTAAAAATTGATCTTCCATTTGTATGAACTTTGTACTTTGAGAATAGGACAACTTCAATCATGCGAATGGACAATGTGTATGGATCACTCGTGCAATTGAAGAGGCGAATGAATCAATCGTGCGATTGGATTCAGTCATGCGTATGAACAAGGTGAATGGAATCAAGTGACTGAAAGTGTTCAGTCATGCGAATGAAGGATACGACTGGGTTCAGTCATGCGGATGGAGTGTGCGAATGAGTTCAATCGTACGAATGAGCTATTCGTGCGACTGAGGCTGTTGTGTTTGGAAAAATCGAATTTTTGACACTTAGACACGAATTATGATTTACCTAGAAACCCTAATCTACCATATGACGAAAAACTTTAACTTTAATGCCTGGAAACGTCAAAAAATACCAGTGAACTCAAAAAGATGACTCTTTTGAGTTAAAACGTGAGTTTTGACTCAATTCTAATTGTATCAAACGCAAATCAAGAGCCAATGCTCTGATACCACTTGTCAGGACCGTGTACGTACAGAATACTAACAGATTCTGCGTTTATACCGAATCAAATATTCTGGAATCCTATTTGATTGGTGATCCAATCGGTAAGAACAAATACCCGATTGATATAAGATTGAAACTAAACGTTATGAACGTATAGAGATCGATCAGGAATGATTTATGAAGTTGGACAGGCTTCCTTGGATGTTCTAGACGGCTAGGGTTCGTAAAAGTATCAAGTGTTTCGAAATCTTTTGTTTTTCCACGAATTAAGTGGTATTTATAGGTTATGGGTTTCCAATCGTATGACTGAACCATTAGCATTGTTCAGTCGTGCGACTGAATCATGCGATTGATACATACGCGCGACTGAAGGTTCAGTCGTGCGACTGAGTCAATCTTATGTCTCATTCGTACAACTGATCCAGTCTCCTGGTTCAGTCGTGTGACTGGTCCATATGCATGATGTATTCATGCGTATGGTCCATAAGCATGGTCCATTCGCATGAACATTCATACGACTAGGTTGAACACATTTCTCAATCATTATTGACTAAGAACCATGCACAACAACCTCAAACCTATATAGTAAGTTAATTATATTTTAACACATAATAATACTATGAAATATTAAATATTATAAACATCAACCACGTATTATATTTCATTTAACCCATTCATTACATTTGTGTAAGACATGAAAGACATTTACATTAAGCTCATAAACTAGGTACACATGTATCTACATGATTGAGCCAATGGCTCCTGGTGACATCCATGTTCACCCCATATGTGATGAACCCACACCAGTAACTACCCCTATTTTTCATGTTCACCCCATCAAACACACATATCAGAGATGCAAACGAACCCTTGCTTAGTCTACTATGATTGAGCAAGTCCCTCCTATTCAACCAAAAAAGACTAGAGTGGAACCATGGGCTCCCACTCATTCAAAGGTCTCCCCTTCCTTCTCCTTCGACCTCAATATGGGATTTGAGTCTCCTCAGTCTTAATTTCCTGAGCCCCAAACCCAGGTTGCAAGCCCTCAGGATAAGTCCTAACACTCTCCTAAGAAACCAAAAAGGGATAGCCCCACCAAAGGCTCAATGCCACTAAACATTGACCAAAATCTTAGGTCACTAGGCTTAACTTCTATATCCTTTACTGACCTTTTATTCAGACCTAATGAGGAGATTACATATCTTCATGGCAATGAAGTTGATCCACAACACTCTCTCATGGATCAACAGAGCCTAGAGGGACCTCTTATCTATAGGCCACATCACTCAAAACCAACTGAGGTGAGTCCCATGGATGCGAAGGGAACTCATGTAGATTCAGCTACCACTACTAAAGGAAACTCATTGAATCCTCAGGACAGTGGTAACATCTCTGAGACTGAATCTACAGAAACCATGCCTTTTGATGACTCTGAAAGAGACTTCCTTAGGCAAGGGAACTAGGGTGCCAAGAAACTACATATGATGGTGAGTGTGAACATACAAGGTATGTTACCTCATCTCCCCATGATTCTTCAAAAGAAGATGAGGGTAGTATGCAACTCATCATTCAGGACCTACTTTCTAAAGTCTCAAATGTTGAATCAAAGGTTAAGACTTTAGAGGATAGGTTTGCCACTCAGCAACTTGAGATTGAAAGTCTTAAAAGTAGCTAAGAAACAGATTGAGAGATCTGTTAGGCATGTACCCATTCAGGTCTCATTGACCTCTTCCTCTAGCTCATCAGGCTCTTAAGATGATGCTACCAAAAAGGGGGAGAGTGTTCAGACACAAACAACTAAGGAACCACCGAGCCAAGCTTTAAGTTCCAGATATTCGGCTCCCATTGCAACTATATTTCCTGAGCCCTCCCAGTTGTCCTACAAATGGACCCAAGGATGCTCAGAGATCTCTATATTTCCTGAGCCTCCCAAGTTGTCCTACTAAGGAACCACCGAGCCAAGCCTAGCCCTGATGCGACTATGATGTACTTTGGAGCTGAAGAGCTTCAGAGGTTAAGTGGACCATCTACCACTGTGGAAGAAGTTGGTCAACCTAAGGTCTAAATGGAACCTGAGATTCAATTCGAAGGGGAAATGAGGACTGATGGCCCAACAACTTATATAGTTGGGATAGATAGTGCACTCCCTCAAACTTCTGAAGTTGAAGTCAAAGCCTCAAAAGAACAAGCTAAGTCTTCCGAAGCTGAGATGGAAGTTGCGCAAGGACTGTTCTCCTTTTCCGAGGATCTAATCATCACAGATGCAATTCTAGAGTTGGCATCTAAGGTGAATAGTGAGGACTTTCTCAACCAACCCCTAGCTCAGACAACTTCACTATCTCCATCTCAATCTGAACCCTCCATCCAAGAACCACCAAAATCAAGCACTTCCAAAGATCATAAAGGAAAGAGAAGAAGATTGCGGAAGAGCTTTAGGAGGAGGAGAGGATTGAAAAGCTCAAAAGAAAAGGTAGACTTCCGACTGGGAAGTTGTTAGCTATCAGTTCCAAAGCAGCTGCAGCCAACCAGGAGGCAGTCAACAACAAAAAGAGGGTGGAGATCATTGACAGGCTCATCAAGCTTGGAGCTGCCAGTGAATACATACTCATGCTACCATTAGAGGAGTTAGTAGAGCTAGAAAAGGCAACCAATATGCAAATTGAACAAAAAGAGGAAGCAGCAAGGTTGGCCTTAGAGGAGAAAAGAGAAAAAGAGAAGTGGGAAGCTGATCTGCAGCTCCGGAGGGAAAGGATATCTTTCCTAACCTCCAGAGGTTTCTCTCTTCAAGAACTATCTCCACATGATAATGATATGATCCTATGGCTCTTAAACAAAGAGCAAGATCAATTGGAGAAAGAGAGAAGAGAGCTGCGAGAGAGAAGTTGAGGGAGAAAATAAGCTGGGGTCACTGCCGCCAAGAAGATAGGTGAGAAAGCCTGGATGAAGGATTATCTTCGGGCACATGGCTTCTCTGGTAGGCAAGTGGACCTATGTTTGAAAAGACACTCCAGCAACTTGATAGCGACATCAAGGCTGACACTCGTATAGGAAAAAGGAAAGAGATGTATAGAAGGGTACAAGGGATAGTCTTCAAACCAACACCTTAACCTCAAGTTACAATCCAACCCCAACCTCAACCTAAACCTTCCCCATTTCCTTTCCCCATCAAAACTAAACCCGTTTCTAAACCTTATACCCCCGAACCTACACCAACCACCTTACCCATCTCATCACCACAACCAACTCAACTAATCATCCCTCAACCTAAAACCTTACCCAGCACCCAAACACCTTTACCTACCCAACAACCATCTAGACCATCCCCTAAGCCTTCTAACATCTCTCCTTAGAGGAGTTTAAGGAGATCAAGATGAAGCTCAATAAATGCACAACCTTGGTGACATCTCCTGTGAGGAGGATTCTGTCAAGCTGACTTACATTGATGGATCCTTATGCTCCCTCATATGAGATCAATTCCCTGATCTTCCTAGAGGAACACTGGACCAAGATATTAAACTCCTTGGCCTAAACTCTGACTCGTTAAACGATAAAGAGAAGAAGCTGAGAAAAAAGCTGGTGACTCTACTGGGTACAAAGAAAGGGGACAAGGTTCCTTGTCAACCCCTTGTGCCTAGAAAAAACTTATCCAGTGGAGGTTCGATGAAGCCTCTCACAACTTTGTTGTGAAGAGAGAGAATGGAGAGAGCAACACACTGAATGCCTCTTCTCTGCTACACTCTAGCAGATTTGACATTGCTGAGTTAGTAGAGAAACCATTCTCCAATCCTTCCAACTCCAAAACAGCTGCTCACATTAGAAATCATCTTAGCAGCCTTCATATTGTTGAGCTAACTGCAAAAACCAAGATTGAAGAGGAGTTGAAGCTGAGGGAGAAGGAAGACAAGTAAATGTCAACCACCAAAGGCAAGGCCTTTCTACAAATGGTGGAATGCTCTAAATTGGAACCAATAGTTAGATGGGAGTATTACTATAACTCCCGACAACTAACTCTCTTCAGATGGACTCAGCAGAGGGTACATATCATTCAAAGTGATAGATTGGATCTCCTTTCCATGAATGACTTTTACAAACTTCTCAGCACCACTTCCGGGAAGAACAAAGAAACATATAATTATCTACTTTCCCTGGTGTTAAAGTTTTGAAAAGCAGAACAAGTGAGGTTTTGGTAGCATCAGCCTAGGGGGAGTTTGTTGGATCAACAAGAAGGCTGGTGCAACCAAAACCAACACTATGACAATTCTTGATACAGCTTATAAAGAACTTCCGAAACTAAGTATGGAACTTCCAAAGGATATGGAGTTCTTCCGAAGACAAAGTGCAAAATAAAACTTCAGAAGGAGAAGGCCCAACTTCCGAAGACAAAGTCTTCTCTTCCGTAGTTCAAGACTTAGAAGAAATGAAAGACAATGACTTTCGAAGCAGAAATCCCCAAGCCATGAAAGAAGCAACCTCTTTTGAAGTATAAAAGGCTTCAAACGAACTTGTTCTTTCGAAGCCAATTAACCTTTGGAAGATGCTGCTAATGAACCAGTAGACATAAGTATCGTCTCTAACACTCTGCTGCAGACCTCTAATACTACATGGCCTTTTCCTAAAAGGCCATGTAACTGACCATACTTTATTTCATTGTTCACTTTTATATGTTAGTACAAGTTACCAACTTTAGTTGGTGACAAAAGCTAAGTCATGGACATGTCATGACTACCATATATTTGTAGTATTTGTTTTAGTTAGAGGATTCCAGCTGGTATCAAAGTATATCCAGATGTAAATGGTAGTATATATAGTTTCTCATTGTAACTCTTGTAGTAAGCTTGAAAGAATCTTGTAAACTTTGAATTGAAAAATAATATATACAAGTATCTTGAAATTATTCTCTTATGTTTCCTTGTGTTACTTAGTATATTATAATCAACTCTTAGAAGATCTCTACTTCTTGAGTGTTTGTTAGTGAGTTTGAGAAAAAAATACTTGTGTTGAGTATTAAAACCGATCCTGCAGAATACCTATGTAAATCTTGTAAAATCATCAACTATCACAAGGCAATATGATTTCCTTCCAATGCTCATTATACTTGTTGGACCGAAGAGGTCCATACGCAATAAGTGTAATAGGAGTGGTGATGGAGTTAACAACTTTTGGATTTATGAGATGCCCTGTGTTGCTTCCATTTTAGGCATGCAACATAGTTATCTTTGCAGAAAATTTCCTTTTTAGGCAAACCATGTACCAAGTTATTTTTAACCAATTTATTCATGGTTTTAAATTTGACATGACACATACGTTTATGCCATAGTGTTGACTCAACATCATCAGCTTTGGAAAGAAGGCATGATACTTCACCTAGTGGGGAAGCATTATTCATATCTAGCTTGTACATATCCCCTTTCTTGGGAGATTTAAGAAGCACCAATTCCTGAGGAATGGTCATACTGGGTTTGAGGATAATGCACTCATGTTCTATAAAAAGCATTTGATGCTTTTGATGATACAATTGAGAAACAATTAACAGGTTATGTTCAACTTGTTTGGCAAAGTGTACTTTGTCAACTCTTAACTTGTCGTTGGATACCTTCCTCTGCCAGAAATGTATCCTCCAGCCTCACCTCCAAATTAAACAGGACCTCCAACAAAATGTTGAAATTGTTAAAGGAGAGATATGTTCCCTATCATGTGCCTAAAGCATCCACTGTCTATAATCCACATATTATTATTCTTGTCATATAGATGTCGTTACACATAAGGTGAAAAGTTTGTTTTTATTAGAAACTGAAGCCTTTTTGGTCTTGGATTTTTCCAATGATGAGGATGATATTGAACCAAAATTTATGCATGGGGTTCAATAGGTGCTTGTGAAGAAGAGTCTTGGGCTACTACATCTTCTTTGATCTTCCATTCCATCCCTTGGTTGATCATTGAGGATGAGCTTGATGAAGCTTGAGCAGCATGACATTCTTCTGAAGCTTCTTTCTTTTCAGAAGAAGTATTCACCACCTTTTCTTCCGAAGCAGTCTTCTTCTAGGATGGTTTCAAGGGAACTCTCTTGTTCTTTTGAGTCTTGACAGCTTTAACTTCCGAAGCCATTTTCCCTTTAGGAGAAAGACTTTCTTCTGAAAGCAACCTTGCTTCGGAAACAAACTTTCCCTTTTTCATCATTTGAACCATATGATAAGGTCCAAATGAGAAACCTTCCTTATCTTTTCACATTGTTTGCATAATTTGTGCTAGCAGGATTGTAGTAACATTCTTTGTCCATGTGGTTTTGCAGACCACACATTATGCATGCAATGTAGTCTTTTGGGAAATTGAGGACTACTACTTCTTGTTTCTCTTGTCTTCATTAGTAATTTTTCCCTTTGTGTTCTGATCCTTTTGTTGGATAGGTGTGTTGGTACTACATACTTTTCTAGGATCAAAAGTTCCTTTTAGGATCAGTGATCTAAGTTTGATCAATTAGAGTAGATTGCAGCGGAATTCGAACAATGAATTAGACAATTTAGCAAGAACTCAATTGATATTCAATAGAAAAGCACACAGTTATAGAGAGAGAGAATTCTGCAAAAGGAATATTTCATTCAAATGCTTTCGTGGTGGCTGAATGTCACACGTTACAACTAGGTCGACATTCCTTATATAAGGAATGTGACGTCTGCTGATGTCACTTGATAGTGACATCTAACAGATTTATACAAACAACTGAAACTATGCAAACTACTGAGAATGTTCTCAACAACTGATCACATCTCAGAGAATGCTAAGTACAAAAACATAAACTACTGAACTAAAACTACTGAAACTATAAACTACTGAAAGGTAAATTACAAGTACTGAAAAGGAAAACCATCACAACTATTAAAGTTAATAACTTCAGCTGTTGTGACAACTACTGATCACTCTGGTCTTCAGTCTTTGTCTTCAGTCTTTGTTCTTCAGACTTTTACTTCTGACGTTGTCTTCAGCTGATAGCTTCAGACTTTGTCTTCAATACTTCACTTTCAGACTTGTCTTCAGTACTTTACTTTCAGACTTTGTCTTCAGTAGAAATCTTCAGATCTTGTCTTCAGACTTTGTCTTCAGACCTTGTAATCAGCTGATGTCTTCAGCTGTTGTGATCTTCTTCAGCAGTTGTAATATCTGTGAGACTTAGAGGTTTTTCTGATCAGGCTCATTAGTTCTTTTGGTCCAATAGTTCCCACCACCTGGAATCCAGTTGAGATGAACACACCCTTTTGTTTTGGGTCAATATTTAGATTAGATTTAGCCACTTTCTTGGAAGTTTTTCTGGCTGCCTTAGCCCGGATTCTTCTGGCTTTGGTGGTTAGGGGTTGGTCATCACTGGTAAGAGGGGTTTGGTTTACCTAGTTCTTCCCTGTAATGTTTTCCAAAATTGCATCACTCTTTGACTCATGGGAAGGTGGGTTTGCAAATGGAACCTTTTGCTCTTTAGTACCTCACCTTGGTTTTCTAATATACTCATAAGAGTGTTTTTGAGCAATTTCATTGGTTCCCAACCCACCTTTGTTGTGATAACAAAGTCTTTAGTCAGAGTATGATGCAAGAATGGCTTGGAAGTTTTGGTCTGAGATAGCATGCTTCCTGGCTTGAGCCTCATTTGTGACAAGCTAGGCTTGAGCCTCAGTTAATTTGGATATTAAATCCTTGATTTGAGTGTTGTAGTTTATATGTTCATGTTTTAACAAGGACACCATTTTCTCTAACTCATCAATTTTCTTTTGATAGTGTAACACCCCGAAAAGTCAAAACGAGTCATTGAGGATAATAGACTTAATTAGTGGGTATTTAATAAAGGAAGGAGATGGGTTATGGGCTAATTAGGCTTATGGGCAAGAGCCTAAGTGATTAAGGGCCCATAATCAGCCCTTTTACCCACCTAACCAGTCACCATCTCCCTCATTTAAAACCCTAGCTCCCAAATTCATAGAGAGAAAGTAGAGAGAGAAAGTGAAGAAAACTCAAGATTTGAAGCTTCAAAGGTTAAGATATTGAAGATCTGGTGTTGGAGCATCAAACCATAAGAAAGGAGCAACAAATCTAGTAAGAATCGGCCTCTAAACCCTGCTGTAGATCAAACCCGGATTCTAGGTTTTGGGTTTTGAAAAGTTGCAAAGAATCGCATAAAGGTCACATTTTTACGTATGAAAACATGTGAAAAGTTTCAAGAATTGCATAAACATCAAACCCCACTGTCAGGGGCTGCCGCCCCCGAACCCCCACTGTCCCGCGGAGGGTCGGTTATGTTTTATGATGACTAGTACTTGGAAGGTTGTGTACTTAATAAGTTAAGTATTATATATTAAAGTGGAAGATGATATTAATAAAAAGTGAAACTTAATGAATGTTAACCACGGGCCCTATTGATGATAAAAAGTCTTGCAAGAACTATCATAGACTTCACTTACGTGAGTATGATGTATCATGATTGATACAAATTAATGAGCGGGCTATGTGCCTTGCAATGTGGATCAATTGTCGGGGGTTAGCTACCATGATGATGTGCATCGACAGGGATCAACATTTGTTATCGATCAACATGGAGCTCTTGTTATTTGCGATCTTATTTATGATGAAGTGAAAGATATGAAAGAACTAAAGATAATGAATATACCTACAAAAACAAAATTGTTATGTATTATGATGTATGTATGGTCATTGTATGAAGGATAAAGTTTATATTTTCTTATTTACCAAAACTAGAACTTACTCAGCAAAGCTGACTTTTATGCATAATAGTTGGCCGGTAAATATTGATGCTGAGTATGGCACCAGGGAGCTACTTGGAGAACAATGGTTGGCATTCCTGTTACGAAATCTTTTATTGTAATTTATGAAAAAGTACTATGTTTTATTTACAAATGAAGGACAACTGTATGAGTACAATATGATTTCCATGTTTTAAATGAATGTCTAATTATTTCCACTGTGTTGTTTTGTTATTAAAATGATTTTTGCTATGATTACCAACTGTGAGGCTTCACGGGAATAGGGCCTTACAATTGGTATCAGAGCCAAAGTTTAAGAGAATTGGGTAAGTAATTTTGAAAACCATAACTTAAATTGAAAATGGGACCAAATGAGGATGCCAATTCAAGTAGCTACATGCCATCAGGTAAAAGTTTTCAAGTAAAACTGGGATTATGTGTGTGTGCTATATGTTCTATGCTCTTCTAGATTTGAATACTAACATGTGTTAGGATAATGATTGATTGGGACAGAAGAACAAGGTAAGTAGTTAATCACACTTGGCCATTGTAATTAAGGACTTACTGTACTTATAATGATTTGGCAATTATCTTGAATAACCATTTTGGTGTTTGAATATTATAGGAATTAGTTATGGATGGTAGCAAATCTGGGAAGGAAACTCGAGGAGGTGCTCGTGGCGGGCATACTATTGAGCCACGTGTTACCCGGAGCAAAGCTAAAGCTCCCAGACTGTTCATGAGGAGTCAGACCTCCATAGTCACCCGGAGGGTGAGGGATCAGCCACCTTCAAATCCACTGTAAAGGAGGCTATCGCCGATGAAGTCTACAATGTCATGCAAAATGTCTTACCCTTGGTGGTAACCGAGGTTATCAAGCAGTCAAGGATGGAGAGAAAGCTAATAAGAAGGGGAGGGAAAATCAGAAGAATTCTAGAAGGTCCACTGGAGGATGGAGGATCTGAAGAGGAGCCATCAAACCCTAAGGTGGTATTCCATGATGACGACAGTGATGAGGAGTCTAAGAGAGAGATGACTAAGGGGTGCAACTATGGGGAATTTCAAAGGTGCAAGCCCCCGACCTTTGACGGTAATGGCAATGCTACTGCCGCTCACCGTTAGGTCAGAGAGTGGAAGTAGTGCTAGAAATCAGTGAAGTGTCGGGAAGATCAAAAGTTAATTTTGCCACTCATTCTTTCGTTGACTCAGCATTGTGCTGGTGGGTAAATATTGTCCAGGCTGAAGAAAGCGGTCGATAGCCAAAATGAAGTGGTCTGAGTTGAAGAAGTTAGTGTTGGAGGAGTATTGTCCTTATCGGGAATTAGACAAGATTGAAGGAGTTCTGTATTTGGAGGCTGGGACATGACTCCCAGAGTACACCTCCAAGTTCATGAACTTGCAAGACTTGGCCAGACATGGTACCACCTGCAATCCAAGAAGATAAAAGAACATGCAGGGTTTGCTTGTGGATATCAGGAGGCACATGATTGCGGCTAGACCAGGCACGTTTAGGTCTGTGTGGATTTAGCTTGGAGGTTGTATATGAAGACCCAATGCCTGTCGAAGAAGTTGGAAAATGGAGTGGAACAAAAATGGATTTGGAATAGGTTCCGCAGGTGATAACTTCAGAATGGAGATAAGAGTATAAGGGTGGGATCATTCAGGAGACGTGGAGTAATAGGTAGGAGGTGCTTGTTAGAAAATGTGGAAAAGGTCATTTGGGGTAATGTAGAGCTGGGACTGGAAATGTTTTAAAAATGTCGGGGCTAGGGCCCTATGCTAGGGATTGCAGCAATGAAGTGTTTTCAGTGGGCGAGATGGGACATGGGAGAGGGACTGGAAGAAGGAAAAATGTTAGGATCTCAGCCTCTTGGTTTAATCGATTGAACATATAGCAGCGGAATAGCTCAGAATTAGACAAATTCAAGCAAGAACATTCGATATAAAGCGATAAAAGAATTTTGTTATAGAGAGAGAAATATCTGACAAAAGGAATATTGCATTAAGATTGTCGGCCTCAATGGCACGATTACAGGTGAGTCATCCTTCCTTATAAAGGAAAGAATGACGTAGGCTGATGTCACTTGAAAGTGACATGTAACCGTTTTATAACTACTGATGTTTAACAACTACTGAAGATGTCAACAACTGACATCTTCTTACAAATGTTCCTAAGTGTTAAACATCTTATTTACAACTACTGAAAAACATAAAACTACTGATACTACAACAACTGAAGAACAACCTCTTCAGTTGTTTACAAGTACTGAAAAGGAAACAAAACTACAGAAAAGTAACAACTACTGAAAGGAAAAGAAAACTACTGATGAAGAAAAACCATCACAACAACTGAAGAAGCCCTCTTCAGCTGTTGTCATCAGCTGTTAGCATCAGCTGATGTCTTCAGTACTTGAACATCAGACTTTGTCTTTCAGCTGTTGATCTTCAGTCTTTGTCTTCAGTACTTGTTGAAGTCTTCAGACTTTAGATCTTCAGCTGTTGTCTCAGTCTTTGTCTTCAGTACTTCAGAAATACTTCAGCAGTTGTATTCTTCAGACTTTGTAGAACAGCTGATCAGGTCTTCTTCAGCTGTTGTGATGTCCTGTGGGACTTAGAGGTTTCTCTGATCAGGCTCATTGGTTCTTTTGGTCCAACAAACTCCCCCTGAACCAATGCAGCCAAAACCTCTAAGTTATTGACGAGTCCCACTTATTTTGGCAGATAGATTGGTCTTTTTATCCTCTTGATCAGATGAGAAGTGACCCTTTTTCAGCACCGGCCTGGGAAGAAGTCTCTGATGATCTGTTTTGCATGATATGGTTGGGAGCTCTGTATTGGGGACTTGGACACTGAGCTGTTACCCCAACCATGAGATCTACTTCCCGTGTATCAGCCTATAGGATTCCCTGGTGTAAGCCCTTAGAAACATGATCTGCTCATCCATTGTCAGCACCTCGGGCACACCATCAAACAATCCTTCTCGGCCATACACTTCAGAGATGTACTTGGCCTGTTTTCCATTCTTGAGCTCAACCGTGGTTATTTGTCTGTAAGCAAACTCATCTGGATGAGTCCCTTCTAAGAGCAGGTTGAGCTCATCTTGTTTGAAGTTTTCAAGTCTTTTGTAAACCAATCCCTTCTTTATGATTATTCTCCAACATCTTTTGGGGTGGTTGTTTGGCTTCATAAGCTTTCTTGAACTCTTCTACAATTTCCCAGGGGACACTACAAGAACCACAGTGATGTCTTCGTCGACAACCCTCTTCACTTGGCCCTTGTATTTTGAAGGATTTCTTTCTTGACAATCCTGTGTGCCACCCTAGGATCAGGCCATATCCTTACTTTTTCCCTTTGGTATTGAAAGGTATTAGCAAGGGTGTACAATCTTAAGACTTCTTTCTTCATGCTAATCATTGAAGAGGATGTGGCATATGCTTTGTCAATGCTTTTCAGCATTTCCTCATCATGTCTTTGCATCTGTTCCTCTTCAATCTTTATCATCACATCATGCATTTGAGAAGCAGGAGTGATGGACATTGGATTAGCCTTAGGCAAAGTGATAACTGCAGAGAGTGGCAGTCTGTCTTCATCCTCCTCTTCTTCTTCATCAGCCCTCAGTACCTTTCTTTTCTTTTGTCTAGGTACATCACTGGCAGTGGGTTTTGGGGGTAAAGGATTTGGTTTTGTGGGTTGGATGGTTGGTTTAGAGGGTAAAGGGGTTGTTTTAGTGGGTTGTGGAGGTAGTGATTTTGAGGATAGAGGCTTTTCAGACTGTTTTAGCATTTTGGCTGTAAGGAAGGCTTTAGTAATTTTGTCAGTTCTTTTCGGTTCCCAACCCCAGCTTCATTTAATGCCTCAATCACTAAACCCTTGGAGTATGCTTCAGACGAACAAATCTTGGTGGTTATTGCCAAGATGTTGTCCCTGGTCCAGGCCCTTATTTCTATCAGAGATCTTCCCAAGTATTTGGCTACAAATCTAATCATTATCTCCAGCCTTTCTCTTTCTAAGGCATCATAACTAGCCCATCTTGAGTTGATCTCCTCTGTCTCCAACCTTCTGATCTCGGAGTCTAGTTGTTGGATGTCAAAACTCTGCCTATATAACTGATCAATGATTTTATCCATTGAACGGTTATGGTTGGCATCAGCTTCTTTCACCATATCATTCAGCTCCTTCTCCTTCTCAGACTCTCCTTCTTTCCTCTTTTGATATGTGACATGAAAGTCTTTTTGACTTTCATTCACTTCAGCTCTCTTCTCACTCTCCTTCTCCTTCTCATGATCAACTCAGTCTCCTCCACACTTATAACAGCCAACTCCTTCTCATTTACCTTCTCTGATTCTTTCTCCTTCTCCCCATCTGTCCTCTTCCTTTTTCCTTTAACTGACTGACTCTCCCCCTTTTGGTTGCATTGGGTGCAAGGGTTTGAGCAGTAGAAAGTGATTTGGTCACCAACTCCTCCACCAGGGGTTGTATTATTGTAGGAAGCCTCTCATCAATGGCTTTGATCACTATATCTGTGATCATGGGAGTGATGAGAGGTAGGGATTTTTGAAGGTTAGCAACTGATTGATCAGGATGGTTCTGTTCCTGAGAATCAGTGCCAAAAGCAGAGGCTGGTGGCTTGGAAGTATGTATTGGCTCAGTGTTTAGGGGACCTTCAGAAGAAGGTGCCATCTGTGGGTGTATTGTGGTGGCAGATGGACTTTCATCCTGAGACATCTTGGCCAGCAGCTCTTTGAGTCTGCTAACCTCATCCTCTAGGATGGTGTTTTGAGCAACTACATCATAGAAGAAGCTCAGGTCATCATCAGTTGATACTGAATCACCTGACCTCCTGACAGAGTCAGGATTAACATGCCTTGAGTGTAGATCAATTATAGCATGTGCCCCTTGTTCTTGGTTCTGGGGACTTCCAGCCTCAGGACTATGTCCTTCATCAGCTGTTGCCGCTGGTGAGGTCTTAGAGATGTTACCAACTGCATCCTGGTCATTTGCTGAGTCAGAGGCAGTGGCAGCCTCACCAGAAGTCGCACCTCCTTGTCTACACCAGGAGATGGAACATGATAACCCCTGTGCTGTGGGTTGACAGAAGCATTGTGATCCTCCCCCTCAGGTGTTGAGGTTATCCCAGTAGTGATTGGTGTCTGGGTGGGGGGTGAGGAATGCAACTGCGTCAGCACTTTTGCAACAATTATTGTAGGGCTTTGAGGGGCGGTTGCATCAGGAGAGGGTGTGGAAGCAGTGTGCACCCGGGGCGAGTGGTGCTCTTCAATGGTAATCCCCTCAAGTGAGGAGGATCCCAGCAGTGTGGCTTCCCTTTGAGTGGTTGCATCAGGTTCCTTTTGAGAGGAAACCTGAGCGGCTTCGGTTGGTGGAGTCATAGTCTCTACTGGGGGTTATTTCCAGTAGAGATAACCTGCTTTGGTGCAGCAGGAGCATCCTCAGGGGACTCAACTCCCTGAGTAGCCTTCTTAGGCTTCTTCTTTGTGGGTTTGGGGGGGACTTTGGATGTGGAAGTGGAGGCTGTGGGTTCCAGCTGCGTGGGTTTGCGCAGCTTGGCAGCCTGTTTAAGAGTTTGGTCAGTGTTGTGTCGGGAGTATACCTCCGGCAATACAGCCAAAGCAGGGACTCCCAGACCAACTAGTCCCTCAGCATAAAGCTGATTCTCTATTATGGCCATTATAAACCGAGGATATAGTATCCAACGGTTAGAAAGTGGTTTTGTGGCCATATCCTTGATTTCAAGAAAAATTATTTCAGAAAAGTTTAGTGGTTCTTGTTCAAGGATAGAGAACAGTACCTGTTGCCATCTGGAAGACAGTTGATCCCAAGAAGAAGTCTTCGAGGCCAGGCAAACATTTACCATATGAAATATCAATCGTTCAGCATCTGGAAAATGTTTCTTCAGGATGGTCGAAGCACTAAGATCGCCTTGATATCCATGTTGTCCAAATGAAAGATCAATTTGGCGCTTAGGATATCCAACAGGGTAGGCAGCATCATCTAATAGTAATATCTGGCGGATGGTAGCAGTAGAGATGACCACCTTATGAGAGTTGATGGACGAATGGATAGATTCTCCATTACAGTTGCATTCGTCCAAAACTGATGTAGCGAATCGGCATAAATGATTGGATTTAGGAGGAAGGCCGTTTTCAGTGGTGATTGGACCATAAGATCTATAGCATTATCGAATTTGGTCCAGAAGGGCGATTTAGTGAGGTACGCGACACAGTTGTGTCGAGGCTTGAGTTGCATGGTCGCCATTAATGAAGGTGAAAGATTTTCAGAGCTTTTGAAATTTTAGGTCGTGAAAGAATGAAAAACTCTGAAAGAGGGATCAGATATATATAGGGTACGGGTTATGAAACGACTGAAGGTTTTGGTGTTAGTCATCAGTATTTGAAACAACTGATGACGTGGTATTAACTTTCAGAGGTTTGAAACGACTGATGGTATTGGTGTGGTCAGCAGTTATAAAACAACTGAAGACATGGTGTTTACAATCAGACGTTGAAACAACTGAAGTCTCTGATTTAGGCATCAGTAGTTTTAAAAAAAAACTACTGAAGACAAGTTGGACTTCAGATGTTGAAACAACTGAGGACTTGGTATTAGTCATCAGTAGTTGTGAAACTACTGAAGACCCTGGTTGTGCCATCAGTTGTTGTAAACAACTGAAGACTTGGTGTTAGTCATCAGTAGTAGTTGTGAAACTACTGAAGACATGGTATTGCTTCAGTTGTTTATGAAGAAACAGCAGTTTGTGAACTACTGAAGAGAGAGTACTCATCAGTAGTTGTCGTCAATTCATAGCCTTTCAGCTGTTTCATACTGTCCTCAACACGTACTCATCAGCCTTTTTGCTGTTTTTAGTTGTTTCATAGGACATCAGTACTTATCTGTTTCTACTGATTTCAGTAGTTGTAGGTGCATCAGTAGATGTAACTACATCAGTAGTTTAGAACAGATAAAGTACAGTACTTAAAGCATTTAGCCTTCAGTAGTTATAAAAACTACTGAGGGTAAAATAACTCATCAGTACTTATATGTGACATGTTACCAATGATCATCAGTAATTACTGAGATCATCAGTAGTTGTCACTTATTCTAGCTGCAGCATACCAAGCCTTAACACTAGGTTGTGGAAAGTCGAACTATCCAAAGGCTTAGTAAAAATGTCTGCAAGCTCATCAGCACTAGGCACAAACATAGGATTAATTAGACCCTTTTCAAAACAATCTCTTATAAAATGATGTCTAATTTCTATATGTTTGGTCCTAGAGTGCTGGACTGGATTTTTGACAATGCAAAGAGCTGAAGCACTATCCATTAATAATGGAGTCTTAGTCTCTGTAATGCCATAATCCAAAAGTTGATTCTGAAGCCAGAGTACTTGGGATGTACAACTTGCAGCAGCAATGTACTCGGCTTCAGCAGTGGATGTAGCAACAGATGTTTGTTTCTTACTCTGCCAAGAAATCAAACAGTTGCCTAGGAATTGACATCCACCAGAAGTTGATTTCCTGGTCAACTTACACCCTGCATAGTCACTATCAGAGAAAGCAACTAATTTGCAAGAATGTCCAGTGGAATACCATAAGCCTAGAGATTGTGTACCTTGCAGATATCTAAAGATCCTCTTGACTGCAATCAGATGAGACTCCTTAGGTGCAGCCTGAAATCTAGCACAAACACATGTAGCAAACATAATATCTGGTCTAGAAGCTGTTAAATACATCAAGGAACCAATCATACATCTGTAAAGAGTTTCATCAACACTTTACCTTTCTGATCAACATCCAATTGTGTGGTGTTGCACATGGGAGTAGAACAGGGTTTACAGTTTTGTAAATCAAACTTATTCAAAAGATCTTTTGTGTATTTAGACTGATGAATGAAAATTCCATCAGCTTTTTGTTTGATTTGCAAACCTAGAAAGAACTGTAATTCTCCATTGCACTCATTTCAAACTTCTGTTGCATTAAGTTTGGAATTCCTCACACAATTGGGGATCAGAGGATGCAAATATAATATCATCAACATAAATTTGAACAAGTAGCTTATGCTGATCCACCTTCTTAATAAATAAAGTTTTATCTATGGAGCCTCTAGTGAAATTATTCTGTAGAAGAAAGTTTGATAAGGTCTCATACCAGGCTCTAGGTGCTTGTTTCAACCCATAAAGAGCTTTATCAAGCTTATATACCCATTCTGGGTGCTTATTATCCTCAAAGCCTGGTGGTTGACACACATAAACTTCTTCTTTTGTTACCATATAGAAAAGCACTTTTGACATCCATTTGAAAAACTTTAAGATTGTGGAGTGCAGCATAGGCTAAAAACAATCTAATTGCCTCCAGTCTGGCTACAGGGGCAAAGGTTTCATCATAATCAATACCTTCTTCTTGTGCAAACCCCTGCACAACCAGTCTGGCCTTGTTCTTAACAATTAGCCCATTTTCATCAGTTTTATTCCTAAACACCCATTTAGTGCCTATTGCACACTTACCTGGGGGTAGAGGAACAAGCTCCCACACTTGCTGTTTTTTGAACTGAAGAAGCTCAAGCTGCATGGCTTCAACCCATCCATTGTCTCTCAAAGCTACATGATAGTTCTTTGGCTCTAGCTGACTGATGAAGAGAGCATAGAAGCAGAAATTGGACAACTGGCTTCTGGTTGAAACACCAGCATTGATATCACCAAGGATTTGAGACATTGGGTGATTTTTCAGCTCTTGGTAAACAATCAAATCTGTGCAAGTGTTTGTAGGACCTTCAGCAGCAGCAGATGTTGATGCAGATTCTTGAAACCATGAAGATGGTGGCAACTCAAATGAAGTTGAGGATGCAGAAATCTCATCAGCATTTGTTGTGGATGGTGCTGCTGGAGCTACAGGAGCATCAGGTTTAGAGGACTCAGGCAGTTGGTCACTAAACCTGAAGAGGTGATTACTACTATCATCATCATCTTCAGCAGTAACACCAGGTGGTGAACTGTTGACAGGAGCAACAGCAGGAGATTGATAAGGAACATATTGCAGTATGTCCAAATCAAAGAGCTCCACAGGGCTTTGTGGAATCTTGTCCTTTGGAGATTCATTGAACTTGACATGTAGAGTCTCTTCAACCATCTTTTTCTGCAGTTGAAGACTCTGTATGCCTTGCAAGTTGATGAATAACCAACAAAGTACCCTGCATCCACCTTAGGATCAAATTTCTGGAGCTGATCCTTTGTGTTGAGAATGAAACAGGGACACCCAAATGCTCTAAAGAATGAAATGAGAGGGGCCAAATGATGTAGAACTTCATATGGAGTCTTCATCAACCTCTGATTTATTAGCACTCTATTCTGCACATAGCATGCTGTGTTGACAGCTTCAGCCCAAAAGGTCAATGGCAGTCCAGAATCAGCCAACATAGACCTTGCAGCTTCAATGAGGGTCCTGTTCTTTCTCTCCACAACTCCATTCTGTTCAGGAGTTCTTGGAATACTAAACTGCCTCTTTATTCCCTTGGAAAGGTAGAACTCATCAAGTGTATTGTTCCTGAATTCTGTTCCATTGTCACTTCTAATACACTTGACTGAGAGGGAATACTGCTTCTCAGCATACAACACAAAGTTTATGATCTTCTGTGCAGCTTCATCCTTTGAATGTAGAAAGAAAGTCCATACAAATCTGGAGTAATCATCCACAATTACCAGACAGTATTTCTTCTTTGCCATGCTCTCACTCTCACAGGACCAAAGAGATCCATGTGAAGAAGTTGTAAGCAGGCAGTGGACTTTGGTTCTTCAATAGGTGGAATGAAACCTTGTGCTGTTTTCCTTTCAAACAAGCAGTGCAGTTGTTTTCACACACTTGAACTCCTTCATAGGCATCCCCTTACTAAACTATGGTGTATCAGCTGATTCATGTTCTTGAAGTTAACATGTCCCAGCCTTCTATGCCATAGATTAGATTCTTGAGGAGAGGCCTTGGAAAATAGGCAAGGATGGCCTTTGAGATCTATTTTCTTGGAAAGATCTAAGGCATACACTCTTCCTGTCCTGTTGGCCTTCAGGAGAGTGTGAGCATCCAATACCTTGTCAATCAAACTCAGAACTTTGGATGACAGAATCCTGCAGTTCTGGCTTGTGAAAAGGGCAACATGGCCTTTGTCACACATTGACTGACACTCAAGAGGTTATACTTGAGATTTTCCACATGGTTGACATCATCAAACCTTATTTCCCCATTGGAAACAAAGCCCTTCCCGATGATGTAACCTCTTGCATCATTGCCAAAGGAAACAAAACCCTTCCTTCCTGGAGAGTAGTCATTAAGAAGTGAGTTGTTCCCAGTCATATGCATAGATCCCCCACTGTCTACATACCAGATGCTACTTTGGCATGTTGAAGAAACCTGCATTAATAAACAATCAGTTAGTTTTGGAGACCCAAACCTTTTTGGTTTTGGGCCTGGTCTCATCAATAGATGGTAAACTAACAGGTTTATTGGGCACAATAGCTTGAGGTGAAGGAGATGGTGTAGAAGAGGAATCCTTTGGCTTGGATCTCCTTTTCTGGGGTTTCAACACAGGGCCATCAAGTTGGTTAACTCTTCCCAACAGATGTTGAACCATCATTACCAGCTGTGTCTGATTCTGGGAAAGAGCTTTCAGCTCTTCAGACACATTGGTATTGTGTTTGATGATGAGTTCTTGTGTTGCACCATCTTCTTTTGAGCAACCTCAGCTGTTGCCTGTTGCACTCCTTCCCTTTTAGATTTCTTTTTGGACATAGGAGTAACAGGATTTGATGCTGCTGGTACAAACTTGGACTCAAACTCAGTTTTCATTTTAGCCAAGTTTTCTTTAATTTTCTCCTTTTGTTTGAGTTTGGATCCCTTTTTGTACCAACAATCATCTGTGAGATGATTGAATAGACCACATATTTCACATGGTTTCTTCTTCATCTTCTGTTGATCATCAACTGAAGAAGATGAAACTACTGAAGACTTGCTCTTCAGCAGTTTAGAAGCACTTTTTGCCTTCTTGTCACTCCTTAGTAGGCTTCAAATCCTTCCTACTGACAGTTTTCTTCTCTTTAGTGCTGTCAGTTATTGGGATTTGAACTCCAGATGTTATCCCCTGCTCTCCAGTACCCTCAGTACTTCTAGGGATAACACTTGGGTTGATCAACTCATTGATCATGTGAGTGTCAGCAGTTGAACCATCAATATCAGCTGATAGGTTCACAGAGGGATTACTACTGACTTCAACTACTGATGGTGCTTTATCAAGTAGTGAATCACATGATGAGGTGGATTGGTCATTACTTTCTCCATCAGATTCTACTCCTGCTCTTGAAGCAAAATCTGTAGGAGGAGCAGTGTGATTATAACCAATTCCAAACTTCACATTGGAAGCTGTTTGCTTACTAAGAAGCATTTCAAAGCCCTTGCAAGATTGTACCCATCGATCACACTCTACTTGGGTGACAGCAAGAGTATCTTTGAGGTCTTTGTACTTCTCTAAGAGTACATCCTCCCTAGCCTTATCATCAGAGATTTGGCATTTTAATTTATAAATCTCATCAGTTTTCTCTTTCAGCACAGACTCAAACTCAGCTTTATTTTTGGAAATTATTTGTTCTAGCTCTACATTTTTATTGATTAAAGCCACATTTGCTTCTCTAATAGAGGCAAATGCTGCTATGCAAGTTTCAGAACATAATTTGGCCTTAGCCTCAGAGGATACCTGTGATACCTGTGTTGAAGAGGTACTTGAGGATGATCCATCAGAGGATTCCAAAGTCATGAGAGCTAGATTTCCAAAAGGATGCTCACCACCATGTTGACCAGCACCTGAGAACAGTTGTTCATTACCAGACACATCATCTGGTAAGCTGCTCCAGTCAACAACTCCTGGTGTGAAGAAGCTGTGTTGTTGAAGTTGATTAGGTTGATGAGATTGGGATGGTTGAGGCTCAGGGAGTGCATGTGGTTGCTGAGCAGTGGGTGCTTGAACCTGGCCTGGTTGTGGCATGTAATAGCAGGGGTATGGATATGGCATTGGCCCCTGTGGAACAAAATATGCAGGAGATTGTGGTTGATGATGATAACCAGAATTGACAGGTTGTTGCCCTCTGTTTTGTTGACTATTGCCAGGGAAAGTCACAAAAGGTGCAGGAGAGTTAGATCCAGATGATCTACATTCTCTTGCAAAGTGTCCAAGCCTGTGGCATTTATGGCACTTCAACTTACTCTTGTCAAAACCAACTTTGGTTTTGCCAGAGAGTCCTGGGAATTTCCTTCCAGTTCTTTTGTAGAACTTCTGAGATCTGATTTTCAAGGCCATTTGGCTCAAAATATCCATCTTCTATCTCAGTCTGATCATCATCAAGCATATTACTTCAGAATCATCTATAATCATCATCATCATCTATCAATATGATGATATTACTATTACAGAATAACTATAACATCACACATCAGGGCAGGCTCAGAAGTGTTTGTAGAGAAATCATATGCTCATCATACTGGCTTTCAGATGACGCATATTCTGACTCTTGATGTCCAATCAGGGCAGTGTTCCCTTGGACAAAATCCTCAGTAAGCTTGCCAGATGAAGCCAATTTCCTTTTCTGCTCTATCTCTCTCTCGAATGTAAGCAGTTTCCCATGAAGTTGGGTGAGAGATAGGCGATCAACATCAGCATTTGAGCGTAGAACAATGGTATATGTGTTCCATCTCTCAGGCAGTGATCTTAGGAATCTATGGTTCATCTGACTCCTGGTATATTCATGTTTAACCATTTTCAATTCAGAGATTAAACATGAAAACCGCTCAAATTGTTGAGTCAGAGTCTCACCCTTTCTATGAGAGAAAGTCTCATATTGTTGGGCGAGGATTTCCCTGTTGTTTGCTAAAACCTCATCAGTACCACCAAATTTTCTTTGATGGCTTTCCAGAGGTCATGAGCAGACTCACAATGCAGAAGCCCAGAGTAAATCTCATTAGGAATAGCCATAGCCAAAATTCCATGGGCTTTTGCATCGATTTCAAACAACTTCTTGTCCTCATCGGAGTATTGCTCCTTCTTCTTTGGAACCAACTGGTTTGTTTCCGGATCATTCACCATTGGCTTATGTGGTCCATGTACCACAGATGTCCAACAACCTGAGCTATTGACAGACAGGTGATGGAGCAATCTTCTCTGCCAAATGTTATACTCATTCCTCACCAGATCGGAGGCTTGGTAGAGGATCCAGTATTGAAAGGATCATTCGAAGAAGTAGTCATTGTGGAAATCAGACAGATTCAAGTAAAATCACAATAAATTTAGCTCAGAACCACACAGAACCTCAAATAAAACGGCCAGAAGCGATACACTCTCAATCTCTATAACAGATCCTTGCGAATTTGCTAATTCGATCAAACTTAGAGCGATTGAACAGTTTCAATGATCAATTGTTAGATCGATCAATGATTAACTGCTCTGATACCATTTGTTAGGATCTCAGCCTCTTGGTTTAATCGATTGAACAGATATAGCAGCGGAATAGCTCAGAATTAGACAAATTCAAGCAAGAACATTCGATATAAAGCGATAAAAGAATTTTGTTATAGAGAGAGAAATATCTGACAAAAGGAATATTGCATTAAGATTGTCGGCCTCAATGGCACGATTACAGGTGAGTCATCCTTCCTTATAAAGGAAAGAATGACGTAGGCTGATGTCACTTGAAAGTGACATGTAACCGTTTTATAACTACTGATGTTTAACAACTACTGAAGATGTCAACCTGACATCTTCTTACAAATGTTCCTAAGTGTTAAACATCTTATTTACAACTACTGAAAAACATAAAACTACTAGATACTACAACTGAAGAACAACCTCTTCAGTTGTTTACAAGTACTGAAAAGGAAACAAAACTACAAAAAGTAACAAACTACTGAAAGTAAAGAAACTACTGATGAAGAAAAACCATCACAACAACTGAAGAAGCCCTCTTCAGTTGTTGTCATCAGCTGTTAGCATCAGCTGATGTCTTCAGTACTTGAACATCAGACTTTGTCTTTCAGCTGTTGATCTTCAGTCTTTGTCTTCAGTACTTGTTGAAGTCTTCAGACTTTAGATCTTCAGCTGTTGTCTCATTCTTTGTCTTCAGTACTTCAGAAATACTTCAGCAGTTGTATTCTTCAGACTTTGTAGAACAGCTGATCAGGTCTTCTTCAGCTGTTGTGATGTCCTGTGGGACTTAGAGGTTTCTCTGATCAGGCTCATTGGTTCTTTTGGTCCAACAGAAAATTAGGAGGATCAGGAACGGTTAAAGCTGGAGATAAGGGAAAGGGTGACGGTTCGATGAGAAGCGAGGGCATTCAACATAACCACGAGGAGGCCAGGGCAGAACTAGAAGTAGTTTCAGGATGTTTTATGTTTCTGGTAGACCATGAATATGCTTAATGTGCCTTTATTCTGGTACTATAGGAGTTTTATGTCTGTTGTTTTTTGCCGTTTGTTGCAATGATAAATATAGAATTAGATTAGTCTTTCTATGTAGAACACCATTGGTAAGTCCACTAAGGTAACTGAAGTGGTTGAGGAATTACCTGATTGAGTTAGAAGATTGTAAGTTCCCTGCTAGGTTGCATGCTATAGCCTTAGGAGGCTCAATGTGGTTTAGGCATGGATTGGTTGCTAGCATGAAGCCAATATAGTATTAGCAAGAAGGTAATACGTCTAACAGCGCCTGATGGTATATCTGTTACGGTTCATGGGGATAAGGGGTGCTATGTACCGAAGGTCGTGTCGATGATCACGGCTAAAAGTACTTGAGACGTGGGTGTAGCGCTTACTTGGCCTATGTAAAAGATGTGGATGCGCCAGAGCCATAATTATCAGACGTGCCACTAGTGCGCGAGTTTCCTGACGTCTTTCCTAAAGACCTGACTGGTGTGCCGCCTGACCGCGAAATCCAATTCCAAATTGATTTGCTACCGGGAGCACAGACCGTCACTAAAGCATCGTATCGATTAGCTCCTTTGGAGATGGTAGAACTAAGGGACCACTTGCAAGATTCATTGGATAAGGGCTTCATCCGACCGAGTATCTCTCCATGGGGTGCTCCGGTTTTATTCAACAAGAAGAAAGACGGCAGCATGTGGATGTGCATTGCCTATCGCGAGCTCCATAAGCTGACCGTAAAGAACCAGTATCCATTACCAAGGATCGATGACCTGTTCGATCAACTTCAGGGTGCCAGCTGGTTTTCAAGGATAGACCTACGGTCTGGTTACTACCAACTGAAGGTGAAAGAACAAGACATTCCTAAGACAGCATTTCGTACGCGTTATGGACACTACGAATTTCTCGTCATGTCCTTTGGATTAACCAACACACCAGCTGCCTTTATGGACCTTATGAATTGGTTTTGTCGATCGTTGTTGGATAAATTGGTAATAGTGTTCATCGATGACATCTTGATTTATTCAAAAAGTGAAGAAAAACATGCCGATCATATTCGAGAAGTATTGGACACGCTCAGAAGTGAAAATTTATATGCTAAGTTCTCTAAATGCGTATTTTGGCTTCAAGAAGTTCAATTTCTGGGTCATGTGGTTAGTCCTGAGGGGATCAGGGCGGACCCTGCAAAGGTTGAAGATGTGATGCAATGGGAACCTCCAAAGACGCCATCTGATATTCGTAGTTTCTTAGGCCTGGCAGGTTACTATAGGAGGTTTATCCATGATTTCTCCATATAGCTTCTCCTTTAACTAAGATGACCCAGAAGGACGTGAAGTATGAATGGGGTACTGATCAGGAGAACGCCTTCCTAGAATTAAAGATGAGGTTAACTCAAGCCCCTATCTTGACGTTACCTGAAGGGAACGAGGATCTGGTAGTCTACTCGGATGCCTTGTATGCAGGATTGGGTTGTGTGTTGATGCAAAGAGGAAGGTGATAGCCTATGCTTCTAGAAAATTAAAGGTCCATGAGGCCAATTATCCTACCCATGATTTGGAGTTGGCTGCGGTGGTGTTTGCATTAAAGATTTGGAGGCACTACCTGTATGGGGTGAAGTGCACCATCTTCACTGATCATAAAGTCTGAAGTATTTCTTTGAACAAAAGGAACTCAACATGAGGCAGATGAGGTGGTTGGAACTGATCAAGGATTATGACTATGAAAATCATTATCATCCAGGCAAAGCCAATGTGGTTGCTGACACCCTTAGCTGGAAGGGATGACCCAAATCAATTCGGGTGAGGGCTTGCCAAATAATCATGACGCCTGATGTTATGAAACATGTGAGGGAGTTTCAGGATGAGGCATTAAGAGAGGACAGAGTCAATTCTAAAAGGATGAAAGGACAAGTTTCACATTTAGGGGAAAACACCCTGGGTGTTAGAACCCGATCTAGGCGAATGTGGATCCCTCTCTATGGGAATCTGAGGGAGAAGATCATGGATAAGGCTCACAAAACTCGATATTCCATTCACCCTGGTGCCACAAAAATGTATCAATCTGAAGAAAGATTACTGGTGGCCGGGAATGAAGCGAGACGTGGCTAAGTACGTGAGCAAGTGCCTGACTTGTCTGCAAGTGAAGGCAGAGCACCAAAAGCCATATGGGAATATCCAGCCTTTGGATATCCCTGAATGGAAATGGGAACACATCACAATGGACTTTATAATGAAGCTACCTCGCACGACGAGAGGAAGCGACACGATCTGGGTGATTGTGTCCATTTAACAAAGAGTGCCCATTTCCTACCAATTCATGAGACGTTTTCATTTGAGAGGTTGGCAGAGCTATTTATCAAGGAAATCGTGGCTCGTCACGGCGTGCCAATGTCTATCATTTCGGATAGGGACACGCGGTTTACGTCCAAATTCTGGAAGAGATTTCACGACTCAATGGGGACTAGAGTGCATATTAGTATGGCTTACCACCCCCAAACAGATGGTCAGTCAGAAAGACCGATTCAGACATTAGAAGACATGCTATGAGTATGTGTAATCAATTTTGGAGGAAGTTGGGATGAGCACTTACCGTTGGCGGAATTCTCATAAAATAATAGTTACCATGCCAGTATTGGTATGCCACCTTATGAGATGTTGTACGATAGGAAGTGTAGAACGCCCGTGTGTTGGGGTGACATCGGTCAAAAGGAATTGGGAAGCCTTGAAGTGACTGACATCACAACTAAGATGTTAGATAAAATTAAGACATTCATAAAAGCCGCAAAGGATCGCCAGAAGTCTTATGCTGATAAGAGGCGTAGACCAATAGAGTTTGAGGTTGGCGATAAGGTTATGCTCAAAGTATCTCCTTGGAAAGGGAACATCAGGTTTCGAAAACAAGGAAAGTTAAGCCCCCAGGTTAATAGGGCCATTTCGTATTGTTGCGAGGGTAGGGGAAGTGGCATACAGATTAGAACTACCCAATGAGTTGAGTGTAATTCACCATACGTTCCATGTATCTCATCTTAGGAAATGTCTAGCAGACAGTGATGCATTTGTACCATTAGAAGACATTGAAGTTGACAAACGACTGAACAATGTAGAGCAGCTGGTGGCCATCCATGATTGGAAAGAGAAGCACTTACGTAAAAGTGGTTCCTCTGGTACAAGTACCATGGAGACACAAAAAATGATCATAATCTACGTAGGAGACCGATGAGGAGATGAGGAAATTTTATCCTCAACTGTTTAATGACTGACTGGTTTCGAGGACGAAACCTAAATAAGTGGGGGAGACTTGTAGCACCCCAAAAAGTCAAACCGAGTCATCGAGGATAATAGGCTTAATTAGTTGGTATTTATAAAGGAAGGAAATGGGTTATGTGCTAAATAGGCTTATGGGCAAGAGCCTAAGTGAATAAGGCCCATAATCAATCTTTTTACCCACCTAACCAGCCACCATCTCCCTTATTTGAAACCCTAGCTCCTAAATTCCTAGAGAGAGAATGTAGAGAGATAAAGTGAAGAAAACTCAAGATTTGAAGCTTCAAAGGTTAAGAGATTGAAGATCTGGGCGTTGGAGCATCAAACCATAAGAAAGGAGCAACAAATCTAGGTAAGAATCAGCCTCTAAACCCTTCTGTAGATCAAACCCGGATTCTAGGGTTTTGGGTTTTGAAAAGTTGCAAATAATCGCATAAAGGTCACATTTTTACATATGAAACATGTAAAAAGTTTAGATATAGCCTCATGGATGATTAACTATGAGATTGGACGTAAAAAGTTGCAATTTTGGGTTAAAAATCGGCTGGTTCATAGTTATTATGCGATCTGCGAAACTATCTGTGCGTCTAGCGAAATTGCATATTCAAACTGTGAAACTATGAAGATTCCCTGCGAAAAGTCATTTCGCAGATATGGAATTCCGACGAAAGTTGGGCGAAAACCTACCATGCGAACGGCAGCGAAACTGCCAGCGAAACTGCCAGCGAAACTGCCAGCGAAACTGCCAGCGAAACTGCCAGCGAAACTGCCAGCGAAACTGCCAGCGAAACTGCCAGCGAAACTGCCAGCGAAACTGCCAGCGAAACTGCCAGCGAAACTGCCAGCGAAACTGCCAGCGAAACTGCCAGCGAAACTGCCAGCGAAACTGCCAGCGAAACTGCCAGCGAAACTGCCAGCGAAACTGCCAGCGAAACTGCCAGCGAAACTGCCAGCGAAACTGCCAGCGAAACTGCCAGCGAACTGCCAGCGAAACTGCCAGCGAAACTGCCAGCGAAACTGCCAGCGAAACTGCCAGCGAAACTGCCAGCGAAACTGCAGCGAAACTGCCAGCGAAACTGCCAGCGAAACTGCCAGCGAAACTGCCAGCGAAACTGCCAGCGAAACTGCCAGCGAAACTGCCAGCGAAACTGCCAGCGAAACTGCCAGCGAAACTGCCAGCGAAACTGCCAGCGAAACTGCCAGCGAAACTGCCAGCGAAACTGCCAGCGAAACTGCCAGCGAAACTGCCAGCGAAACTGCCAGCGAAACTGCCAGCGAAACTGCCAGCAAAACTGCTTATCTGGCAGCGAATTTAGGCAGAAATTAACCCCTTTAAGTGTTAACTAATCTATAGGTTGTGTAGTGTGATCCTAGCCTAGAAAGCTTAGTTTAGAGGTGTAACACCCCGAAAATTTAAAACAATCCATCAAGGATAATGGTCTTATTTAGTGGGTATTTAATAAAGAAAGGAAATGGGTTATGAGCTAATTAGGCTTATGGGTAAGAGCCTAAGTGATTTGGGGCCCATAATCAAGCTTTAACCCATCTAATCAGTCATTATCTTCCTCATTCCAACCCTAGCCACCAAAATTCATAGAGAGAAAAAGTAGAGAGAGAAAGTGAAGAAAACTCAAGATTTGGAGCTTCAAAGGTTAATGGATTGAAGATTTGAACGGTTGAGCATCAAACCATAAGAAAGGAGCAACAAATCCAGGTAAGAATCGACCTCTAAACCCTTCTGTAGATCAACCCGGATTCCAGGATTTTCCATTTTGGAAAAGTTGCAAAGAATCGCATAAAGGTCACATTTTTACGTGTAAAAACATGTAAAAAGCTTAGATATAGCCTCATGGATGATAAACTAAGAGTTTGGACATAAAAAGTTGTGATTTTGGGTTAAAAACGGGTTGGTTCGTAATTTTTATGCGTTCTGCGAAACTGTATATGCATCCAGCGAATTTGCATATTCAAGCAGCGACACTATGAGAACTTCCTGCGAAACTATAGCTTCGTAGGTAGTTTCGTAGAAAAGTTATCCAACGAAAGTTGGGCGAAACTGGCAGCAAAACTGACAGCGAAGATGCCAGCGAAGGTGGCAGCGAAGGTGGCAGCGAAACTGTTGGCAAATCTAGCTACGAATTGCTGATCTTGCAGTGAAATTAGCGGCGAATTTAGGTAGAAATTACCTCTTTAAGTGTTAACTCATCTGCAGGTTTGTAGGGTGATCCTAGCCTAGAAAGCTTAGTTTAGAGGTTACTCACGTATTCAGATGAGTTCTAGATCCCCTTATTTGTAAGTTTTTTCATGTTTTGAGGTTATTGGCGAATCTAGCTGCAAAATTGCTGATCTTGTAGTGCAATTAGCAGCGAATTTAGGTAGAAATTAACCTATTTAAGTGTTAACTCATCTGCAGGTTGTGTAGGGTGATCCTAGCCTAGAAAGCTTAGTTTAGAGGTTACTCTCGGTGTTCAGGTGAGTTCTAGATCCCCTTATTTGTAAGTTTTTCCATGTTTTGGGGTTATTTGTAAGTTTTTCCAGCCAGGGGCGTTGCCCCTTGGACCCCACTAGGGGTTGCCGCCCCCAAACCTCTGTTGTCCCGCGGAGGGTCGGTTATGTTTTATGATGACTAGTACTTGGCTTATCTTATACTTATTATGTTAAGTATTATATAATAAAGTGAAAGATGATATTAATGAAAAGTGACACGTAATGAATGTTACCCCGCAGGCCCGTTTGGTGATGAAAAGTCTTGCAAGCACTATGATAGACTTCACTTATGTGAGCCTGATGTATGATGATTTATCCGTATTCATGAGCGGGCTATGTGCCTTGCAGTGTGGATCAACTGTCGGGGGTTAGCTACCATGATGATGTGTACCGACAGGGATCGACGTTCGTTGTTGATCAACATGGAGCTCTTGCTTTGTGCAATCTCGTTTAAGATAAAGTGAAAGATATGAAAGAATGAAAGATAATAAACATGCTTACTAAGATGAAAAATGTTATGTAGTATGTATGCGTCGTCATTATATGATGGATAAAGTTATATTTTCTTATTTACCTAAAGCTAGAACTCACTCAACAAAGCTGACTTTTATGCATAATAGTTGGCAGGTAGATGCTGATGCTGAGGATGGCACCATGGAGCTACTTGGGGAGCTATGGATGGCATTCATGTTTATGAAATCTTTTATTGTAATTTAAGAAAAGTACTATGTTTTGTTTACAATTAAAGGACAAATGTATGAATACATTATGGTTTATAAGTTTTAAATGAATGTCTAATTATTTCCACTGCAATGTTTTGTTATTAAACTGATTTTATGCTATGATCAACCAACTGTGAGGCTTCCCGGGAATGGGGCCTTACAAGAGGTTACTCACGGTATCCAGGTGAATTCTAGATCCTCTTATTTTTAAGTATTTCCATGTTTTGGGGTTATTATGCATACTAAATACACATATTTAAATGGTCGAGATTTTATAAGGTTTTAACAGGAAGATTTATTTTTCTATAAGGAAATGTTTTATATAAATGTTTAAAAATAAAAAATTTTCATGTTAACCTAGCAGCACAGCCCCAGGCAGGGGTGTTGCCCCTTGGACCCCACTAGGGGTTGCTGCCCCTAGGACCCTGTTGTCAGGGGCTGCTGCCCCCGAACCCCTACTGTCCCACAGAGGGTCGGTTATGTTTTATGATGACTAGTACTTGGCAAGTTGTGTACTTAATAGTTAAGTATTATATATTAAAGTGGAAGATGATATTAATGAAAAGTGAAACTTAATGAATGTTACCCCCGGGCCCTTTTGATGATGAAAAGTCTCGCAAGCGCTATGATAGACTTCACTTACGTGAGTCTGATGTATCATGTTTGATCCGTATTTATGAGCGGGCTATGTGCCTTGCAGTGTGGATCAACTGTCGGGGGTTAGCTACCATGATGATGTGTACCAACAGGGATCAACATTTGTTGTTGATCAACATGGAGCTCTTGCTATGTGCAATCTCATTTATGATGAAGTGAAAGATATGAAAGAACGAAAGATAATGAATATGGTTACTAAGACGAAAATGTTATGTATTATGATGTATGCGTGGTCATTGTATGAAGGATAAAATTTATATTTTCTTATTTACTAAAACTAGAACTCACTTAGCATAGCTGACTTTTATGCATAATAGTTGGCAAGTAAATGCTGATGTTGGGGATGGCACCAGGGAGCTACTTGTAGAACAACGGATGGCATTCCTGTTTACGAAATCTTTTATTGTAATTTAAGAAAAGTACTATGTTTTATTTACAAGTGAAGGACAACTGTATGAGTACAATATGATTTCCAAGTTTTAAATAAATGTCTAATTATTTCCGTTGCGTTGTTTTGTTATTAGAATGATTTTATGCTATGATAAACCAACTATGAGGCTTTCCGGAAACGGGGCCTTACAGATAGTTAGATTCAGCCCTTTTAAAATTAGATTTTAAGATATTTAGAAACTCAATATCAGATTTAGTTTCCATATTGTTGTCCTAATATGACTTAACCTTAGCATACAAGCTGGAGTACAGAGATGTTCATATACCCTTGTGTCATTTGTTTCAGCCATAAGTGCCTGAGCAGGAGTCACATCTTGTACCATGAAGCTCCAGTCAACTTCTTGAGCTACAACTGATCTTTCAATTGACTTCCCAATGGCTTTAGGTGTAGCGGGATATGTGGATGCGTGTGAGGTTCCTGAATTTGACTTGGGGCTTTATATTCCCTTGCAAAGTGACCAAGTTGGTTAGAGTTGTAACATTTTGCCTTTGTTTTGTCAAACCCAAACTTTTTGCTATTTGAGTTTTGAGGGAACTGCCTTCAGTTCTTTTGAAGAACTTCTTTGCTCGGTAAGTTAGCTAAGACATTTGTTGGACTATATCCACATACTCCACATCATCTGGACTGGAGCGCTCTAGATCATCAAAGCAATACTAATGATCACTAGAGTACCCACTTCTTGAGATAAAGACACAACTGTCCTGAAAAGAACCTAGCTGAGCCTGTTGAGACATTGGAGTCTCAGGAAACGTGATGTAAGGTCCTGAAGAGCAGGATGGTTGCTGAGAAAATGGCAGGTACTACTGAGGTTAGGGGTCTTGAGCCTTCAGCAACCATTAAAGTATTGTTAGCAGGAAGGCTTGAAGGTCTCCTCATCTGATGGCCTTTTTGGTTGTCCATCTCTACACGGTATCCATTAAGGATGCCATATAGTTCAGTCATGGTGTGGAAGTTCAAGTTTTTTGTCCTCTTAATAGAGACACAGTAGAATGTCCACTCATTTGGGAGTTCACTCATGAATTTTTGAGTGAGATCTCTCAATTCAAGGGTAATTCCCACAGACTGAAGGGAAGAGATAAGATCCATGTACCTGAAGTATTACTGGCTGAGGGTCTCTCTAGAAATGTAAGTGAAGTTCTCGAACTGCTATTTTAGTGAATCTTCTTTGAGCCATTAGAGCTAGAGTACATTTGAGATAATGTATCAAATAGTTCTTTAGCTGACTTGTAAGGCTCAAACCCCACAATGATGGAGTTGGGTATAACAGTCATAAGAACAGTCATAACATTACTATCAATGTCTACCTTTTTCCGGTCTTCATCAGAGTAGTCTTCAACGGCTTTTTCTATCATGGAACCATTTCCACATGGGCAGCAACCTTTGGTTTGTAAGGACCATTAACAATAGATTGCCATATTTTTTCCATCTTGATACCTGATGTAACCTTCTATACATCTGCTCCATGATCTAAAGTTTTCAGGGGTGATGATTGGTGCTTTAGTCATCGTCCTCATCTTAACTTCAGACTTTTGGTTGTGGGCCATTTTTGAGTGTGGTGAAAGGAGGAGTGAAAAACAGGTTGATTTGGATAGTAAGATCTCACAATCAAGAGCCTAAAAAGCTTTGATACCAATTGCAGGATTGATGTTTGTCACTAACACTTTGGTTTTCTCTCAAACTCACTTAATCACACGGTTTTAGATGAAGCACAATCTCTTATAAGAGGTGATAATAATAATTAAATTAACAAAGAGCACAAGGAAATAATTTTCAAGGTACTTGTATATAATACTTCTCAACTCAAAGTATTACAAGACTCTTGCAAACATATTACAAGAGTTACAATGAGAAACTATACATACTATCATGTATGGCCAGATATACTTTGATACCAGCTAGAAACCTATAGCTAAAGCAAATACTACAAAGCTAAGGTTAAGGTATCTTAGATAATGTCTTATCTAGGATTTGGTAGTCATGAAATGTCCATGACTTACCTTTTATCACCAACTAAAGTTGGTAACTATACTAACTGATAAAGATGAACAGTGGAATAAAATATGGTCAACTACATGGGCTTTTGAGAAAACACCATGCATTATATTAGAGGTCTACAGCAGAGTGTTAGAAGGACCATACTTATGTCCACTGGTTCATAGTAGTGCCTTCTGAAGGTTAATTGGCTTCAGAAGAACAAGTTCTTCTGGGGCCAATTATACTTCAGAAGAGGCTTACTTCTTTCGAGACTTGGGGACTTCTACTTCGGAAGTCGTTGTCTTGAAATCTTCTAAGTCTTGAACTTCAGAAAAGAAGACTTTGTCTTCGGAAGTTGGAGCTCGGCTTACGCAATGATCGGAAGAACTCAGTCATTGCTTCTTCTCCGGGAATAAAAATGTTCACGACCCGTGGGCCTTCTACCTCCACACGGCATTGAAAAAATAAAAAAGGAACTCGCTTAACTCGCTAGGCCTTGGGACCTAAGGGGCGGACACTTTTTGTTATCTAAAGGCAGATCATGATGCAGAAACCGAGGCCTGAGTTTTCCTTCGGAAGTTGTTCTTGAACTTTGTCTTCAGAATAACTTCATTTGCCTTCAGATGTTCCACACCTAGCTTCAAAAGTCCTTTATTAGTTGCACCAAAATTTATCTAAATGTTTGTTTTTTGTTCCATCAGCCTTTCTAGATCCATCATAAAGTACATCAGATAAAAGCATGTGTTCAAAAGTCTTCAAAAAATAATCTGTCTTCCTTCTAGGCTTTGGGAGACTTTGTCTCTGAAGCTTTGGAAGACTTCACTTTAAGCTTCGGAAGATGTTGGTCTTGGCTTCAGAAGATTATGTACTTAGAATATTTTCTAGTGCATGGTGTAAAACTTTCAAAGCATTTCTACTTCTGCACTTCAATGCATGCATGCAGGAAGACTTTGAATGTTTTAGGTGCATCAGCCTTTATATAAACCATACAAACTCCCCTAGGCTGATGCTACCAAAACATATGAAGATCTTAGATGTTGACAGTCCTCATTATGATAATGACCATGCCTTTCTTTATCAAATGGTCAGGATCACTCAGACTCTCATAGTATCTTCTTATCTCAAAGAGATCATGTAAAGGTAGATTGAACATGTCTTGCCATGTGTAGACATTTTCAATACCTTGATCTCAGATCACATGCCATATTTCCGGATTAGTGGAGTAAGTCCAAGATAAGATGGGTCTTCCTATTGCAAAAAGAGCTGCTTGAATGAGTTGTTTGAGCTACTTGAATGGGAGATGTTTGAGCTTCCGCTTAATGCACTTCTTCAGGATGTACTAACTCATCCTAAGGTATGGAGGTGGATGACCTTGTCTTCTTCTTCTTCTTAGGATTGGTTTTAGAAGCCATCATTCTCCTCCATTTTGAACTTTAAAATTGAGTAGACAGACTTGCAACACCATCTTATTATGTCTTATCTTTCTCATTGGTCTACCTCTCTCACAAGTTCATAAGGAGAGGGAGGTTGACCCTATTATGGATCAGAAGATGAAGCTTGCTGAGACTCAGCTGGAGGTCCAAGTTGAATTGTCTCAAATGGTTCAACCTTAACCTCCACTTCTTAAGGGACTTGACTTTGTGGGGAGTGTAAATCAATGATCTCTCCTCTTTTAATCTTCTACTTGATCACCCTTATGTGCTCATCCATGGTGGATAGAAAACATAGGGCCAAGTCTCCCTCCAAAGAATCCATACAGCTTCAAGAAGCTCATCATCCTCTGCCTATCAGCAGACTTCTTTTGACTTTTCTGGATGATGGCTCTTGCTTTGGCAGCTTGTTCCCTCATTTTCCTCTTTGTTGCCTTCTACTCTTTGAGTACTTGAAGCTCAAGTTTATTGAGATACTCAAACTTAATATACTCAAATGCCAAGGGATGAAGTGCATCTTCCTGGCAGAGACCTGTGGCACACAGGTAGATTATCATATTTATCTTGTTAGTTTCTTTATCTACCTGAGGTACTTGTGGTGCCATAGTATCTTGCACAGGCCTTTCTTGAACTGGTGAGAGAGTAGGAACATGTTTGTAGAGTCTTTTCAGTCTCTTTTCTTCCTTGATCTGAAGAAGCAATCTTGCATCATCTGCTTCCTTCTTCTCTCTAGACACTTCAATGCTTGTCAGTTCATTAAGTTTATTTAAGGGGAGGGAGATGATTTGATCAATATTATAGTTCCTGGTCTGTAAGTAAGCAATCTTGACTACCCTTAACTCATTATTTTGAGTGTATGGTCTAGGGGTAGCCTTTATTGTAGCTTGCATGAATCCTAAAGACCCAATAGAACTATCTCCCCATAGCTTCCTCTTCCTCTCTCTCACCTCCTCCTCAATCTCCTCAGGAGTCATTTTCCTTTTCCCTTTGTCACTCACAGACCTTTGTGACTTAGGGTGGAAAGAGCTTTGGCCTTCATTGCTTGGAGTAGCATCCATGCTCTAGCCAGAGAGAGGTTGTAATACACCTTCACCAACAAGTGTGTCACTGAAGGAATGAATTGCTGAAGTAGTTGCAGGTGAGACAGGACTCGCAGGCTCTATCACTAGGCCTTCAGTAAAGGTTTTCCCTTTGAAGCTATTCTCAGGGTCTGCCTTAACATCCAGTTGACCGATGATATTACCTAATTGTCTTTGTCTCCTTCTTTGGCTAAACACTTTAGTAATTCTGTCTTGAATCCTTTTAGCCAGCCTACCAGCTTGCCTAGATTAGCTTGGGTTGGTAAGTGGCATGTTGATCAAGTCAAGACCTTCATAGTAGTTCAAGATTTGAAAATTGAAGACCTCTTGCTGCCCTTGAACTCTTTGAAGTATGAGGGCTCTTCTATCAACATCATACCTCCATCCTATTATATAGTTGGAAGTTCCTTTAGCTGGAGATGATACAACCCTTGCTATAACTTCCTCAAACAGACTTTAAATGAAAGATTCTATAGAGTCCACATCAATGTGAAATTGAGGAAGTTACTGAGTATGAACAACTACATGTGAGGATTCAATGTCCATACTCTGTGAAGAACTCCCAGGTTCTGTGATTGTAATGACTTTCTACCCCTTTTTGGTAGCATCACCCACTTGCATAGGTGATCTAGGAGTTAGATCAATCATATCCACAAGTTCTTGTGTTCCAGGATGAGCTCTCCTTAAAGGTTTCCTAGCTAGTTTTTTCTTAAGATAAGAAACCTCAAGTTGCTGATCATTGACCCTGTTGTGTAAGGTAGTCACCTAAGATTCCCAGTGACTAACCTTAGAGACTAAAAAGGTGCATATTTTTTATAGTTTTTGCACATTTAGTCTTAAATTCCCCACTTCTTCATCAGAAGAGTCAATAAAGGATAAGATAAATAGACCAAAGTCCTCAGTCTCACCACCAACATCAGGTTTGTGGCTGCTGGTTTTCCTCTGCTCACTAACAACTTCAAATGAAGTGTCAATGGGCTGAGTTGCCATGGTTGAGGTCTTAATAATGTAATCACTTGCAGAAGTGAGAGCCTCTTTCATATGAACATCCTGAATATGTTCAAGGAGATCCACCTCAGTGGTAGGTGGATGATGTGGGTAGATAAGGGAGAGGTAGGAGCACTCATCTCTCTTTGAGTAGGAGAAGTGAAGAGAGACTCATGGTACTCACTAAATCCCAAGTCTTCATCATCATAGAAGTCTAGGCTAGGAATTGGTTGGTTTAAATCTAAAGGTTGGGGATGATAACTTTCACCTGAAGGTTGTTCACTTGAGTGTTGAGACGCATAGTGAAGCCTTAAGGTTGTTGGGCTAATGAGCTCATCAAGCTGAGCGTGAGGAACCTTAGCACTGATTCTTGAAGAAATGAGAGTGGTTTTTTTCCTCAGGGGAAGTGGGAGCTCCAGTGTCCATTTCCTCCAGTGTGGGTAGTGATATGGGAGCCTACATAAGCTGAATAGCTAGTGCAGTGGTTCGTTTGGATTTTCTTTGGTAGGTAAGGGTGATTTGAGGCTGTTTGGGTGGTTGAGAAGTGGAAGGTGTGGGTTCAACACTAGCTTATGTTGCTAGGTTGTCACCTTGAGCAATGAGTTCTAACATTTTGGGGACAAGGACTTTTTCTACCCTATAGAAACCAATAGTTGGTTTCTTCATGATTTTAAAGATGTTGGGCTTCATCTCATCCTTAGTTCTAAGAAAGAAAATCCAAATGAATCTTGTGAAGTCATTTGTGATCACTAAACAATAAGAGGTCCTTCCTAGACTCATTACATTGGTGGGGCCAAAGAGATCCATATGTAACAAATGTAGTGGAGTAGTGATGGAGTTTATTTAGTTTTGGCGTAGGGGAGTAGTGATGGAGTTTCTTTAGTTTTGGCTTGTGAGATACCTTGTGTTGCTTCCCTTTCAGGCATGCAACACAGTGGTCATCACTGGTAACCTTTTTCTTTGGCATTCCAGTTACCAAGTCATTCTTAATTAGTTTATTCATGTTCTTAAAGTTTACATGGCACATTCTTTTATGCCGGAGGAAAGATTCATCACTATTTTCTTTAGATAGAAAGCATGAAACTTCTCCTGAGGGAGATATTTCTTGCAAATCCATCTTGTACATGTTACTTTCCTGGGAGCTCTGAGCAGGATATGCTCATGAGGAATGAACACCCCACGCTTGAGAACAATGCACTAATGCTTAGTAAAGAGCATGTTATGACTTTGATCACAAAATTGAGATACACTTAGAAGATTGTATCCAATCTCCTTAACAAAGTTTACTTTCTCAATGTTGAGCTTATCATTTATGACATTGCCCCTTCTAGTAGTGTAACCATCAACATCTCCTCCAAAAGCAACTGTTCCTCCATTAATCCTTTCAAATTTCTAGGGTAATGACCAATTTTCTATCATGTGCCTGGAACAACCACTATCAATGATCCATATGTTTTTGTTTGTCTTTAGTTGTCCCAGCACAAAAAAATGGTTAGTTACATTTGGAAACCCAAGCCTTATTAGTCTTGGGCTTATCAAAAGAAGTTAAAGGCATTGCAACAATAATAGATCCTATAGTCATGTTTTGAGGATCATTTGCTGATGTTGATGGAGAACTTTTAGTCTGTTAGGATCAGAGATCTAAGTTTGATTAATTAGAGTAGATTGCAGCGGAATTTGAACAATGAATTAGACAATTCGCAAGAACACAATTGATATTCAATTAAAAGTAAACCGTTATAGAGAGAGAATTCTGCAAAGGAATATTTCATTCATATGCTTTCGTGGTGGCTAAATGTCACACGTTACAACTAGGTCAACATTCCTTATATAGGGAATGTGATGTCTGTTGATGTCACTTGATAGTGACATCTAACAGAATTATACAAACTACTGAAACTATGCAAACTACTGAGAATGTTCTCAACTACTGATTACATCTCAGAGAATGCTAATTAAAGAAACATAAAACTACTGAACTACAACTACTGATACTATAACTACTGAAAAGTAAATTACAAGTACTGAAAGGAAATCATCACAACTACTGAAGTTAATACTTCAGCTGTTGTGACAACTACTGATCACTTTGGTCTTCAGTCTTTGTCTTCAGTCTTTGTTCTTCAGACTTTTACTTTCAGACTTTGTCTTCAGCTGATAGCTTCATACTTTGTCTTCAGTACTTTACTTTCAGACTTTGTCTTCAGTACTTTACTTTCAGACTTTGTCTTCAGTACTTTACTTTCAGACTTTGTCTTCAGTACTTTACTTTCAGACTTTGTCCTCAGTAGAAGTCTTCGGATCTTGTCTTTAGACTTTGTAATCAGCTGATGTCTTCAGCTGTTGTGATCTTCTTCAGCAGTTGTAATGTCTGTGGGACTTAGAGGTTTTTCTGATCAGGCTCATTGGTTCTTTTGGTCCAACAAACTCCCCCTGAACCAATGTAGCCAAAACCTCTAAACTTATTGATGATCCCACTTATTCTTGGCAGAAACACCCTCTTGATCAGCTTCAGAGGTAATCAGTTAAGCACAGGCCGGGAAAAGGTTTCTGATCTTTTGATTGGCTAAGTATGGAAGGGAACTCTGTCTTGGGGAAACTAGACACAGAGTCTTATCCCAACCATGAAACCTAATTTCCATTAATGAGTCTGTAAGACTCACTAGCATAGGCCTCAAGGAGAACAACTTGTTCCTCCTTGGTGAGTTCTTCTGCTTCTCCCTCAAAGAAGAACTCTGGGCCATAATAGTCAGACAGATATCTCACTGTCTTCCCATTATTTAACTCAACAGTTGTGATCTCTCTGTATGCAAATTCATCAGGGTGAGAGCCTTCAAGCAACAACTGGAGTTCACTCTTCTGAAGATCTTCAAGTCTTTTGTATAACAACCCCTTCTTGATCATTTTGTTCTCAAGGATAGATTGAGGGGTTGTCTTGGAGTTGTGAGCTCTCTTGAATTCTTCAATGATTTCCCAGGGTGAGACTACCATGGCCAACGTAATTGCAGCATTCAAGGTCTTCTTCACTTGGCCATGATATCTACTTGGTATATTCTTCTTATGAATTCTAGAACTTACCCTAGGGTCTAACCAAATCCGCACTCTTTCTCTTTGATGTTGAAAAGTATGTGTTGGACCAAAAGAACCAATGAGCTAGATCAGAAAAACCTTTAAGTCCCACAAGATATCATAACAACTGCTGAAGACTTGATCAGCTGTTTGACAAAGTCTGAAGATCAACAGCTGAAGACTAAAGTACTGAAGACTTCAACAGTTAAAGACCAAAGTTTGAAGATCAACAGCTGAAGACTAAAGTACTGAAGATCAACAGCTGAAGACTAAACTACTGAAGACTTCAACAGCTGAAGACCAAAGTCTGAAGATCAACAGCTGAAGACTAAAGTACTGAAGATCAACAGCTGAAGTACAAAGACTGAAGACACATCTGAAGACATCAGCTGATGACAACAACTGAAGTTCAAGAAGTCCAAGTACTGAAGCCTTCAGAGTTTGTCACAATAGCTGAAGAAGCATTCTTCAGTTGTTGTGATGGTTTCCTTTCAGTAGTTTTCTTTTCTATTTCAGTACTTGTAAAACGACTGAAGAGCATGTTCTTCAGTCATTGTTGTTTCAGTAGTTTCTTTTCAGTAGTTGTAGTGATAGTTAACACTTGGTATTTTTGTAAGAAGATGTCAGCTGTTTGACATCTTCAGTAGTTGTGTTAACTTTCAGTAGTTAAATAACAGTTAGATGTCACTGTCAAGTGACATCAGCTGACGTCAGCTTCCTTATAAAAGGAAAGATGACCTAATTGTAACGGTGTGGAAGCCAGCCGAAGCGTGTATTGAATGAATATATTCCTTTTGGCAGAAATTCTCTCTCTATAACAAACACTGTTTCATTGATAAATTTCGTGTGTTCTTGTTTAAATTTGTTAATTCGTGGGCTCATTCCGCTGCAAATCCAATCTAATTGATCAAACTAGATGCTGAGATCCTAACAAATGGTATCAGAGATAGTTAATCATTGATCGATTTAACAATTGATCATTGAAACTGTTCTTTTGCTATCTACGTTTGATCGAATTAGCAAATTTGCAAAAATCAGTTATAGAGATTGAGTTTCTGTTGCTTCTGGCTATTTTGTTTGAGGTTCTAAGTGGTTTTGAGCTAGATTTACTTTTTTACCTTGAATTTGTCTGAATTCTGAATATGACTACTCCTTCTAATGACCCTCACAATATTGGTTCCTCAACCAAGCCTCCGATGCTGGTTAGGACTGAGTATAACATATGGCAACGAAGAATGCTCCATCACCTGTCTGTTAACAGTTCAGGTTGTTGGACATCTGTGGTACATGGTCCACATAAGCCTATGGTGAACAATCCGGAACCAACCAAATGGTTCCGAAGAAGAAGGAACAATACTCTGATGAGGATCGAAAACTGTTTGAGATTGATGCTAAAGCTCATGGAATTCTGGCCATGGCACTGCCTAATGAAATCTATTCTGGGCTTATGCATCAACTGCTCATGACCTCTGGAAGGCACTGAAAGAACAATTTGGTGATACTGATGAGGTCTTACCAAACAATAGGGAAATACTTGCCCAACATATGAGACATTTGCTCATAGGAAGGGTGAGACTCTGACTCAACAGTTTGAGCGTTTTTCATGTTTGATCTCTGAGCTGAAAATGGTCAAACATGAATACACTAATAGCCAGTTGAACCACAGATTCCTCAGATCACTGCCTGAGAGATGGGACACATATACAATTGTCCTACGCTCTAATGCAAATCTGGATAGCCTATCTCTCACCCAACTTCATGGGAAACTGCTTACATTTGAAAGAGAGATAGAGCAAAAAAGAAACTGGCATCATCAGGAAAGCTCACTGAAGACTTTGTACCAGGGAACACTGCCTTGGTCGGTCATGAGTCAGAATATGCTGCATCAGAAAGTAATTATGATGTGCATATAGATTTCTCTTCAAACAGTTTTGATCATGCATTTGTGAGTGTGATAGTCAGTCAGGCTGTAATAGTGACAATTGTGCTTCATTATGGATGATTTGAAAGGTATAGCTGATGATGACTTAGAAGAGATGGATATTTGAGCCAAATGGCCTTGATTAATATCAGATCTCAGAAGTTCTACAAGAGAACTGGTAGGAAATTCCTGGACTCTCTGGCAAAACCAAAGTTGGTTTTGACAAGAGTAAGTTGAGGTGTCACAAATGCCATAGGCTTGGGCATTTTGCAAGAGAGTGTAGATCATCTGGATCTAACTCCTCTGCACCCTTTGTGACTTTTCCAAGTAATATTCAACAAAAGAGAGGGCAACATCCTGCTAGTTCTGGTCATCAATCACAACCTCTATCTCCTGCATATTTTGTCCCTCAGGGTCCAATGCCATATCCATATCCCTGCTATTACATGCCACAAACCAGTCAAGTTCAAGTACCCATTGCTCAACAACCACCTGCTCTTCCTGAGCCTCAACCTTCCCAATCTCATCAACAATCTCAACCTCAACAACACAGCTTTTTCACCCCAGGAGTTGTTGACTGGAGCAGTTTACCATATGATATGTCTGGTCATGAACAACTGTTTTCTGGTGCTGGTCAACATGGTGGTGACAATCCTTTTGGAAACCTTACTCTTATGGTCCTAGAGTCTGCTGATACCTCATCCTCTAATGCCTCCATACCACAGGTATCACAGGTATCCTCTAAGGCAAAGCCAAGCTATGTTCTGAAACATGCATAGCCGCATTTGCATCTATTAGAGAAGCAAATGTAGCTTTAATTAACAAGAACATTGAGCTAGAACAAATAATATCCAAAAGAAAAGCTGAATTTGAGTCTGTGCTTAATGATAAGAATGATGAGATTTACAAACTTAAATGCCAAATCACTGATGATAAGGCTAGGGAAGAGGTACTTCTAGAGAAATACAGACACCTCAAAGAAACACTTGCAGCTACCAGGTAAAGTGTGATCGATGGGTTCATTCCTGCAAGGGTTTTGAAATGCTTCTCAGTAAGCAGTTTGCTTCCAATGTGAAGTTTGGCATTGGTTATAATCACACTGCTCCTCCTACAGATTTTTCCCAGAGCAGAGGTAGAATCTTATGGAGAAAGCAATAACCAATCCTTTTCATCATGTGATCTACTATCTGATACAGCATCATCAGAGGTTGGAGTCAGCATTAATTCCTCAAACCTATCAGCTGATGTTGATGGTTCAAAT
This sequence comes from Flaveria trinervia, assembly GCA_025506515.1. Lineage (NCBI taxonomy): Eukaryota > Viridiplantae > Streptophyta > Magnoliopsida > Asterales > Asteraceae > Flaveria > Flaveria trinervia. The sequence continues at coordinate 25,768,937 of CM046446.1, forward strand.
GCTGACACTCACATGATCAAAAGGTTGATCACTCCAGGTGGTATTTCACAAAGTACTGAAAGTACTAATGAGCAAGTCATAACACTGGAGAACAAACCCAAACTACTGCATGTACTAAAGGAAAGAAAACTGCCAGTAGAAAGGATGGGAAAACTACTGAAGAAGATATCAAGAAAGCATGTACTGCAAGGAAGAAAACTGCTAGTACTGGTTGCAAACTGCTGAAGAATAAGTCTTCAGTACTTTCATCGTCTTCAGCAGATGATCAACTTAAGATGAAGAAAAAGCCATGTGAAATATGTGGCTTATTCAATCATCTTACAGATGATTGCTGGTATAAAAAGGGCTCCAAACTCAAACATAATGAGAACATTAAAAGAAAATGGATAAAATGAAAACTGAGTTTGAAACCAAGTTTGTACCAGCAACATCAAAACCTGTAACCCCAAAATCCAAAAAGAAATCCAAAAAGGAAGGGGTTAATTAGGCAACACTTGAGGTTGCTCAAAGGAAGATGGTATAACATAGGAATCCATCAATCTCAAGCACTAATGTGTCTAATGAGCTGAAGGCTTTATCACAGAATCAGACACAACTTGTTATGATGGTTCAACATCTATTGGGGAGAGTCAACCAATTAGATGCTCCTGTGCTGAAACCATAGAGAAGAAAATCCATGCCAAAGGATTCTTCTTCACCATCTCCATGCCCTCAGGCTGCTCTTCATAGCAAATCTGTAGTTTACCATCTGTTGATGTGAACAGACCCAAAACCAAAAAGGTTTGGGTCTCAAAAACTAACTAATTTATTATGATTGCAGGGTTCTTCAGCATGCCACAGTAGCATCTGGTATGTAGACAGTGGAGATCTATGCATATGACAGGGACAGCTCTCTTCTTCATGATTACTCTCAAGGAAAGAAGGGGTTTGTTTCTTTTAGCAATGATGCTAAGGGTTACATCATTGGCAAAGGCTTTGTCTCCAATGGGGAAATAAGGTTTGATGATGTTAACCATGTGGAGAATCTCAAGTACAATCTCTTGAGTGTCAGTCAAATGTGTGATAAAGGCCATGTTGCTCTTTTCACCAGTCAGAACTGCAGGATTCTGTCATCCAAAGTTTTGAGTTTGATTGATAAGGTGTTGGATGATCACACTCTCCTGAGGGCCAACAGGACAGGAAGAGTGTATGCCTTAGATCTGTCCAAGAAAATAGATCTCAAAGGCCATCCTTGCCTATTTTCCAAGGCTTCTTCTCAAGAATCTATTCTATGGCATAGAAGGCTGGGTCATGTGAATCTTAAAAACTTGAATCAACTGATACATCATGGTTTAGTAAGGGGATTGCCTATGAAGGAGTTCAGATGTGAAGACAACTGCACTGCTTGTTTGAAAGGAAAATAGCACAAAGTCTCATTCCCTCCTATTGAAGAACCTAAGTCCATTGCCTGCTTGCAATTACTACACATGGATATCTTTGGTCCTGTGAGAGTAATGAGTATGGCAAAGAAGAAATACTGTCTGGTAATTATGGATGGTTACTCCAGATTTGTATGGACTTTCTTCTTGCATTCAAAGGATGAGGCTGCTCAGATGATTATAAACTTTGTGTTGTATGTTGAGAAGAAGTATTCCCTATCTGTCAAGTGTATCAGAAGTGATAATGGAACAGAATTCAGAACCATACACTTGATGTTTTTATATCTCAAAGGGAATCAAGAGGCAGTTTAGCATCCCAAGGACTCCAGAACAAAATGGAGTAGTAGAGAAAAAAAGAACAGGACCCTAATTGAAGTTGCAAGGTCCATGTTGGCTGACTCTAGTTTGCCACTAACCTTTTGGGCTGAAGCTGTTAACACAGCTTGCTATGTGCAGAATAGAGCCTTAGTAAATCAGAGGTTGATAAAGACTCCATATGAAGTTCTACATCATTTGGCTCCTCTAATTTCATTTTTCAGAGCCTTTGGGTGTCCTTGTTTCATTCTCAACACAAAGGATCAACTCCACAAATTTGATCCTAAGGTGGATGCAGGGAATTTTGTTGGTTATTCATCTACTTGCAAGGCATATAGAGTCTTCAACTGCAGAACAAAGATAGTTGAAGAGACTTTGCATGTGAAGTTTAATGAATCTCCAAAGGACAAGATTCCACAAAACCCTGTGGAGTTATTTGATTTGGACATACTGCAATATGTTCCTTATCAGGCTTCAGTTGTTGCTCCTGTCAACAGTTCTCCACATGGTGGTATTGATGATGATGATAATATCAATACTCACCTATTCTAGTTTAGTGATCAACTGCATGAGTCCACTAAACTTGATGTTCCTGTAGTTTCAGTAGTTCCATCCACAACAAATGCTGATGAGATCTCTGATTCCTCTACATCTCTTGATTTGTCATCTCATTCTTGGTTTCAAGAGTCTGCATCACCATCTGCTGCTGCTGAAGGTCCTACAAACACTTGCACAGATCTCATTGTTTATCAAGAGCTGAAGAATCACCCAATGTCTCAAATCATTGGTGATATCAATGCTGGAGTTTCAACAAGAAGTCAATTGTCCAATTTCTGCTTCTATGCTCTCTTCATTAGTCAGCAAGAGCCAAAGAACTATCACATTGCTTTAAGGGACAATGGATGGGTTGAAGCCATGCAGCTTGAGCTACTTCAGTTCAACAAGCAGCAAGTGTGGGAATTGGTTCCTCTACCCCCAGGTAAGTGTGCAATAGGCACTAAATGGGTGTTTAGGAATAAAATAGATGAAAATGGGCTTATTGTTACGAACAAGGCCAGACTGGTTGTTTAGGGGTTTGCACAGGAAGAAGGTATTGATTCTGATGAAAGCTTTGCTCCTGTAGCCAGATTGGAGGCAATTAGATTGTTCTTAGCCTATGTTGTATTCCACAATCTTAAAGTTTTTCAAATGGATGTTAAAAGTGCATTTTTATATGGTAAAATAAAATAAGAGGTTTATGTGTGTCAACCACCAGGTTTTGAGGATAATAAACATCCAGATTGGTATACAAGCTTGATAAGGCTCTTTATGGGTTGAAACAAGCTCCTAGGCCTGGTATGAGACATTATCAAATTTTCTTCTTCAAAATAATTTCACTAGAGGCTCCATAGATAAAACTTTGTTCATTAAGAAGGTGGATCAGCATAAGCTACTTGTTCAAATTTATGTTGATGATATTATTTTTGCATCCTTGATCCCCAGTTGTGTGATGATTTTACCAATTTAATGCAAAAGAAGTTTGAAATGAGTGTAATGGGAGAATTACAGTTCTTTCTAGGATTGCAAATCAAACAAAAGGCTGATGGGACTTTCATTCATCAGTCTAAATATACAAAAGATCTTTGAATAAGTTTGATTTACAAAACTGTAAGCCCTGTTCTACTCCCATGTGCCACACCACTCAACTAGATGCAGATCAGAAAGGTAAAGTTGTTGATGAAACACTTTACAGATGTATGATTGGGTCCTTGATGTACTTAACAGCTTCTAGACCAGATATCATGTTTGCAACTTGTGTTTGTGCTAGATTTCAGGCTGCTCCTAAAGAGTCTCATTTGATTGCAGTCAAGAGGATCTTTAGATATCTGCAAGGTACACAATCTCTAGGTTTATGGTATTCCACTAGACACTCTTGCAAATTAGTTTCTTTTTCTGATAGTGACTATGCAGGGTGTAAGTTAACTAGAAAGTCAACTTCTGGTGGATGTCAATTCCTAGACAACTGTTTGATTTCTTGGCAGAGTAAGAAACAAACATCTGTTGCTACATCCACTGCTGAAGCAGAGTACATTGCTGCTACAAGTTGTACATCTCAGGTACTCTGGCTTCAGAACCAACTTTTGGATTATGGCATTACAGAGACTAAGACTCCATTATTAATGGACTGCTTCAGCTCTTTGCATTGTCAAGAATCCTGTCCAGCATTCTAGGACCAAACACATAGAGATCAGACACCATTTTATTAGGGACTGTTTTGAAAAAGGTCTGATTGATCCAAAGTTTGTGCCTAGTGCTGATGAGCTTGCAGACATTTTTACTAAGCCTTTGGATAGTTCAACTTTCCAAAACCTAGTGTTAAGGCTTGGTATGCTGCAGCTAGAATAAGTGACAACTACTGATGATCTCAGTAAACAAGTACTGATGATCATTAGTAAACATCTCACAAATATGTACTGATTCTGTTAAAAGAAACCGATGCAGTTATAACTACTGATCAGTAAAAACAGATAAGTACTAATGTCCTATGAAATACTGAAAACAGCTAAAAAGTCTGATGAGTAAGTGTTGAGGACAGTATGAAACAGCTGAAAACCTAAGAATTGACGAAAACTACTGATTGGAATTTTCTCTTTAGTCGTTTTACAACTGTTGTTTCATCTTAAACAACTGAAGCAAAACCAATGTCTTCAGTAGTTTCACAACTAGATGACTAACAACACCAGTCTTCAATCGTTTACAAAACTGATGACAAAACCATGTCTTCAGTAATTTCACAACTACTGATGACTAACACCAAGTCCTCAGTTGTTTCCAACATCTGAAGCCAAAACCATGGTTTTTAGTAGTTTTTAACTGCTGATGCCTAAAACCAAGACTTCAGTTGTTTCAACCTCTGAAGGTTAATACCATGTCATCAGTCGTTTAAAACTACTGATGATTAACACCAAACCCTTCAGTTGTTTTATAACCCATACCCTATAAATACCTAATCCTATAGAGCTTCATTATCTCAAACCTAACGTTCAAAAACTCCGAACCTTCTCTCACATTAATGGCGACCATGCAGCTTAAACCAAGAAACAACTGTGTTGCCTACCTTACCAAATCACTTTTCTAGACGAAGTTTGATACTGCCATTGATCTAATGGTCCATTCTCCATACAAATGGCCTTCCTTATCAATCCTACCATTTATGCCGAATCCCTAAATCAGTTCTGGATGAACGTCACCCTTACCACTGGGGAGAATGACACCGAGTCTCTCCAGTCGTTCGTCAACTACCGTAAGGTGGTGATCACTCCGGCAATCCTTCGCCAAACCCTACAACTGGATGATGCCACCTTCCCCGCTGGATATCAAAGGGCACCACTGATCTATCCTTTGCCCACCATGGATACCAGGGTAACCTCAGCGCTTTTACCATCCTAAAGAAGCATTTCCATGACGCGGAACGCCTTATTTTTCATATGGTAAATGTCTGCCTAGCCCCTAAGACTTCTTCTTGGGATCAAATGTCAAGCAGGTGGCAGCAGGTATTCTTCTCTATCCTTGAGCAACAATACTTAAATTTTTCTGCAATAATATTTCTTGAACTTAAGGATATGGTCTCAAAACCTATTGCTAACCGATGGATATTATATCCACGGTTCATAATGGCCATTATAGAGAACCAGCTGAAAGTTGAGGGACTTGTTGGCCTTGGAGTCCCTGCCATGGCTGTATTGCCTGAGGTATACTCCAGGCACAACTCAGACCAATCACTCAAACAGGCTGCCAAGCTGCGAAAACCCACGCAGCTGGAACCCACAGCCACCACCTCCAAATCCAAAGTCCCCACCAAACCCAAACACAAGAATCCCAAAATGGCTACTCAGGGAAATGAGTCCCCTTAGGATGTCCCTGCAACACAAACGCAGGATATATCTACTGGCCATAATCCCCTAGTAGCTACAAGTACTCACCCAACCTCAACCGCTCAGGCTTCCTCTCAACAGGAGCCTGCAGCAACCACATTCGGGGCACCTATACATCTGGAACCTTCCTCATTTGAGTAGGTTGCCATTGAAACGCACCACTCTCCCCGGGTGCATACTGCTTCTACACCATCTCCCACTGCAACCGCCCCCCAAAGTCCTACCATAATAGTTGCAAAAGTGTTGAGTCAGTTGCATTCCTCACCCCCTCCCTAGATACCAATCAAAACTGGGATAGCCTCAACAATTGAGGGGGAGGATCCAAATGTTGCTGCTAACCCACAGCACAGGGGTTAATTGTTCAATCTCCTAGTGTAGCAAGGAGGTTAGAACATCTGGTGAGGCTGCCACTTCCCCTGTTTCAGCAAATGACCAGGATGAAGAGGGTAACATCTATAAGACCTCACCAGAGGCAACAGCCAATGAAGGACAAAGTCCTGAGGCTGGAAGTCCCCGGAACCAAGACCAAGGGTCACATGCTTATACTGATCTACACACAGTGCATGTACATCCTGATTCTATCAGGAGGTCAGATGATCAGCAAAACTGATGATGACCTGGGCTTCTTCTATGATGTCTTAGCCCACAACACAATCCTAGAGGCTGAGGTGAGCAGACTCAAAGAGCTGCTAGCCAAAACATCTTAGGATCTAAGTCCATCTGCCCCAATACACCAACAGATGGCACCTTCCTCTGAAGGTCTCTTATACACAGAGCCACTCCAAAACACTCAGCCACCTGCCCTACTTCTGGTACTATCTCTCAGGGACAGAACCCCCCTGAGCAAATAGCTGCTATCTTTCAAAATTCCTTACCTCTCATCACACCAATTATCACTGATATAGTGATTAAAACCCTTGATGAGAGGCTTCCTTGGTTTTCTAACCCTTGATAGAGGAAGTTGTGAGCAAAAGGCTTTCTGACAACCAAACCCTTGCAACCAATGCAACCAAAAAGGGGGAGATTCAGTCAGTGAAAGCAAAACGAAAGAGGATTGAAGATGGGAAAGAGAAAGAAAAAGAGATAGAGGTGGAAAATGAGAAGGAGTTAGGTGTAGAGACTAAGAAGGAAGGAGAAGGAAGCTAAAATGGAGAAAGTGACTGAAAGTACTAAAGACTTTCATGTCACATACAAGAAAAGGAAGAGTGGAAAGAAGGAGAAGGAGTTGGAGAAAATGGTAAGGAGGCTGATGCCCAACACAACCGATCAATGGATACATCATTGATCAGCTGTTTAGGCAAGGTCATGACACTAAAAAACTTGACTCAGAAATTAGAAGATTGGAGATTGAAGAAATCCAAGCAAGATGGGCAAGTTATAGTGTGTTGGAAAGGGAAAGGCTGGAAATCATGATCAGGTTCATAGCTAAGTATCTCGGAAGATCATTGATTAAAACCAAGTCATGGTCCAGGGACTGCATCTTGGCCATAACCACCAAGATCTGTTCATCTGAAGTATATACCAAAGGGCTGGTCATTGAAGCCTTGAATGAAGCTAGTGCTGGGAGCAGGACTGAACTGGTCAAACAATCTAAAGCCTCACTTACATCCAAAATGCTAGAATAGCCTCTCAAAATTCCCACACCAAAACCACACAACCACAACCCACTAAACCAATTCCCTTACCCACAAAACCAATAGCCGATGATGTACCCCAGAAGAGGAAGAGAAGGGTACTGAGGCTAGAAGAGGACGAAGAAGATTATGATGAAGATGAAGACAGGCTGCCAATCTCAGTTGTTATATAGTTGCCTAAGGCCATAAGTCACCCTCCAACAATTACTCCTGAATCTCAAAGGCAAATTATGAAAGTGAAGTTAGAAGAAGAAGAGCTTCACAAACAACATGATGAGGAACTGTTGAGAAGAGTCGACAAAGCATACGCTGCCACATCTTCAATCATCAATATGAAGAAACATGCTCAGAGATTATACACTCTCAGACATACCTTTCAATATCAAAAAGAGAGAGTGAGGATTTGGCCTGATCCCAGGGTGTCTCATAGGATTCAAAAGAAAATATTCCACAGAGATACATTGGCCAAGTAAAAAGATTGTAGATGAAGTGATCTCACTGGCCTTTGTAGTATCACCTTGGAAGATCCTAGATGACTTCAAGAAAGCCTATAAAGCTAAACTGACCCCACAAAAGATGCTGGAGAATAAAGTGGTGAAAAAGGGGTTAGTTATAGAGGCTTGAGGAAGTTAGAAAGAATGAGCTCCAGTTGTTCTTAGAGGGTATTCACCCAGATGAATTCGCATATAGAGTCATAACAACTGTGGAACTAAAAAATGGGAAGCAGGTCAAATACCTCTCTGAGTATTATGGGCCAGAGTCACTCTTTGAAGGAGAAGCAGAAGAGCTTACCATGGAGGCACAAGTAATCTTCCTTGATGCCTATACAAGGGAGTCGTACAGACTCATAGTTGGGAAGTAGATCTCATGGATGGGGTAATAGCTCTGTGTCCAGTTCCCCAAGACAGAGTTCCCATCCATCCTTTGTCAAACAGATCATTGAGACTTCTTCCCAGGCCTGTGCTTACAAGGGTCACTTCTGAGCTGATCTAGAAGACAAAAAGACCATCTTTCTGCCATAATAAGTGGGACATCTTCAATAAGCTTAAAGGTTTTGGCTGCATTGGTTCACGGGGAGTTTGTTGGACCAAAAGAACCAATGAGCCAGATCAGAAAAACCTTTAAGTCCCACAAGACATCACAACAACTGCTGAAGACTTGATGAGCTGTTTCACAAAGTCTGAAGATCAACAGCTGAAGACTAAAGTACTGAAGACTTCAACAGCTGAAGACCAAAGTCTGAAGATCAACAGCTGAAGACTAAAGTACTGAAGATCAACAGCTGAAGACTAAACTACTGAAGACTTCAACAGCTGAAGACCAAAGTCTGAAGATCAACAGCTGAAGACTAAAGTACTGAAGATCAACAGCTGAAGTACAAAGACTGAGACAACATTTGAAGACATCAGCTGATGACAACACTGAAGTTCAAGAAGTCCAAGTATTGAAGCCTTCAGAGTTTGTCACAACAGCTGAAGAAGCATTCTTCAGTTGTTGTGATGGTTTCCTTTTAGTAGTTTTCTTTTCTATTTCAGTACTTGTAAAACGACTGAAGAGCATGTTCTTCAGTCGTTGTTATTTCAGTAGTTTCTTTTCAGTAGTTGTAGTGATAGTTAACACTTGGTATTTTTGTAAGAAGATGTCAGTTGTTTGACATCTTCAGTAGTTGTGTTAACTTTCAGTAGTTAAATAACAGTTAGATGTCACTATCAAGTGACATCAGCTGACGTCAGCTTCCCTTATAAAAGGAAAGATGACCTAATTGTAACGGTATGGAAGCCAACCGAAGCGTGTATTGCATGAATATATTCCTTTTGGAAGAAATTCTCTCTTTATAACAAACACTGTTTCATTGATAAATTTCGTGTGTTCTTGTTTAAATTTGTTAATTCGTGGGCTCATTCCGCTGCAAATCCAATCTAATTGATCAAACTAGATGCTGAGATCCTAACAGTATGACTAAGAGTGGTACAGCCTCAGAGCTTGTTTCTTCATTTCTTGAATGGATGAGGACTGAGGGAAATCCTTGTCAACCATCTTGAGAACTGCTCATCGTGCTGCTTCTGCTTTCTGCTTCTTCAATCTTTACCTTCACCATTTGCATTTGCAAGTCAGGTGTAATCACTTGTTGACTTCTGTGCTCAGGTGTTTTAAGTTTGAGAACAGCAGAGATTGGCAAACTATCTTCATCATCATCCTCTTCTTCATCTTCTTCTACCCTCAACACCCTTCTCCTCCTTCTGGGTGTATCACTGGGTAAGGTTTGAGGTGGTTTTTTGGGTAAAGGGATTGGTTTTGTGGGTTGAGTTGTGGGTGGTTTTGGTTTAGGGATAGATTTGGAGATGTTAGAGATGAGGGTTGTTTTTGAGTGGGAGTGTGAGAAGACTGATCTAGCATTTTGGTGGTGAGTTGGCTTTGGGGAGCTTTGCCATTTCAGTTCTCTTCCCAGCACCTGCTTCATCCGGTGCTTCGATGATCAACCCTCTCTTGTAGCCTCCAGCAGAGCAGATTTTCTTGTTATCTCCAAGACACTGTCTCTGGACCAAGACTTTATCTCTATCAATGATCTTCCGAGGTATTTGGCAATAAATCTGATCATTATCTCCAATATTTCCCTTTCCAACACACTATAACCAGCCCATCTAGCTTGAATCTCTTCTATTTCCAGCCTTCTGATCTCAGTATCTAATGTGGTTGTGTCATGACCTTGTCTAAAGAGCTGATCTATAATTTTATCCATGGATCTGTTGTGAGCTTCATCAGCATCTTTGACAAGATCTTCTAAGGATTTTTCTTCATCAGCTTGTGACTCAGCATTTTTCTTTCGTTTGTATGTGATCAGCTGTTCTGAGATCAGTTCTTTCTCCACCTCCTTCTCTTTTTCAGGTTCTTTCTTATCATCAACTCTTTTCTTTTTCTTTTCTTTCACTGCCTTAGTCTCCCCCTTTTTGGTTGCATTAGGATCAGGGGCTTGAAAGGCAGAAAGAGATTTGTGAACAGCATCATCAATGAGTGTTTGTAGATTTGAGGAGATCCTCTCATCAATGGCTTTATGGACAATCTCGGTAATGAATGGAGTGATGAGAGGTAAGGAGTTTTGAAAGATAGCAACCATCTGCTCAGAGGGGTTCTGTCCCTGAGAGGTGGTGCCAAAAGCAGTGGCTGGTGGCTTAGTTAAGTATGTAGGCGAAGTGTTTGGTGAACCTTCAATTGAAGGTATCATCTGTGTGGTTATTGGGGTAGATGGACTTTGATCCTGAGAAATTTTGGCTAGCAGTTGTTTGAGTCTGCTCACCTCATTCTCGAGGATTGTATTATGGGCTAAAACATCATAGAAAAAGCCCAGGTCATCATCAGTCTTTGCTGAATCACCTGACCTCCTAATTGAATCAGGATGTACATGCTCTGAGTGTAGATCAGTATAAGCATGTGCCCCTTGTTCTTGGTACTGAGGACTTCCTGCCTCAGGACTATGTCCTTCATTGGCAGTTGCCTCTGGTGAGGTCTTATAGATGTTACCAACTGCATCCTGATCATTTGCTGAATCAGTTGAAGTGGCAGCCTGACCAGATATTCGAATCTCCTTTCTACACTTGGAGATTGATCATTGTAACCCCTGTGCTGTGGGTTATCAGAAGCATTTTGGTCCTCCCCCTCAATTATTGAGGTATGCCCAGTGTTAATTGGTTTCTGGGGAGGGGGTGAGGAATGCAACTGACTCAGGACTTTAGCAACTATCAGTGTTGGGCTTTGAGGGGCGGTTGCATGTGGAGATTGTTTAGAAGCAGATTGCACCCAGGGTGAGAGGTGCTCTTCAATAGTAACCCTCTCAATTGAGATAGGTTCCAGTAATGTGGGATGCCCAATTGTGGTTGCAACAAGATCCTGTTGAGAGGATACCTATGCGGTTTCAGCAGGTTAGTCTTTGACATGACTGGGGGGTTATAACCAGTATGTGCTTCCTGTATTGGTGGTACAGGGGCATCCTCAGGGGACTCATCTCCCTGAGTAGCCGTTTTGGGCTTTTTGGATTTGGGTTTGGTGGGGACTTTGGATCTGGAAGTTGAGGTTGTGGGTTCCCTCTGCTTGGGTTTTAGCATCCGGGCAGCCCCTTTAAGACTCAGCTAAAACAGCTAGAGCAGGGACCCCAAGACCAACAAGGCCATCAGTTTTAATTGGTTTAAAATTATGGCCATCAGAAACCTGGGATATAGTAGCCATCTGTTTGCCATAGGTGTCTGAGCCAGATCCTTTAGTTCCATGAACACTATCTCAGAAAAATTTAGATTTTGGCGTTCAAAGATAGAGTACAATACCTGTTGCCAACGTGAAGACATCTGATCCCAAGAAGATGTCTTTGAAGCAAGGCAGACATTCACCATATGAAAGATAAGTCTTTCGGCATCATGGAAGTGCTTTTTAAGAATGGTTGTAGCACTTAAGTCGCCTGCATACCCGTTATTGATGAAAGACATATCAGTGGTGCCTTTCGGGTATTCTTTAGTATAGGTGTCATCATGCAAATTTAGGGTTTTGCGAATGATGTCGGGGGTGATGAGCACCTGTTTCTAATTCACCAACAACTGGAGAGTGATTTAGCTATCATTCTCACCAGTTGTGACAGAGACGTTGGTCCAGAATTGGGTTAAGGAATCAGGGTATATGGTAGGATTCATAAGAAAGGTTGTTCGGTATTGGGAATCCACCATAAGATTGATGGCATTATCAAACTTGTTCCAGAAGGCCGATTTCGAAAGGTAGGCAACATAGTTGTGTCGGGGTTTGAGTTTCATGGTCGCCATTGTTGAGAGAGAAAAGGATTGAAAACGGCTAATGAAACATTTGGCTATAAGTGCAGGTATTTATAGGTTAAGAAAAGGCTGAAAGGAAAACGACTGAAAGTGTTGGTGTTGTCATAAGTTGTTATGAAAACAACTAAAGACTTGGTTTTAACTATCAGACGTTTGAAAAAAAACTAAAGACTTGGTGTTAGTCATCAGTAGTTGTGAAACTACTGAAGATCTTGGTTTTGTCACCAGCTGTTGCAAACAACTGAGGACTTGGTGTTAGTCATCAGTAGTTGTAAAACTACTGAAGACATGGTTTTGTCATCAGCTGTTTAGGGTGAAACAGCAGTTTGTGGAAACGACTGAAGTGAAATTTCTCATCAGTAGTTTTCGTCAATTCTTAGCTTTTCAGCTGTTTCATACTGTCCTCAACACTTACTCATCAGACTTTTTAGCTGTTTTCAGTTGTTTCATAGGACATCAGTACTTATCTGTTTTTATGGACATCAGTAGTTATAACTACATCAGTAGTTGTAACTTCATCAGTTTCTTTTAACAGCATCAGTACTTATTTGTGACATGGTTACTAATGATCATCAGGACTTGTTTACTAAGATCATCAGTAATTGTCACTTATTCTAGCTGCAGCATACCAAGCCTTAACACAAGGTTTTGGAAAGTTGAACTATCCAAAGGCTTAGTAAATATATCTGCAAGCTTATCAGCACTAGGCACAAACTTTGGATCAATGAGACCTTTTTCAAAACAATCCCTAATAAAATGGTGTCTGATCTCTAAATGTTTGGTCCTAGAGTGCTAGACTAGATTTTTGACAATGCACAGAGCTGAAGCACTATCCATTAATAATGGAGTCTTAGTCTCTGTAATGCCATAATCCAATAATTGATTCTGAAGCCAGAGTACCTGAGATGTACAACTTGCAGCAGCAATGTACTCTGCTTCAGCAGTAGATGTAGCAATAGATGTTTTTTTCTTACTCTGCCAAGAAATCAAACAGTTGCCTAGGAATTGACATCCACCAGAAGTTGACTTTCTGGTTAACTTACACCCTGCATAGTCACTATCAGAAAAAACAACTAATTTGCAAGAGTGTCCAGTGGAATACCAAAGACCTAGAGATTGTGTACCTTGCAGATATCTACCCTGCATCCACCTTAGGATCAAATTTGTGGAGTTGATCCTTTGTGTTGAGAATGAAACAGGACACCCAAGGCTTTGAAAAATGAAATTAGAGGAGCCAAATGATGTAGAACTTCATATGGAGTCTTCATCAACATCTGATTTACTAATACTCTATTCTGCACATAGCAAGCTGTGTTGACAGCTTCAGCCCAAAAGGTCAATGGCAAACCAGAGTCAGCCAACATAGACCTTGCAGCTTCAATTAGGGTCCTATTCTTTCTCTCCACTACTCCATTTTGTTCTGGAGTCCGTGGAATGCTAAACTGCCTCTTGATTCCCTTGATAGATAAAAATCATCAAGTGTATGGTTTCTGAATTCAGTTCCATTATCACTCCTTATACACTTGACTGATAGGGAATACTGCTTCTCAACATACAACACAAGTTTATAATCATCTGAGCAACCTCATCCTTTGAATGCAAGAAGAAAGTCCATACAATCTGGAGTAATCATCCACAATTACCAGACAGTATTTCTTCTTTGCCATGCTCATCACTCTCACAGGACCAAATAGATCCATGTGCAGTAACTGCAAGTAGGCAGTGGACTTAGGTTCTTCAATAGGAGGGAATGAGACTTTGTGTTGTTTTCCTTTCAAACAAGCAATGCAGGTTTCATCACAGTGGAACTCCTTTATTGGTAGACCACTCCCTAAACTATTGTGGATCAGCTGATTCATGTTTTTGAGATTTACATGACCCAGCCTTCTGTGCCACAGTTTCGATTCCTGAGGAGAGGCTTTGTAGAACAGGCAAGGATGACCCTTCAAATCAATATTCTTTGACAAATCCAAGGCATATACTCTTCCAATCCTGTTGGCCTTCAGGAGAGTATGTTCATCCAATACCTTGTCAATCAGCCTCAGAACTTGGGAAGACAGAATCCTGCAGTTCTGGCTTATGAAAAGTGCAACATGCCCTTTATCACACATCTGACTGACACTCAGTAGATTATACTTAAGATTCTCCACATGGTTAACATCATCAAATCTGATATCTCCATTAGACATATCCTTTCCCAATGATGTAACCTTTAGCATCATTTCCAAATGAAACAAATCCCTTCTTTCCTTGAGAGTAGTCATAAGAAGAGAACTGCTTCTAGTCATATGCATAGATCCTCCACTGTCTACATACCAGATGCTCCTTTGGCATGCTGAAGACCCTGCATTTATCATAAAGAACTAGTTAGTTTTTGACACCCAAACCTTTTTGGTTTTGTGTCTATTTTCATCAACAGATTTAACCATAACTTGTTTCTCATGATTAACAGCTGATGAAGGTGGAGATGGTGCTAAAATGGATTCCTTGGATTTGGGCTTGGAATACCTTTTCAGTGGTTTGATCACAGGTGCATCTAGTTGGTTAACTCTCCCCAACAAATGTTGAACCATCATAACAAGTTGTGTCTGATTTATAGCTAAAGCTTTCAGCTCTTGTGACATATCAGTACTTGTTTTTGATGAGTTCCTGTGACCCACCATTTCCTCCTTGAAATTCACAGACTTAGGCTGATGTTTGTCATAAGGAGCACTATCAGCTGTTTCATGATAAACCTTATCCTTCTTTTTGGATTTGGATGAAGGCTTGGGTTTATCACATTGGGATGACTATGGTACAAACTTGGTCTCAAACTCATTTTTCATTTCATCCATCTGGATTTTAATGAGATTATCTCTGTTGAGTTTGGAACTCTTTCTGTACCAACATTCATCAGAAAGATGATTAAATTTGCCACATATTTCACATGGCTTATTCTTCATCTTGGATTGATCAACTGCTGATGTGGAAACTACTGAAGGTGTGCTCTTCAGTACTTTCCTCCTTTCAGTACTTGTGTTTAGTACTGAAGGATATGTAACAACTGAAGACTTGTTCTTCAGCTGTTCTCTATCCGTCCTGAAAGACCGTATGATAGATTCATCAACAGTTATTAATCTTTTTATTTCAGCTGAATTGAAATGCTTTTCAGATGTTGTGACTTGCCCTTCAGTACTTGAGGTACTTTGAGGGACAACATCTGAAGTACTCAGCTTCATGTGCTTATCAGTAGTTAACCCATCAGGCAATTGATTTGCTGAGGTACTAACACTGATTTCATCTTCTGATCTTGGGAGATCACTTGAGGATGATACACATGATGATGTGGTTTGGAAATTACTTTCACCTTCAGGTTTTACTATTGATTTTGGAGTAAAATCTGTAGGTGGTGCAATGTGATTGTAACCTATTCCAAACTTCACATTCGAAGCAGATTGCTTGCTGAGCAGCATTTCAAATCCCTTGCAGGATGATACCCACGGTCACACTCAACTTGGGTAACTGCAAGTTTTTCTTTGAGTTCTCTGTGGTTCTCAAGAATGACCTCTAGCTTAGCCTTTTCATCATTTAATTGGCATTTAAGCTTATAAATCTCATCATCTTTATCTTTAAGGACAGACTCATACTCAGCTTTTCTTTTGGAAAGGGTTTGCTCAAGCTCAAGATTTTGATTTATTAAAGCTACATTTGCCTCTCTAATAGAGATAAATGCAGCTATGCAAGATTCAGAACATAGCTTGGCCTTAGCCTCAGAGGATACCTGGTTTACCTGTGAAGAAGATGCATTGGAGCATGAACTCTCAGTAGATTCCAGGGCCATGAGAGCAAGATTCCAAAAGGATGTTCACCACCATGTTGACCATCACCAGCAAATAATTGCTCATTACCAGAGAGATCATCTGGTAAACTGCTCTAGTCAACAACACCAGGGGTGAAGAAGCTGTGATGAGGTTGTGATTGAGATGATTGAGATGGTAGAGGCTCAGGTAAGGCTTGAGGTTGTTGTGCAATAGGAACTTGAACTTGATTTGGTTGTGGCATGTAATAACAGGGATATGGATATGGCATTGGACCCTGAGGGACAAAATATGCAGGATATAGGTTGTGAGTGATGACCAGAACTAGCAGGATGTTGCCCTCTGTTTTGTGGACTATTGCTTGGAAAAGTCACAAAGGGTGCAGAGGAGTTAGATCCAGATGATCTACACTCTCTTGCAAAGTGTCCAAGCCTATGGCATTTGTGACACCTCAACTTACTCTTGTCAAAACCAACTTTGGTTTTACCAGAGATTCCTGAAAATTTCCTACCAGTTCTCTTGTAGAACTTTTGAGATCTGATATTAATCAAGGCCATTTGGCTTAGAATATCCATCTCTTCTAAGTCATCATCAGCAATACCTTTCAAATCATCCATAATGAAGCACAGATTGTCACTATTACAGCCTGACTGACTATCAACACTAACAAATGCATGATCAGAACTGTTTGAAGAGAAATCTATATGCTCATCATAATTGCTTTCTGATGCAGCATATTCTGACTCATGACCAACCAAGGCAGTGTTCCCTGGTACAAAGTCATCAGTGAGCTTTCCTGATGATGCCAATTTCCTAATCTTCTCTATCTCTCTTTCAAATGTAAGCAGTTTCCTATGGAGTTGGGTGAGAGATAGGCTATCCAGATTTGCACTGGAGCGTAGGACAATGGTATATGTGTCCAATCTCTCAGGAAGTGATCTGAGGAATATGTTGTTCATCTGGCTATTAGTGTATCCATGTTTGACCATTTTTAGCTCAGAGATCAAACAGGAAAAACGCTCAAACTGTTGAGTCAGTGACTCACCCTTCCTTGAGAGAATGTCTCATATTATTGGGCAAGGATTTCTCTGTTGTTTGCTAAGACCTCATCTGTTCCACCAAATTGTTCCTTCAATGCATTCCAGAGGTCATGAGCATTTTCATGATGCATAAGCCCAGAATAGATTTCATTAGGCAGAGCCATGGCTAGAATACCATGCGCTTTAGCATCAATCTCAACAGTTTTCGATCCTCATCTGAGTATTGTTCCTTCTTCTTCGGAACCATTTGGTTGGTTTCCGGATTGTTCACCATAGGCTTGTGTGGACCATGTACCACAGATGTCCAACAACCTGAAATGTTAACAGACATGTGATGGAGCATTCTTCGTTGCCATATGTTATACTCACTCCTAACCAGCATCGGAGGCTTGGTGAGGAACCAGTATTGTGAGGGTCATTAGAAGGAGTAGCCATTCTCAGATTCAACCAAATTCAATTAGGTTTTAACTGATTTAGTGCAAAACACAACAATCTCAATATGAACCAAGAGAAAACTCAAAGCAAATAACCGAAAGCAGCAGAAATTCAATGATCCATAACCAATTCTTGCAAATATGCTAATTCAATAGAACTTAGATATCGAAATAGCAGTTTCAATGATCAATTGTTAGATCGATCAATGATTAACCAGCTCTGATACCATTTGTTAGGATCAGAGATCTAAGTTTGATTAATTAGAGTAGATTGCAGCGGAATTTGAACAATGAATTAGACAATTCGCAAGAACACAATTGATATCAATGAAAAGTAAACGGTTATAGAGAGAGAATTCTGCAAAGGAATATTTCATTCATATGCTTTCGTGGTGGCTAAATGTCACACGTTACAACTAGGTTAGCATTCCTTATATAGGGAATGTGACGTCTGCTGATGTCACTTGATAGTGACATCTAACAGAATTATACAAACTACTGAAACTATGCAAACTACTAAGAATGTTCTCAACTACTGATTACATCTCAGAGAATGCTAAGTACAAAAACATAAAACTACTGAACTACAACTACTGATACTATAACTATTGAAAAGTAAATTACAAGTACTGAAAGGAAATCATCACAACTACTGAAGTTAATAACTTCAGCTGTTGTGACAACTACTGATCACTTTGGTCATCAGTCTTTGTCTTCAGTCTTTGTTCTTCAGACTTTTACTTTCAGACTTTGTCTTCAGCTGATAGCTTTAGACTTTGTCTTCAGTACTTTACTTTCAGACTTTGTCTTCAGTACTTTACTTTCAGACTTTGTCTTCAGTACTTTACTTTCAGACTTTGTCTTCAGTACTTTACTTTCAGACTTTGTCTTCAGTAGAAGTCTTCAGATCTTGTCTTCAAACTTTGTAATCAGTTGATGTCTTTAGCTGTTGTGATCTTCTTCAGCAGTTGTAATGTCTGTGGGACTTAGAAGTTTTTCTGATCAGGCTCATTGGTTCTTTTGGTCCAACATAGTCACTTGGTATTTCTTTTTCTTCCAAACCAACTTTGGAAGCTTAGACTTGTCCTTCAATACTTTGGAAGTTTTGCTGACTTTGGAAGTTTTGATGACTGGATCTTCAATAGATACTACTAACACTTCAGCAGGTTTTAGTGCTTCGAAAGTATTTCCTTCCTCCTAGACCAAATTTTCTTCCCAAAGCAATTTTCCACTTGCCTTCATCTTCATTTTGGAGCTTTTGTGAGGAAAATTTTTTCCTTCCTAAAGATCAAGTGTAGGTTGGACTCACTTTAGATTAGATTATGTTTATATTGCTTTGTAATAGGTCTAATGTTAGTTTAATTTTGAATTTTGTTTATTCTGTTAGTTTTGTAGTCCAGCGAAACTATGAGCGAACTATAATTTAGCTCATAGTCAGTTGTTTAGTTAACCCAACGAAACTGTTGTTTCTGTCGGGTGAAACTCTAGTTTTGGTAGCATAGTTTCGCTGACAACTAAACTGTCTGCGAAACTAGGACTTTTATATATAGATTTGATCTTGTTCTTTGACTAGTATCCTTGCAAAAACCCTAATCGTTAATCATTGTTGCAAGAGCCTGATTGTAAGCAGTTATTCAATGAAATATACTTTTGCTTTGTTATTATTGATCATTATTATTCTTAGTTGTTGATTTTGAGATTGCTCTTATTGTTATTCATCTTTGTTATCTCATCATTGTATCGATATTTAACGAATCAATAACTCATTTATACTGCAAATCAATCAAATGGACCAACACTTCCAAAGCTTGAATCTTTTTGAAACTCTTAGAAGTCTTTTTCTTGGTCATGTGGACAGTACCTTTTGGTTTGTAAGGACAATCCTTAGCAAGATGAGAGGCACTCCCACACATGACACAATCCATTTTGTTAGGACCTGGTATTCAACTGAAATACCTAGAGATCACGTGTATACCGGATCAAATAGTGCGGAATCTTATTTGATTGGCGATCCAATCAGTGAGAACACACGAAGAATCAATCAAGGATTGAAACTAACGTTAGAAATCGATAAGGAATCGATCTAATGTGTTCTATGAACTTGGAGAACGATTTGGAAGGTTTCTGGACGGCTAGGGTTCGTATGGAATTGAACTTGAACGAATCTCCCTGTTTTTCACGAATTGAGTTGTATTTATAGGTTGGCACTCTTCAATCGTGCGACTGAACCATTAGTTTGGTTCAGTCATGCGATTGAACCATGCGGTTGGTTCATTCGTGCGACTGAGTGTTCAGTCGTGTGATTGAGCCAATCTTATGTTATAGTCGTACGACTGATCCAGTCTCCTGGTTCAGTCGTGCGACTGAGTCAATCGTATGAGGTTCTTCATGCTTATGGTTCATTCGCATGAGCCAGTCGCATGGGAACTTCATTAAGTTAAGTTTGAATGTTTTAATTAAATAATATAATATTATATGTAATCATTCAAGTAATCATAAACTCAATCAATTCATTTACGACTCATTAATGAACTATTAAACGTTATAACCAACAGACTATCAACATCAGTTCATTAATCATACCAAACAAGATCTATTACATCACATATCACTATCTAGGGACATACATGTATCAACAAACTCCCCCTTGGACCTAGATCTCTCTAATGTCTTGTTTTCTTCATTACCTTCTCATATTTCTTGTACTTGTCCTCTTGTGTGACTCCCGCGTGAATATCAAACGCGAAGCAAAGTCGTATAACATTTTGGAACTGGAGGGCTTGTACAATGTCTTGTGTGTCATAGAACAGTGGCCACTTGTATAATGTATAGACATCAATAGCAGAAAAGTTGGTTAGCCACATTGGGTCGAATACCCTGACAATATCCATTTGATCCCCTTTGTTTAGAACTATGACAGCTTCAGCAGTTCTCCAATCATAGTACCACCATTTGAAATGTGGAGTGAAGTCCTGTGGCATTTCCCTGAGAGGGATTCTCGACATAGTGCGAGGAGGACTCCACTTCAACACAATTTTAGGTTTTCTAGTAATGGCATCCATCTCAGACCTTCTAATATACCTTGTAGGTTGTTGAGGTCTGAAATTAATCCATCTGGTGTGGTACTCTTTCTTGAGGGCAGCCTCAAACCAGCCTGACATTTTTCTCATGTCAGCATACAACAGCTTCAACTTTGCCAGCTGGTTGAGCTCAAATCCAGGTAGAGTCTTTAGATCATGTGGAAATCTAAAGTACTCTATGCCCTTTTCCCTCTTAACGGCATAAACGTTAAGATCATCAAAATATGCCCATGCTATAATCCTGCCTGACGCCGTAAGATGTTTCTTGACGCTATAGAACTTGGTGTAGGCATCCCTCTTCGGTGCATCACGTTGGGCTCTGACTTCTTTAAAACATTCAGCCCATTCAGTCTTTCGAATGTATACATCTTCGTTTGAGGCTTGGGCTGTTCCTTTGATCTTTCCTGCTTCCTGCTCCATCTTGTCCAGTACCTCAAACATATCACTGACTAGGGACTCACCCAGATTGGGGACCACATTACCCGCGTTGTCAGCGTATTGAGGGTACTCTTCAGAAGTAATATCTTCAACCTCAACTTCATCAACGTCGTGTAGTTCGTCGTCACTGGTTGAATCAACTTTGGAGCATCCTTGCAATATCATCAGGATTGAGTCTGAACATTTCTGCCAGTTGCTCGTTAGATAGGTCGTGAATTTTCACCTTCTTCAGGTGTATAACTCACTGACCTTCTGACAATCCCTTGCAGATCAAGAATCATTGTGAGTTGAGACTTGACCTGTTGAAGGGAGCAATATCAAACTCATCTCTGTGGTACTTTGGATCTGTTTGATTTACACATTTCACATTCAAATCATTAGTAATATATCAAACAAAATGCATTAAGTTAATATAAACATTCAGTACATCGTTTTTCAATACAGAATACAAAAGTAATAAATACATAAACATCCACTATTTACTTTTATCCTGTATGCTAGTCTCTTCGTGTGAAGGTGCAGAAGTAAGCTGACTGATCCTGTCGGTTCTTTGTTCTCTGCTCTTGACCGGAGCTGAGACAGAGTCAGCTGCTTCTCCTTCTTCAGTCTCTTCATCAGCACACCACTCTTCTGTCTTCTCTTCCTCAGAATCACTGTCATCATCATCATCATCATCCTCACTCTCTCTTTTTCTCCATCCTTTATCTTTAGAGTTCCTCCTTTGATCCTTTTAACTTTAACAAAATGGACCTCTTTGCCTTTTCCAACTCTTCTATCTGTTTACCTGATGTGACGCTTTGTGCTCGGAGTTGGTCCAGCTCAGTGTTCTGAGCAGCCAATTTCTGGCCCTGCTCCTTAATAGCTCGATCCTGCTCTGCGATTTTCTGCGATTGTGCAGCAGTCAGGTCGGTGAGCTGGCGGATCTGAGAGGTCTTTTCCTCATCAGCCGCCAGCAGTCGTAGCACCATTCTGTTTAAGGCTGCCAGCTGTTCCTCTACCCCGATTGGAGGTAGGGGAGATCTAGAGGTGTGTGCGGGGTAGGCTGAGGGCTCGGTTTGGTGGCTAGTGGTGGTGGTGGAGGTGGTGAATATCGGGTAAGGTCTGGATGATGGTGGTGGTGAGTGTGGGGTGAATGTAGTAGTGGTAGCAGAGGTCTGGCTGGTGGTGATCGGTATGGTGGTGGTTGTGGTTGCTATGGGGAGAGGTATGGTGGTGGAAGGTGTGTCTGCAGAGGTGGTAGTGGTGGAAGGTATGTCTGCAGAGGTGGTAGTGGTGGAAGGTATGGGGGATGTGGTGGTGATGAAGGTTACCTTACGTTTTTTCTTTTTCTGGCCATGGGGCTGAGCCATCCGCTTTCTCCTCGTGCCCCTCGAGGTGGATGCTCCCCCTTCAATCCCGCCCGAGGACTCCGGAGCATATGATGGACCAGTCTCTGTATCTCCGGATCCTCTCGGTTGTTCACCGACAACCCTCAACCCGTGTTCTGTGGGAACCACTTTCCTTCCCACAGTTCGGGTCAGTGGCTCCTCATCAGATTCATCTTCATCTTCCTCGGTAAGCACAAAATCTTGATGGAATCCTGCTGACTCTGTTACCTCAGCAGGTGAGCCAGACACTGAGGGAACAGAGGCAGACACGGTGCCTCGGGATGGAACAGCCTCATCCTCAATGTCATCCTCCTCAGAGTCATCAGTAGGGAGGACAATCGGCTCCATGTCGGAGTCATTGTCCTCATGACGCCATAGGCGTCTCCCCGGGTGCCACATAGCTTTCATCAGCTAAGTGGCCAATCATTCTCTTCACTTGGGGTTTAGTCTGCTTTCCCCGGTAAACTCTCATTCTGCCCAGTGTAGTATCATCCATTATTTCCAGAGCCACTGCATCATGACTCTCTTTGGGCAACTGTGGCAGCTTCTCATTGAAGATAAGCTGTAAGAATCTGGGGTACATACAGAACCCCTCTTTTCCCTTTACCTCCAAATTCTCCCCGAGTAGGAGAATATCATGCTGGAAAAACTAAAGGGGTGGTTCAGAACCAGTGCCACGTAGGCATTTTGAATCTGGTTTGAGAGGTCGTCAAAACCACCCCTCCTTGAAGCTACACACTTTAGACACGTGAGCTAAGTACTTGTACTGGGGGCTCAGGTTGCTCTTGTTGAGCACACCTGAGTTGATATCCCCAGCGTACTTTAGCCTTAAGAAGCATCCTCTTATTTCGTAAACTCAGCCCCATTCCTGGTGGTGTGATCCAAGTGGGCACAGATGTTGCTTGGGATTTATGGTCCACTTTTCTACCATTTATCTGTACACACAAGACATAGAACTATTAATACATAAGACATGAAAACTTCTGTTCTAAGTGTAAAGTTGAAAGTCATTTGATTCATTCGTGTGAATGAATCATGCGACTGAAGTCAGTCGCCTGTTTTGAGACATGCGACTGAGTTCAATCGGTGATTGAGCCACGTGATTGAGTTCAATCGGCTAACTGATGCATGCGATTGAGTTCAATCTGCCGATGGATGCATGCGATTGAGTTCAATCGGCCGACTGGACTCATTCGGGTGGTTCATTCGGTCGAATGATCCAATTGCAAGGTTCAATCGTGCGATTGGAGTTCATTCGAACGTCCAGTCGCTCGCCCACTGCTCGATCGCCTGTGGGTCGAATCTTGACCAATCTAAGTCTTTTAACCGTGTGTACGGGTCCATTAGCCTCGTCTACTTGTCACTAATAGCCTAGTCAACTCAATTTTAACATATTGCTTCATTTACATAGGCAATTAGGTCAATTCAATGTTCGGTTCTTGATTCAATCCAATGTAGATATTGTACTCCGGTGGTGTACTGATTTTGATAGGTTCAAAGAGTAGTGTACCTGTAAGACGTCACTGGAACGAAGAATCTTAAACGCAAAGTATATCAGAAACGGAGGCAATTTCGACAGAGTAACGGTAATGAGCGCGATTCGGGGTTTTTGGGAGTGATGAGTGATATGCGATCGATTAAGACCTTTAAATACTAACCCTAGGTTCATTCGGCTGACTGGCCTCAGTCGCTCAGTTCAATCGGGCGACTGAGGTTCAGTCGTACGATTGGCCTCGTCACGCATTCAGTCGGCTGACTGAGTCTCAGTCGGTCGACTGACTCATTCGGTCTCCTTCATTCGCCCCTTTAGTTGACCGATTGAGCCTCAGTCGGTCTCCTGTTTCATTCTCCGTCCTTCTCCTCTCCTTCCATTCGGTCGAATGAAACAATTTCATGTCCATTCGGCCGATTGGAGGCCATTCGCATAGTTGGTCGATAACCATGATCCACTAGTGCGAGGGTCACACTTTGTGAATTTACAGTTATTTTTAACATTACTATTCAGACCCTTTTCACTTTTGATAATAACATTGTAAGATCTTAACCAATTCAATCACGTCGACGTGACCTTTTAAATTTTAAAACCAAGTGGCCATCTCAGACATGACTTTTTAGGTAAGGTAATTCCCTTCTGATTTCCCTGATGTATTCCGATAGACACACAACTCAAAAATAAACGTAGTAACTTAAACTAACTACACAACTAAAGTTTATGTTTGGACTTTTTTGTGAGAGATAAAACCCTAAGATGAGAATCTAAGGTATTTGATTAGGAGTAGACAGCTTTAACTTAGATTGATCATATCTGGACCAAATCAATTTTGAAATCATACAGGAATATCAAATCATTTTGGGACTTGTTATTAAAGCTCTTTGACGCTAATTCTCGGTATTCATCCAGAGTTGTTAGCAACTTAAGGAAATCATACTGAAACTCTTAGATCTTCACATTGAGTTGAACCTTTGAGAAGGTAGCCACTAAGATTGTCAGTATATTTGTCCACTTAAATCCATACACAGACTTTTGACGCAGACTGGTGACTGATTTAGGTTTAATTATTTCAGCTAACATTTGTGGATCCCACACTTATATGGTAATCAACATTCCTCAGAGGTTTTGAGCGGTCTACGGGTATTATTACAAGAAGAGACTATTCTTAGAGCTTTCAAAGAGAAGCCTGTCCTCAGGTCAGTGCCATCGCACAGCAGAGAGGCGGCAAACAACAATGAATTCTAGAATATCTAAGTTATGCTTATCCTCAGGTCAGTGCCATCGCACAGCAGAGAGGCACACAACCTATCTCCTTGTTAGAGCAGCTTACTTTTATTTTACACAAAATGCACAAAAACATGAGCCATTAGCTTTATTGCATTTTGTCTTTCATTTTTTCTTGCTTTGCTCTAATTTTGGTCATCCGCACACTTTTGTGGCGTTTCAATGCTCATTGCCCCTTATTGGAATATATTTGATTGTGTTAACCAGTGATAAGATGGGAGTCCACAATCAGTTGAACAGCTTAGTTTGATCTTGAGATCACCAATCAGGTCTAATTGTCTATTGTGTTGAATCTACCAACATATCATTTGTGGTCTAGCAACCTCTAAGTCTACTTTCTCTGTGTCACCTTAGGAGTTGCCAGTTTTCTATCATTTCCCGTTTTATGCTTAGACTACGCAGACTTATACTTTGAACTTTTGCATCTTTTCAAACCTTAAATTTTAAATCCTCTCGATTTGTTCCTGTGTACTATCATATTCCAAGGTATTGAATTAGTATCACAGACACAATCTACCTTATTTCAGCTAGTTACCCCTTCTCCTCATTTTTTTTTTAATATTACTTGCTGACCTATTCTCCCCCTAAAATACTAAAATCATTTCGGATTTAATTATTTTTGGATTTTAATAAACAGCAAGGTAACATGAAGTTAAATGTAACAGACACGAAAAAAACATAACATAAAAAAACAACCATTTATGAAACCTACCCCGGACTACACATTATGCTCATCAGGAATTACCTCACTTTTCTTTTTAACGCCGTTGACCTCTAGCAAGTATTGAAAACGTGGTTTATCAAAGCTTTTGTATAGAGGTCAGCACGTTGAAAATCAGTATTATTTTAACCACATCTATAAGTTCTTTTCAAAACAGTCTCTTATGAAGTGGTATTTAATACCAATGTGTTTGGTCTTAGGATGTTGAACCGGGTTTTGGTTACTGCAATTGCAGCAGAGTTATCAACAAATAGGAGTAGACGAGAATTTCAAACCATAATCCCGCATTTGCTGTTGAATCCAAATGATTTGGGAACAGCAACTTGCAGCAACAACATATTCGGCTTCACTTGACAATGCAACCGATGTCTGCTTCTTACACTGCCATGTAACTAATCTTCTCCCAAAGAATTGACACCCTGCTGATGTAGACTTGTAGTTCATTTTGCAGCCTCCATAGTCCGAGTCACTATACGCTGTGAGCTCAAAATCGTCATCATGAGGATACCACAACCCCAGGGTGGGTGTACCCTTTAGATAGCGAAAGATCCTTTTGACCCCGATTAGATGATTGACCTTTGGTTTATCCTGATATCTGGAACATAAACATGTAGCATACATGATATCAGGTCTTGAGGCAGTGAGATACATGAGGGATCCAATCATTCCTCGGTACATAGTGGCATCTACAAGATCTCCACTCTCATCAGGTGCTATATCATGATTTGTAGCAAGTGGAGTCCCAGCAACAGAAGCATTCTCCATGTCAAAGCGACTGAGAATGTCTCCTACATACTTGGTCTGATGTAGAAAGATCCCATTAGGTGTTTTAATCCACCTGTAACCCGAGAAGAACTTCATCTCCCCCATTGCACTCATCTCAAACTCTTTCTTCATCTGCTTCAAACTCTTTGCATAACTCTTCGTTCTTTGACCCGAAGATTATGTCATCAACATAGATCTGTACAAGCAGTAGGTCACCATCCTTTTTCTTAATAACAGTGTACAGTCAATGACTCCCCTGCGAAAGCCGTGTTTCACAAGATGAGTCGAGAGTTTCTCGTACCAAGCTCGAGGAGCTTGATAAAGCCCATATAAAGCTTTGTCGAGCTTGTAAACTCTATCCCGATGATAAGGGTCTTCAAATCCCTCGGTTGACTGACATAGACTGTTTCCCTTATTTCACCATGAAGGAATGCACTTTTCACATCTAATTGGTAGACTTTAATCTTCATGTACGAGGCATAGGCGAGGAAGATACGAATAGCTTCCATCCTTGCCACGGTGCAAACACTTCGTTATAATCAATACCCTCGACTTGGCGAAAGCCTTGAACCACCAGTCGAGCTTTGTTCCTTATGATGACTCCTTGGTCATCCTTCTTACATTTAGTACCCATTTTGTGCCAATGACTTTAGCACCTTTAGGTCTATCTACCAGTGTCCATACACCTAACTTCTTAAACTGCAGAAGTTTTCTTGCATGGCACTGGCCTCACCCCGCCTCATCATTTAGTGCTTCACTGACATATTTTGGCTCAACCTGCGACAAAACAGCGATAAGCACCATCATGTATGTACCCTTCTCCATAACTGAGGCGTAATCAGCTGAGTATAGCTGATTTCGGGTTTGTACTCCTGATCGGACATCTCCAATAACATTGTCAAGGGGATGATAGACGTTTAGTCGTGATCCTGGAGTAGTCGGCACAGTCACCTCCGAGCCAAGATTGTGAACATTTTGGTCTGCATCGGAGGAGGTTGGAGTTTGAGGTTCCGAAGTCGAGGGTGCATCCCTTGTGGATGCTTGTGGACTTTCAGGAACTGGAACCTGTTCCTCCTGACCGTTCTGGTCATCTGCTTCAGTTTCATCTTCAGAGGAGGAGTCACTTTCATTGACGACCCTTCTGACTGAGTAGATGACTCTCCCTGTGTGCTGGTGGAGTGTTTAGTATATCATACATCATCCTAGTAGCTAACCTCATCATCCGAGGGAGAGAGAGGGATGTTGAAGGATTTGAAGAATCCATCATAATCGAAGAAGTATGCAGGTCCTTTGCCTGTAGGTGGTGTGGTATATCTCTGAGCATCGACATTACACCACACTTCCACAAGACCCGTTGAGTTATTGTAAACTCGCTTGTTCGGTATGTTGTATCCTAGAAATTCCTTCAACTTCAACTGCCTTCTCACTGAATTTTCCTTCTTGTGTCTTCTTTAGAAGTGTACACGGTGCGCCAAAAGTTCAAGATACTCCAAATTCGGTTTGCGTCTTTGAAGTAGCTCATAACATGTCTTTCCGTGGCGCTTGACTATTAGGACTCTGTTCAGTGTATAGCAAGCATTTGCCACTGCCTCGTTCCAGAATTGATAGCAGTTTCGAGTCTGCCAGCATAGTCTGGGCTGTTTCTATCAAGCTCTGTTCTTCTCTCAGCAACTCCATTCATCTGAGTGTGTAGGCAGAGGTGAATTGATGCACAATTCCCTTTTCCTTGCAGTATGCCTCCATCCCTTGATTCTTGAATTCTGTCCCGTTGTCTGAGCGTATTTGTTGAACTTTGAGCTTGTAGAGTGATTCCAGTGTGGTTACTAATTCTTTGAATGTCTCCAAAGTTTCTGATTTGGATTTCAAAAACATTACCCAAGTGAACCTTGAGTAGTCATCAGTGACCACATAACAGTACGCGTCGCATGCGATGCTCCTTGTACTAACTGGACCGAACAGATCCATATGAAGAAGCTCAAGAGGAAGTTCTATTGAATGAACTTTCTTTTCCTTATGAGACTTCTTTGTCTGTTTGCCCTTCTTGCAAGCTACACAGAAGTCAGGAAGTTGGAAGTTCTTGACATTCACTCCTCTAACTAAATCCTTCTGAATCAAATGATTCATCTTCCTTTGACTAATGTGTCCCATTCTCCGATGCCAGGAGATGGAATCCTTCTCAGTAGCTTTAGATAAGAACACTGAACCTCATGATCCGTTGTGGCAGCTGTTGACAGATCCAAGACATAAAGGTCTTTATATCTTGAAGCAGTCATCAGAACTTGGTCTTCTGGGATCATATATTCTTTCTTCAGCATGTAACACTTCTGATTATCGAAGACGACTTTAAGTCCTTTATCACACGATTTGGGACACAGAAAGTAAGTTGTTCTGAAGTTGTTGAACGTAGTTCACTTCATCAAACTTAACTTTCTGATTTCCCACTTCTCCCTGAGCTGTGATATATCCTCCTTTGTTTCCTGAAAGGAAACATGCCCTCCTTTTATTTGTTTGACGTTAGATAAAAGGGCGCTATTTCCTGTCATGTGCCTGGATGTTCCGCTGTCTATAATCCACGTGTTAGTGTCAGCGCTATATCGAGCACCCTGCGCATACAAAGTGAAAGGATCAGTTTAGGTTAGGAACCCAAGCTTTGACTGTCTTGGGTTTCCCTGAGGCATCACACATCATAACTCCACCCATTGACCCTTAGAAGGTGAGGGTAGCTCAGGTTCTTTCTTGTTATCAGTATCAGACACAAGGGTGGATTTTTCTTTCCATAAGCCAGATTTGTGCAGTGCCTGTTTATGAAAACAGTCGTCTGGCTTACAGGTTGGACTTTAGAGTCACTAGCTCTTCTAGGTGGAGTTAGAGAACTCCGCTTAGAAGACCTAGGTCTAGAGTCCAAAAGATCAATCTTCTTCCTAGGTGTCTGATAG
Organism: Flaveria trinervia; assembly: GCA_025506515.1. Taxonomy (NCBI): domain Eukaryota; kingdom Viridiplantae; phylum Streptophyta; class Magnoliopsida; order Asterales; family Asteraceae; genus Flaveria; species Flaveria trinervia. The sequence continues at coordinate 25,798,383 of CM046446.1, forward strand.
ACATGACAGTCGGAAGCAATGTGTCCACATTCTCCACAGTTGTAGCATGACCTGCTATCAACTTTATGAATAGACTTTCTTTGTGGAGAGTGCGTGACATTCTAGTAACATCAATCACTTTAGTTTTGACTCTTGGATGTTTGATGTTTTCTCTGGTATAACAAATTTTACTGATTTAACCTGTTTTCCTTTTTGGTTAGCTGGCTTTTGACTCGAAGCTTGTGAAAAAGTAACATTTGAAGTCCTTTTAGGTTCTGATTTGACTCTATTTGACCCTGACTGTAAATTAACTTTTTCAAATTCTTTTCCAGGTTAACACATGGCATTTTACCCTTTGCCTTTGAAGTGGCCTCCTTTTGTTTCTTACCAGATTCAGTAGATGAACATGAGGTGTCTGGATAGTAACAAGAGGAGTGGTCACCACATGATCCTTGATGGGTTATTATTTACTGGTCTAGACTTGATGTTCATCAAGGTCTCAGGTGGTGGTGGAACCACTTTGTAGCCTAATCCCTCCCCGTTATTCGTTTCTCTTACTAAGTGTTGAACTATGTGTGAAGAACTAGTCCAACTATGCAGTTTCTGTTTTAATGAATTAACTTCGACTTCTAACACTGCTCTTTGTTTCTTAGTGTCTTCCAGGGAGTTAAGATAGTACCTAATGTCGTTTGCTTGGTTAAAAGCCACTACTTCAGTTTCCCTAAGTTGTTTGGTCAATAGGTCTATCTTTTCTTTATAACACTGCTCATTTTGTTTTAGCACTCTATTTGCCTCAGTACACAGACGTAAATCTTTTACTAAGTTATCATTATGGTCTAATAACCTAGCAAATTTGTCATCTATGCTCTTCCTAAACGTGTCACAATCAGAACAAGCATGGTTATTAAAAAGTTGGTCAGTGGTACTTACCTGAGTTGGTCCAGAATATTAGCCATCAGTGCTGCATCAGATGATTCTGGTTCTGTCGACTCTGGCTTTTCAGTCTCTGAGGTGGAGACTTCCTCATTTGGCTTGTAGCTGACCTCGGCTGCAGTTGTTTCTTTCACTATGTGACATTGCAATTTCAACTGCTATATCACCTTCACTCGCAGAATCATCGTCAATATCCTCGACACTGGCAATGTTAGATTCTCCTGGTGAGACAAACCTGAAACTCCAATCCTGTCCTTCATCATCATGAGCAGTTAGTGCTTTAGGGTCCTTGTTTGATGAAGTAGAATTAGAGGTTGCTTGTCCTGGCGAGTAAATGATGAGAACGGGTTCCCATTCCCCGTCTTCTTTGGCTTGACACATTCTCGTTTGAAGTGCCCCTTCTCACCACAGTTAAAGCAGGTCACTTTACTCTTATCGAAGCCAAAGGTAGTGTCCTTAGTAGCAACCAAGTTCTGTCCAGTCTTTTTCACAAACTTTTTCGCCCTTCGAACAGCACTTGCTAAGGCCCACATTATATCCATTCTTTCGAGCTCCATCTCATCCACCTGATCGTAGTCCTCATCTGCCAGATGGCAGTTTCCAATCTTCCCAGCACGAGTCCATCATATGAGTGAACCACTGCTGCTAGAGATCCATATGCTCTCGTGCTACTTCCACGGTCACATTACCGAAGTTCTCGGTCTTCAGTTTAGTACGTTAGCTTCTGATCCAATATGATGGTACACGATGACCCAGACGTGTCTGATCCAGAAGTAGAGGCATGTGAAGGACCTGACAAGCTAGATACAAAAGCAGTCTGGAGAGGTGCTCCAGATGCCTTTGCTTGAGGTGTGGCGTTGTATAAAGCTGGATTTTGTGTGTACGAAGACTTCTGAGCTCTATACTTCATCCTTAGTGCTTCTTCGCGCAACTTCAGAATGAAGTCATTTATATCCAGCTTTACAAGGATACCATTCTGTCTCAGGTTAGACACGAATGTAGCCCACTTATCCGGCAACCCGTCTGCGAAGTTGCTTACTTTTTCTTCCATGGTAGTAACCACTCCATGGGTATGCAATTCGCTCATCAAGTGGTAGAATCTATCTATGACGTCGTCCAAGCTTTCATTACCAATTGAAGAGAAGTTATCGAATTCCTTCTTTAACTCCTTTGCTTTGATTGCCTTCAATGATGCATTACCATCATATCTCTTCTCTAGCGCATCCCACAGTTTCTTGGATTGCTTGTTCTCGAATACTGGTGGAATATGTCTTTGGGGATCGACTGAGTGATCAATGCATATACTCTTTTCTCTGCATTGTACTTTACTTTCTGGGCGTCGGTCATCCCGCTTAATGTTAGTTTAACCCCATCAGCTCCCCCGGTGTACTATAACCTGTCTCAACCACAGATTAGGATCTACTCCATTAAGGTAGATCTCAAAACATTGTTTCCAGTGGGGAACTCATCTAAAGTCAAGAGCTTTGGTGGTTTATTGTGATTTCCCACCTCACTCTCAAGCAACAACAGATTCTGTATCCTTGAGTCTTTCCCAGCAGTATAGGCTGACATCTGATCTTCCATGATGAATAAACTTATAATCTAATCATACAAACTTTTACTGATGCGACTGAAGGAGGCGACTGAGCTAATCGTGCGTATAAGCTCTGCGATTGGTTCAATCGTGCGAATGAACTGGGCGATTGGTTCAATCGGGCGAATGAATCTGGTACGTATGAGCTATGCGAACGAATGGTCCAATCGGCCGACTGAAGGTGCGACTAGGTCCAATCGTGCGTATGAGTAGTACGAATGGAGTCCAGTCGTACGAATGAGTCAGTCGTGCGATTGAAGCCGCTGGTTTGCGAAAATTTCTAGGTTTGACGGTTTTTAGCCGTAAAAACTCGAAATTTCACAAGTTCTGATTGCCTGAGTCCGTAGAAACCAAACGTCAATGAGCAGGGAACTTCCAAGATCACTTTTGATGCCCAAGATTGCGTTTTTTAGTGTAAAAACACAAACTTTATGCAATCTTGATTGAATCAACACGTAATCAAGAGCCAATAGCTCTGATACCACTTGTTAGGACCTGGTATTCAACTGAAATACCTAGGGATCACGTGTATACCGGATCAAATAGTGCGGAATCCTATTTGATTGGCGATCCAATCAGTGAGAACACACGAAGAATCAATCAAGGATTGAAACTAACATTAGAAATCAATAAGGAATCGATCTAATGTGTTCTATGTACTTGGAGAACGATTTGGAAGGTTTCTGGACGGCTAGGGTTCGTATGGAATTGAACTTGAACGAATCTCCCTGTTTTTCACGAATTGAGTTATATTTATAGGTTGGCACTCTTCAATCGTGCGACTGAACCATTAGTTTGGTTCAGTCGTGCGATTGAACCATGCGGTTGGTTCATTCGTGCGACTGAGTGTTCAGTCGTGTGATTGAGCCAATCTTATGTTACAGTCGTACGACTGATCCAGTCTCCTGGTTCAGTCGTGCGACTGAGTCAATCGTATGAGGTTCTTCATGCTTATGGTTCATTCGCATGAGCCATTCGCATGGGAACTTCATTAAGTTAAGTTTGAATGTTTTAATTAAATAATATAATATTATATGTAATCATTCAAGTAATCATAAACTCAATCAATTCATTTACGACTCATTAATGAACTATTAAACTTATAACCAACAGACTATCAACATCAGTTCATTAATCATACCGAACAAGATCTATTACATCACATATCACTATCTAGGGACATACATTTATCAACACATTTTCTTCTTCCTAAGAGCCATTTTGTTTGAACAAGGCTGAACTTGATCTCTTTCCTTCTCCATCTTCAACTTTGCATATGTTGTGGAAGTTCTTTTAGGTGAGAACTTCCTTTGGAGCTGGATGGTTAAGGTTGTGCAGCATTGGTACACAACTGATCAGCCTTCTTCTTGCTGCTAGGATGATTTAGGCATAAACTAGAACTCCTGGTACTAGAGTTTTAAGTTAATGTCTTCAGTCTTCACCACCTCAATCGCACAATGATGAAAACTTGTTTCTGCTTAGAGTTGAAGGTGTCCTTGATCTCTTGAACCTTCTTTGCTTTTCTCTTGCTCTTCCTAATCAAGTTCTTTCTCGTAGACTTGTTATTCCAACTTTCTTACTCTCCTCAAAAGGATAGTGGCCCTTCTTAGAATCCTCTTCTTCACTCTTCTCATAGGCATTCTTCACTATCTCGTCTTCATCCTCTTCTGCCAAGGGGTCTATAAGAGAAGCTTATCTTCACACGTTCCACACCTGGGAGATCTTACAAAAAAGATTATGTGTGGAGGAGCTATCTCACTAGATCCCAGACCCTCCTTATTCTGATAACAAACTTTTGCATGCAATGATAAGGATATTATGTTCTTGAAGGTCTCTTCTTCAAGAACACATTTTTCTGCCATGGCTTTGCTAATCATAAGCTCAACCTAGCATTCAGTCAATTTAGTTATGAGATCTTTGATTTGAGTCCTGTAGTTTGTATGCTCATGTTTAAGAGTTGAAATGGTTTTCTCTAAGTCCTATATTTTCAATTTATAATCATTTTTAGCTCTTTTAAAATCATATTTTAAGATATTTAAGGACTCAAGATCATATCTCATCTGTAAGTTGTAGGACCTGTATATATTAACTTTAGCAATACATTCAGGTCTACAGAGATGTTCTAATACCCTTGTTTCATCATGGTCAGCTAATAATGCTTGGTTTGGAGATGTATCTACCACCTGAAAGATCCAGTCAAAGCCTCCTTCTTCAACAACAACCGCAGCTTGTTGCTTTGACTTCTTTTCCACTGGCTGCATTGCTTGGAAACTTCCTTCCTGTCCTCTTGTAGAACTTTTGCTTTGTGAGTGAGAAGAGCCACTTGCTGGACTATTTCCATGTACTCCAGATCATTTGATGGATACAGTCCAGGTCTTCAAGGATGAATAGAAAGTTGTCTATGCTCTCATTAGAAGACACAAAAGCATGTGAAGAGCTTGTCTCTTAGAATGGGATTCCTTGAGTGTAGCCTTCTCTTGGTGTCTCTGGAAGGTGATGAAAGAACCCTTTTATGAGTTGTTAGTGTAGCATATAAGATGAGTTGTGGTTCTATGATATCCCTTTCAACAACATGGAGAGCTAAACTTTGTTGATTGTTAGAGTTACTAGATGAACGTTGCATGTTCATCTCCATCTGGTATCCACGAAGAATATCATACACCTCAGTCAGAGAAAGATTCTTAGGTTCTCATTCCTCTTGATAACAACATAATAATGTGTCCACTGCCTAAAGAGAGGACATAAACTTCCTTACAATGTCCTTATTTTCAAGAGTCACTCTAACATCCGTTAGAGTGTTCATAATCTCAACATACCTAAAGTATTGTTGAGTCATGGTTTCACCTATTTTAAAGGTGAAGTTTTCAAACTATTGCTTCAGGATATCTTTCTTGTTCTCCTTAGCTTTAGTTGACCCCTCATACATCAGCTTCAGTGCATCCCATAGCTCTTTAGCTATTTTGCACTTCTTGAAGCCTCTGTATATGGAGTTTGGAATAGTAGTTTGAAGGGCTGTCATGGCATTCTGATTGATCTCAACTTTCTTCCTATCTTCATCAAAAATAATCAACCACAACCTTTGGAATCATACACCTCTAGCAGCACCTGAAGAGGTGTTTGGTATGTAAGGTCCTAAGACAATAAAATCCCACATCCTGGAGTCTTGTGACTTGACGAACCCTTCCATTCGTTGGCACCAAGTGTCAAACTCTTTAGGAGTGATTAGTGGGGACTTAGTCATGGTTCTAGTTTCCATATCAACTTTAGTGATAGCTGCTATTTGAGGTATTAAGTGTTTTGTATGTGTGAAGGATCTTAAGATGGTGAGATCTTACAATCAAGAGCCTAGAACAACTCTAATACAATTGCAGGACCATTTAAGAAGGGTTTGGTCACTTACAACATAACACACAATAAGGAGAGTGATGTTTAGAACACTTAAAAAATCAAATAGAGAACTGGTAACACACAAGTATGATACTTAGAACACCATAGAAGTATGAGACAGAACAAAGAACAAGCACAAGTAATTGATTTTCAAGAATGTTGTATATTTCTCTCAAGTTCTGTTACAAGTGTTAAGCATATGTCTAACATTACAAAGACCTGAGATACTTATACTATATCCTACAGTCGGCCATGCTTTGAAGGCCAACTGGATACATTTGAACTAGACAACAAAATCATATGTAGAGTCAAAAGACAGATTGTCTTTTGACTAGTGACTATGACATGCCATAGCTCACATCCTAATATATTACAAAAAGATAAAAGTGCATAAAGTAGAAAGCACAGACTCAAGACCTCAATGTACATTTTACCAAAAGCATGAACCTTTTCACCAACTAGTGAAAGTTGGCGAGTCAATAGAGTTGCAGCAGAAAGTGGTCCGCTTTTGGTAAAGTACATCAGATAAAAGCATGTGTTCAAAAGTCTTTAGAAGATAATCTATCTTCACTTCTAGGCTTTGAAGAATTTGTCTCTAAAGCTTTAAAAGACTTCACTTTAAGCTTTGAAAGATGTTGGTCTTGGCTTCAGAAGATTTTACACTTAGAATATTCTCTAGTGCATGGTGCAAGACTTCTGAAACATTTCTACTTCTGCACTTCAGTGCATGCATGTAGGAAGAATTTGGTTGTTTTAGTGCATCAGCCTTTATATAAACCTTACAATATGTTTATAAAGTATAAGAACAAAGCGTTAGTTCAAGTCTAGCAAGGATTGGAATGAACAAATTGAATAGCAACGGGGCTACAACTGAAAATATGAAGAATTCTACTAGATTCATGATTTAAGGTTGCTAGATATTTATTAAAATTATTGATTTCAGGATTTTATATTGATTAAAACATTTTTATATTGATTATTTTTATAAGAAAAATCACTGCTTTATCTTTAAGTTTATGAAAATATTGAAATGTTGCAAAAATTGAGGTTTTCAGCTTTGGATAGATTCGCGAACCAAAATTACGCAAGCTGTTTGTGGAGCCAAATCAATGATTAGAAGAAGTTATTTATATGGTTGGAAAACTAAGACTCTTAATTTAAACTAAAATAGGAAAGATTGAGAAATGTTTTTTTACAAGGAAGATATGGCCGCCTGAAATTGGCCCTGCGAACTATCAAAATCAGAAATTTAGTTATGATTTGTTTAAGCCAAATTTTGATTATTTCATGTTATTTGTAAAACCTGGGAATTTTAAAAAATGTAAAATGAAGAATAAAAGTGAAGAAAAGTGAAATAACCCTAATGGGGGGTTAAAGTTATGCAAGAGACAAAGTTTATTATAATTTTGTTAAAAAGGTGGGCATGGCCGCCCACACGTACCGCACATCTCATTTCATATAGTTTCTAGAGAGAGAAATCTTCGGATTTTTAAGAGAAGAAGAAGAAGAAGCCGAATTCAAGGTTAGAACTTGGTGTTTTCAAGTTGTTATTGGCTGATTCTAACCTTGGTTATATGATTATGTGTCTGTATGTGTTCGGGTGTGTGTTTTGGGGCTAGAAATACATATATGTATGTTTTTATAAAAGTGGGTATTTATACCCGTATGTATGTATGTATGAATGTGCATGTGGGTGGGTTATGTTTCAGGTGTTATGATGTTATGATTTTATTATGTATGTGTTTATAGTGCTTAGAATGTTAGAACTAAGCTTAGAACATATTGAAATGATGATTTAGGGACTGAAATGATGGTTGTTAGTTAAGTTAGTTGCCATGGGCCTAAGTCACCGTGTGCCTGAATTTCATGCACCCAAATAGTTCCCATTTGCCTAGGTTACCAGAATTGACTAAGTTTTCCCATGCGCCCAACTGCCCATATGCCTATGTGCCTATGTGCCTAAGTTAGGCTCATGCGCTTGCATATTGCCCAAGCACCTAGAAAGTTGCCTAAATAGCTAAGTGTTTGGCTATGCGCCTACATAGTGCCCATGCACCCAGAAGTTTCCCATGCTCCTAAGTGTTCCTAACCGCCTACATAGTGCTCATGCGCCTGCATAGGGCTCATGCACTAAAGACTTGGAATATTTTTTGAAATTTTGGAAAGAAAGGGAGTTTTGGGCTTTGACTTGGGATGTTTCCGGGGGTGATGTATGATGACCATATGTGGTCTTATGATGATTAATTGATGTTGTAGGATGATGAGTGATCATGTTATGCATGCTTATGATATATGATGTTTTCCTTATGTTCTTATTACATATTTTTATGTGGCTTAACGTGGTATGATTATGTTAATGAACGTAAAGTATTATGTATGCAAAGAGGAAGATAAAGAATGAAAGAATGAATGTATGCAAGAATGAATAAGTTAATGAAAAGTCTTGCAAGCAAATGAAAGGGAGTGCACAACTCTAAAATGTTATTAGCTCAACTGTGTGTGGTTTAGCTAACCCTTAAGGATACACACAGGGGTCAGTCTTTGTGACTGACCAAATGTACGGGACCTTTATTGCTTACCCCACTACTATGGTCAGGCTAACGGGCACAATGTATGGGGGCCTATTTATAGACTTTGGTCCAGTACCCGCTTTATGCATGATGTTGAGGTGTAGCACATGGCATTGGTCCAAAGGAAAGTAAAAGATAAATATGAATGATGATAAAAGATAATAATGAGATTATCTACTTGTACGTATGATGTATGATCGCGAATGAAAGTAAAGAGTGGTTTTAAGCAAAAGTAAAGTATTTTATTTATAAAACTAGAACTCACTTAGCAATGCGACTTTTATAAAATTTTCATTTGGTAGGTGATTGTTGCTGAGGATTGCACAGGGCAGCTACTTGGCTTATTTTTGGATGGCATCCAATTTATATAACAATGATGTTTTGTGATGTAATGCAAACAATAAGATTTTTGTAATAATTAATAATGTTATATTATTTTGCAAAAGCAATTATTCATATATGAAATGGTTTATTAAGTATTTTGCTGCAATGTTTTAGTAACGTAAATGCATGCTTTATGTTTTATATGCAATGAATCATAGAAATAAACTAAGTATGATTGAATTTTGATAAAACAAACATATATATGCATGTATATATATATACATATATATATTATATATATATATATATATATACATATATATATTATATATACATATATATATATATATATACATATATATATATATGGATATATATATATACACATATATATATATATATATATATATATATATATGTGTGTGTGTGTGTGTGTGTGTGTATATATGGATATATATATATATAGGGGAGGGATCAAATGAAAACTAGCTTTTTTTGTGAGAACTCTAGCAAACAATCTCAACCACTAGTTCTCAATGGCAAAATTATATTAAAAAAAACATATTTAAAAAATTATAAATAAAAAATAACATAAAAATAAAAAATAAAAACACAAAATGTTCCCCAACTTTTCCTCTTCATAAAAAATATAAAAAAATTTATAAAAAATAAAAAAATTCCTGTTTTTTTAACGAAATTCATTTTACACATATGTAATATCGAATTTACCCATGTGTAAATCCAATACTACACATGTGTATAACTAGATTTACACATATGTAAACAATGGATGTATGATTTTTTTAGAAAAGTATATCAATATGGTAGGCGTTGGAAAGATAAAAAAAATACTGAATTTTATGGTGAAAAAAAGTTACGAACGTTTAAAAAAATAAGGAAATGGCATGTGATTTGCATGTGATAAAAAATAAGTGGCTGAGATTGGTTTCTAGAGTTCTCATAAAAAAATGTGGTTCTCATTTGAACCCTCCCTTATATACATACATACATATATATATTATATATATATATATATATATATATTTGCATATATAGATATGCTATATATATATATATATATATATATATATATGTAGGGGAGAACCACTTTTTTTGTGAAAACTCTAAAAACCAATCTTAGCCACTCATTTTTTATCACATGTCATTTCCCTCTTTTTTTAAATGTTCGTAACTTTTTTTTAAATGTTCGTAACTTTTTTCACGACATCATTTTTTAAAAAAAAAATTCACCATAAATTTCAGTATTTTTTATCTTTCCAACGCCTACCATGTTGATATACTTTTCTTAAAAAAATTGTAAATCCGTTGTTTACATATGTGTAAATCTAGTTATACACATGTGTAATATCGGATTTACAATTACACATGTGTAAAACGAATTTCGTTAAAAAAATGAGAAATTTTTTATTTTTTTATAAAAAAATTTTATATTTTTTATGAAAGAGGAAAAGTTGAGGAATATTTTTATGTTTTTATTTTTTTTATTTTTATGTTATTTTTTGATTTATAATTTTTTAAATATGCTTTTATTAATTACAATTTTGCTATTGAGAACTAGTGGTTGAGATTGGTTCCTAGAGTTCTCACAAAAAAGGCTAGTTCTCATTTGATCCCTCCCCTATATATGTACACACACACACACACACACACACACACACACATATATATATATATATATATATATATATATATATATGTGTGTGTGTGTGTGTGTGTGTGTTGTGTGTGTGTGTGTGTATTTATATATATCATTTTTTAAATGATAAATTAAGTATTAGATTTATAAAAAGTTACATAAGTGACCTTGATTTACATATGCGTAACCTTTAAGGGATGTTTGGTTGGAAGCAATGAAATAAAATTGAAAAACTAATATAATTTTCGAGTAAACTTATATTTAAGTGAGTAATGAAATGTAAAACGCAAGAGAATGTTTCACCTCAAAATTTTTTGGTTGTAAGATTTTAAATTCACTCTCTAGTTAATTTTAAATGATTAAGGTTAAGTCATCCAAGGTATTAATTTAAGCAAGATCTAATATATGTATATAACTAAATCATAAGATTATTTATGGATTCATAATAGCATGTATTAGTATGACCGTAAATCATAATGAATTAAACATGAGATAATTATATAAATAGGTTTTTAAATTCAATCAATGATTACATATAAATCATTAGAATTATCAAAGAGTTAAATAAGTGGGTTAAGCATAAAAATACAAAATGTTACAACCATCGCCAGAGAACACATCCACCGAAAGTCTCCAAGTTGAAAAGAGTGAGCCGATCTGACCACCGCGACCCTAGATTTGGTGTTATGTGTGTGTGAGCTTGTACGTGTATAATTTATGAATAAAAAAGGCCCAATCATATCATGCCACGTGGATTAACAACCTAATCTAACCTATCGTGAATTAAAAAGGTTCATCTCAATTAAAAATGTGTATATATATATAATATTTCCTTAACGAATATTATTTTTTTGTAAGCAAAGTGGTTAATAAAAATGGTACTCTCTTAGTTCATACAAGAGGCAATTAATTCTAAAAAACATGAAACGCAACATGTATACGAAACAAAAGGTATTAGGTTTGGGTTTGACTATACAATTCATTTATCCAACTAAAACGCTTTCAATAATTGGGTTCACTTAGAATATCACTCGTTAATATACAACTTACTTGTTTAAGTTCATGATTCTTTCTTTATACTTCTAATTAGAACTTAAATATTATATATATCTTATTTATCAATGTGAGTGATAGAATAAAAAACCATTAACTTTTTTATTTAAATATGTGGTTTTCCGAAGATTATTAACAAAGTGATTGTTGTTGGGTTTGGTTGGATCTCTTGCCATTGAAGTTGATGTCACGGGTTTGAGTCCTAGGCTACCATTATTTTGTTTTTTTTTAATTTTTTGCTTTAATTTTTCTCTAAACCTTTTCTATATTATAAAATTTTATATTCTTATTTGTGTTTTTTAGAATGTTTTATTTTCATACTTACTATTTTCTTAATGAATATGTCATGTAGGTCATGTTTATACCACAACGTCTGAGACATAATACTCTAATCTATTTTTGTTTTGATCTTTATAACTGAGCCACCGCAAGCTCATATATTTTTTATGTATTTAACAACATTAGTATCACTAACTTGCACAACGCGCATAACAAAGTTCGTTAATACAAAGTCTTAATTACTAGTTTTTTATATAAAAAGTTCTAATATTTAAAGTGTAATACTTTGATTTATAAACTTTGTTCGACAATGCAACAAAGTTATTCCACAAGCTCATCTTTTATTTTAAATTATAAACATTCCTTTTCACATGTAGAGATAAAATTGTTTAATTTGTGACATTTTGTTGGTAGTCGTTGAGGAAGTTAGGTGTGTCCGTGTGGGTGCACTCTATTGAGACTTACTACTAAAGCTATCTTTGAAAATGATGACCATAAGGTATGAGTGGTTATCAATTGAAATTGATTGAAAAGAAGGCTTGTAGAGACCGAAAGCGAATGAGGCGAACCAATATGTTCGTCGGTTTACATTTTCGTATAAACTCAATCTCAGTCCAGTTTGACACATTTACAACACAGCCAGTAATACTGAAAAGAAACTTAAGGATTAGTGGATGCATCACATGAAACACATACGTGTGTACTAGGGGCATTGACATTGTCTGTAACGGGATTTGTTGAATTTCATACAAGTGGGAAAATATTTACTTCTAAATATCAAAGATTCAACATGTGACAACACAATAATGACACATGATCCTATAAGAATATAAACAAAAAAAATGTGAACACTCAACCCAAATGGGTTACTCTTCCTTCACCAGATTACTAAGAAATTCTGTGTAACAACAAATGAATATTTCATTTCATTTGAATTCTGTGTTCAAATACGTTGGCCTACAAATTCAATATTAAGGAATTCAATGCTTATGCTTAATATCTTATTCATAATTAACTCATTAATTCTCTTTAAGCTTTTTATAAACAATCAAATGATGTTTGCTACTTTGCTAGCCATCCTAACCCGACCCAATTCGTCATCCATTAATTGATCGACACTTAAATTTTGCCAAAGTTAATGGTGTGAGTTGATGACATGAAATTAAATTTGTCACGACACGAGCAGTTTAAGCAGTATTGACACAATGAAGACATCCCAACAAAATTCAAGTGATGTCAAAAGCAAGCTTTTCAATTAAAGCACCACCAACATTTCAACACCATCAAAGAGACACCACTAAGTATACGAGCCCAGAAACCAAGTTAAACAACAAAAACACAAAACTGAGACAATGGTAGCAGCAAATCACTTGTAATAACTGTCATTAATCCAACAAATGATCACTAAAATCATGTTAAGCAAGCACAAGAGATGAGAAATGTAAAATCCAAGAACTGTTTTTTCGTCTTTTTTCCCCTTCTTTTTTACGTTTTATGCACAGATAGATTCAGCAATGGAGGATACCACCACCAGCCAGCCAGCCAGCCTACTGTTGGGACTCGACCGCTGTTTTGCAGATGGGGCATGTTTTCTTCTGCCCGAGCCATTGCTTTATACAATGCATGTGATAGAAATGCCCACATTCTAGCTTACCAATTTCATCCTCCCCTTCTTGTTCCTCCTGTCACAGTTATCAAATATTCACAACCTAAAACCGCAGCTACAGATAACGAGTGGGTCTGGTCATGTTTCTTGCCCAAAATATAGAGATATTACCATAATAATTTATTATTTTTGTTTTTTTAAATCGATTTAAACACATTACTTGATTAGAAAAACTATTATGAATGGACAAAAAAGTGTTTCAAGCCAACCCGCCCTGACCCATACCTGATAGTGAAATCACTTGCTACATATCATGGTAATGAATCACAGTGTGTGCATGTATGTTGTGTGTTTTTGGAAAGGGAACCTGACAAATGGTGCATTTCCACTGAATCTCGGTTGGGACGCGAGATGATGACTTATTCATTGGTGGCTTGGTTTTCCTGACACAACGGCGTATTTCATCTTCTCTTAAACCAGTGCTAACATACCCAATTTTGTCACCAAGCTCCAGTAGTTCCTATTTCAAAATAGGTACAGAGAGTTTAAAAGAATGAACAAGTCAAAAGAAATGACAAGTGATATGATATTAAACAAACCTCATAAGACATACTATCGACGTCAAGCCTCCAGTCTCTGTATTGATCATGATCTAATCTTCCCCCCATAAGTAAATTACCTTGGAGCATAACAATCTGCATGAAATAAGAAATTCCAATGACTGAATTACATACCGTAATAACAACTACCCTCATGAATCAAATATCTTCCCCCATTTTTTTACTAAAACTTTTATATACATTAACTACACACACATACATGCATATGATAACACTAGACACATGATAATATTAAGGGTGGTTTCAGATGAGAACAGCCAAATATTTAGGAACCGAAGGAACCAAATTTGGTCTTTAATCATAGCATGGACAAGAAATGGGAAATAGTCGTCATTTATGAAGCAGAAAATACATAATCGTTTCAGCTCTCAGCCATCCATGAAAATACGATACATGGGCCAAAAAGTGGTTCATATGGTTCATAACGATTTTGGTAGTTTTCATTTGAACCTCCTTGAGATTATTATAAACTTTTCACTCCATGTAACAACATTGTTTCAACAACAAAGTAATCCAAAACTAAGTAGTGATTCATAGAGTGAAAAGAGACATGATTATCTCAAATCTCAACCATCCATCATTCACAAGACAAAACTGAACTAAAACATTTATTATTCTCGATTTTCATCTTTGAAGTAAAGATAAAACATAAAACAAGCTGGCAAACACTACCCAACGTATTAAGTTAAATGAAGTATGACCTTTGAACAAAAACATTAAAAAAGTAATTTGTATGCAAAGTGCAAACCTCCGCAAGGCCTTCAGGAGAACGATGTCTAAGATGGCGATGATGTCGAGTTCCAAATACATCCAATCTATGGTGTGGAATTCCAGAATCAGTATCAAAAAAAGGAAGGTCTTCAGGATGCACCATTCTCCTTCCACCATATGAGCCTCTCTGCCATTAATAATTCAAACAACATCTTTACTTTTAAATAAATAAAATAAAAACAGAAAATTTATTGTTAACTAGGAAACCCAAGTTACTAAAATGGAATATAAGAAATATCACCAACACCACTCTTATTCTTATATAGAAAAACCAGAAAAAAGAATCCTCTTTATTCCCATAAGGGGTGTTTGGATGTACCATTTCAAAGCAATTATTGAAACTTTAATAATCAAAATTAGAATTAGATAATCAATATAGTTACCTGCTCATATACTTTTAAGTTATCCAAACAAATGACTCCTACAAGGGGTGTTTGGATGTACCATTCCAAAGTAACTATAGAGACTTTAATGATCAAAACTGGAATTAGATACCCAAGATAATCACATGCAAAAATACTTTTCCACTTATCCAAACAGTTGCAAAATTAAAAATCATAAGTTCTTCCAAAAATAGCTCCTTACCCACTTCCCCAAATCCAATTATAGTTAAAATAAGATAACCACAATTTAAAAATCAAATCAATTCTTTAACAATCACTCTAACCCAACCTACATCCAAACACCCACTTGTCAAGTTGAAAACTTTACATGAATTCTGTAACTTCACACCAAATCCACAACAAAATACCTTCAAATTCAAGAAAATCAAAGCAAAAAGATTAACAACAATCATACCTCCCTTATATTCATCTTCTCAATGTCAAGTTTCCCTCTTGCAGAAACAGGTCTTCTTGACACCACACAATCCACAGAAGCAGCATCTGTCGACAACCCAATACCCGGACCACACCAAACATCCGGCACCACCAAACACGACGACGAACTCGCCGTCGCCGGCGCCGGAGTAAAACCACCGAAGAAACAACCAACCCAACCCCATCACCACCACCATCATCACTTGCAGAAACACAATTCTTGTTCTTTTTCACCTTCTTCTTCCTCACCTTCTTCCCCTCCCAATTCGCCGACGTCCTTATCATCGCCGGCACCGACACCTGCGCCGGAGCTGTACACCCCAACCCCCTGAATCTTGTGGATGTAAAGTATTTCTTCTTGGTGGTGGTGGTGGTGGTGGTGTCGGAGGTGGGTGGGTCATCGGCTGTAGGTTGAATGTGGAGAGTATTGATGAAATTGTGGATTTGGGGCGTGTGGGGTGGATTGGATCTGTGTGATTTCTGGGTTTTCTGCATCTGATTTGATGATCTTGAGCCATTTGATGTTCAAGAAGCCTTGATGATGTTTGTTTCAGATAGTTTAGTGTGTGTTTGAATGTGTGTGCGAGAGATAAAAGGGGGGAGAGAGAAAAGGTTGGAGCTTGGGAATATGGAAAGAAAGATTGAAGATTTGATTTAAAGATGCAGAAAGAGAGAGAAGGTAGGGATTAGGGAATATAGGAGGGTGTGTTTTCAAGAGAGGAGTGAGAATGTCAAGCATCTCTAATTTAAAATGTTGAATTATTTATTGTAATATAATATTTTTATAATTGCTTGATTAGATAGTATATGTGATTATAAATTCCTTACTTTTGTATAGGAAATTAAGAAAATGATAAACAAGTATGAGGTACCAATGCAACGAACCCGGCTCAACTTTTAATACTAGACAAGGGTTTTTGCATCTAGGGTCCAATTTCACCATCTCCTCCTTATATTACATTCCATGTTTCCTAACCACTAAGGTCAGTGGTCTATTGATAGAGTTTTTGCATCTAATAACACTACTTATAGGAAGGTATTAGGTTCCATCCTAAGCAAATGTAATTAAGTGAAATCTAGTTTACGAATAAAAGTATGATAAAATTGATGTTCATAAAAAGTTACATGAATATTCCATGTCACACCCTAAATCACTAAGCATGACCTATAGTATCACATCATTATTAATAAACAACGGAAGACTTATACATTCAAGACCACAAATACTAGACTAAATTATAACATAACAACGTTTACATGAAAACCTCACATTCAATGCATTCAAGTTACAAAATCAAGCACTTGCTCGCAGACAGATTAACTCAACCAGTATTTTCTACATGAAGATCTTATTCAACATTAGGTGCTAAGTCACGACCTAACTAATGCCTCCCGACACCACCTGCTCCTACATCACGAACTAAAACACGGCAACAACAAAATTGATGGTGAATCGTAACCAATGACTTTAAAACATTAAACAATATAACCATGTATGTAAGTGAATTGTTGGTCAAATCAAGTCTCACTAACACCCTCACATTTAAGCCAGTGTCTATTAACATATATGTCATTGTCGTTTTACAAACATGATGGTGGGTTGGTTAAAGGTGTTTTGACCACCTAAATCCAAACAGTGATAACATTTGAGTAACAGGCATCGCCTAACGACCTAGCACTCTTACCAATCCTAAAGTATTGCAACCTAGTGATTAGTGACTCAATACAAACCTAAGAATGTGGCCTTCCCCTGGATGGATCTAACCAAACACATATATGTCCCGAGGTAAAAAAAACAAGTGCCACCTTGTGTGATGACTGACCATCATGCCTGGTATAGCTCATTGCACCCACCTTTCACTTACCTTAATGATTTGCTCATGTCTATAGTGACCAATAGGTATACTAGTCCATGAGAGACAAATTAAACTTATCATCACATACACATCAAAGCATTTTCATCAAATTGCTTTAACCCTTCGGATGCGGTCCCAAAATCATTTAAGAAAGGGGACGGTTAGACTCACAACAATGAGCTATTTGATAGTGTCTGTACATGTGACCCCCGGTATCTATCCATATTTGTAACCCGGTCCACTTTTTTCATTTATTATTTAATAAATTAAAACATTCGGAATTCTATGTTATATTATTTTTTTATCATACATACTGTTATTCATGATAACTTATAGTTTTAAACATGTTACACGAGAGTTTCTATAATAGCTACATTCGTTAGTTCGACTAATATTTGCTTTATAATTTTACCTGTGCTATGACTTGATGATGGTGAATGGAAGCCTAAATTAATAATATCATAAAGTTATTATATATTTATAAAATTTATAAAGTTTATTTTATTATTAAAGTTAATAACTTTTTATAAAAATACACATGTGTTATTTTTATGCACATGCGTATAAAATTTAAAAGACCAAAACTGTAAGGTCCCGTTCTCGGGACGCTTACAGCTCGTCATTCATCACACATAAAACATATATTTGCATCATCTTACGTAAAAATGTTGCAGCGGAAACATTTAAACATACATTTCATTTAAACATAATAGCTTTTGCAAAACAATACGACGTTATCGAAATACAAAATACATTTTTACATCCCATTACAAAGCATTATAACAATGGATGTCATCCCAAAAGAGCTGAGTAGTCGCCCCGTGTCATCCTCAGCAACGTACCTGCCAACTGAAAACACATCAAAGTTAGTGTTGTTGAGTGAGTTCTAGTTTTAAAATAAAACATACATTACTTCCTTTATAAAACCATTCGTTACTTTCGTACGCGATCACACAACATACATATATACAGATAATATAATTATTATCTTCCATTACGTTCGTTACCTTCTTTCATTCATTAATCATCGCACGTTACTTTATCATTCGCTTCATTCGTTCATAACATCATTTCTTCCGTTCGTTCATTTCTTACATATCGCACTTTTCGCACAAATCGCACCTTCTCACCATCGTACCCAAAGTACATATAGCGCAAATCGCACACATGAGGTAGCCAAAATCGCACGCTACATAGCACATAGTAAATACCACATCGCACGTATCGGAGCAGTTACCAAAACTAAAATCCCACTGTGTTTATAGTCCCTCATGATATCCATCGTACATATCGCACGAATCACACCAATGGAGTGGTCACTAAGACTAACTCCCCCTGTGTATGAGAGAACTCTTAGGGTTAGCCAGAATCGCACGCTATCTTATGGGTTAGCCAACATCGCACGCTATATAATCCACATGAGGTAGCCAAAATCACACACTACATAGCACATAGTAAATACTACATTGCACGTATCAGAGCAGTTACCAAAACTGAACTCCCTGCTGTGTCTATGTCCCCTTATGAGTTAGCCAAGATCGCACGCTATAAATACACACAGTTAAGCTAACAACCCTCAATGAGTTGTGAACCTCCTTCCTTACTCTTGCAAGCCATCCTTGCTCTCATTCATTCGTTCATGCTTACATTCATTCATTACGTTCCTCTTTTCATTATCTTCCACTTTACGTTACATAATACTTTCATTACATTCATTAATGTTCAACGCAAAACCAAAGGAAAATAATCATAAAAGGCAAGGAACATAACAACATACAACATCAATCACACAAGGCAACATCGCACATCCATAACATACATCATGCATAACATAAAACATGCACAAATACCCAACATCAACATCATACGAATCACGCGCATCACATCATATAACCATACGGCATCACACATCATCATACATCACATCATCATCATCAGCTTATCATCATACATCATCTTGAATCATCCATACCTATCACATCATCAATAACCCCAAAGGTCCGAGCCTACGTCCGCACTTTCTGAAAGTCAAACAATACTATGGTCATTCGGGCGTATGGACCCTATTCGTTGCATGGTCTTCCATACGTATGATAACACTCAGGCGAATGGACCTCCAATCGCATGCTTCCCATGCGAATGTACCTCAGTCGCATGACATCAAGGTGAATGGACCTTAGTTGCATGACCTTCATGCGAATGACCCTCAGTTGCACACCTTTTGTGCGTATGAACCTCAATCGCACGACTCACAAGCGTATGGACTCCAGTCGCATGACCCTCAGTCGCATGACCTTCATCCGCATTTCATTCAGTCGCACGACCTTCATCCGCATTTCCTTCAGTCGCATTACTTTCGTGCGAATGAACCTCAGTCGCATACCTTTCGTGCGTATGGACCCAGTCGCATGCCATTCGGACGTGTGGGCCTCCAGTCGCATAGCCCTAGCTGGGTGCAGAATGTAGTTCATCCCAAACTACAACCACCATGTTCAACCTCCAAACTCTTCCAACCCTCTTTTAAGCTCAAATCAACCATTCTAAACCTTAGGAAAACATACCACGACATCATTAAAGCACAACCAAGCCCAAAATCAAGCCCCAAACGAATCATACACATACACATACATACATAAACGGGTTTACACCCAAATACCCGAAAAATGGTTTTCAGATATGTTCCAGCCCCAAAATCATTCAAAAACATGTAAAAGAGGGGTCCTAGAACTCACATAAACGATCTCGTCGAGTAGAGCTTCGATTTGACCCGCTACACTTTAATTTTCACGCTCGAATCCACCCGAACCAAGCTTTTCTGCTCTTTTCTCATTCTCTTCTCCCTTGGCTGAGTTTTGGCAAGAATGGGGAGGGTGTGGTCTGCTCTCCCCTTTTATACCCCCACTCATCCAAGTTTCTTCCCGTTTTGGCAAGTTTGGTCCCTCGATTTTGGGCTTTATTTCTTTTCTTTTTTCGTCGACTTCAAAGAAAATTTCCGGTGTTACAAAAACTCCATCTACTTTGACTCATTTAGAACACATCTATAACCCCCAACCTTATTATGCTCATAAAATTTTTCTATTCATAACCATTGTTTCCTCACTTATTAATATTAACATTGTCTCATCATTTTCTTACACCAACTATTGTTCTCAACTTACAAGAGATTCTTTGTCACCCTCTATACAATATCAAAAAACTTTTCAAAAACCATCCTTTGAATCCTTTAGATGTTTCAATCCCATTCGTGGTTCTTAAGGTAGCCACCGTATTCTTAGTTTTAGTATTCTTATCATTTTTTTTATTTCTAAATAATTCTAAGAACTTTAGAGTAAAATTATTCTATTTTTATTCAATTATAACCCTTCGATTATCATATATACACTTAAAAAAATTGTTATATGTGTTTATTATTTTTAAAACCTTAAAAGATGCACATAAGTGCCACTGTTGATTTTGGATAGAATATGTTACAGCTTCAAACGACTATAACTTGGTAATAATAAATTTCAAATTAACAAACTCAGATTCTATGATCAAGTTCATTGTGTTATCTTTCCAACCATAGTTTACAAAACTTCTAACTCTATCGGCCAACTCATAACAGCCTCTACAAAGTAAGTGTGCATATTTGCACCTTCTACCTTGTACTGTTGTTTTGATAATCTTTGGATCTGAATTTGAAAAAAATCTAAATAAAAGTTGTTTGTAACATCCTAAACTAATAAACTATATATTTTTAGAATTGGTACATAATTTTGATATTTTAATAATCATATGAAACTATAACAATAAATTTGTCCAATCTATTTTATCTTGCAACAATCTTTCTTTTTCTTTGCTTTTAATTCTTTTATTACTATGATCAATACTATGACCATAACCTTAAACATAAGCTCTTATAGATATAACCATGTTAATTTAAGGCTTCACCATTTCTATTAATCAAGTCATAAGTACAACTCATACTCAAGAACTCAATATGAGTATTAGTAGTCTATTTTCCTTTTATGTTTTGGGATGTGACATGCATAAGTATTCAATTCTAAATCTTTCTTGTAAATCATACAATTCAATTAAGGTTTGTGTGTATTCTATGCTTTTGTGATAAACTTGATGGATTAATCTTTCGTGTAGTGGTCAATCTTGCTTACTTGCTAGCATGTGATCATTAACTTTCTAAAGCCTAAGGTAATGACAATAGCGCTATTGGTTTGACACCCGCCAGAAAGGGTCGTTGTAGACAACATTTGGGTATCGAAACTGATATTCCTAATCTAACATGTTAGTTAGGGACATTGTCAACAAAGGTTTGATCAATGCATTTTGTTTAGTCATACTTGCTTAAATTCATACTTTGACTCTTGAATCGTGATTTAAATCTAGTATGTGCAACAAAACCTATATTACTCACCAACTTGCTAGTTGACCGTTATTTTATACATGTCCTAGGAACGGTGCTTGATATTCCTACAAGTTTAAGACACTTAGGATAAGTGTGGACTTAGTTAATAAATCAAACTTTATTTTACGTTATGTTTGTTTGTGTAACATTTGCTATTTTTGAAACTATGAACCCGAACCCATTTTGTTGGTTATATAAATCAAGCACATTATTCAAACTATTTTTTTTTTCATTTTGGTGTGTTTTTTTAAACAATAAATGTGTTATTTAACTAATTTATTAAATTGATGATTTAAAATTTACGTTTAATCTTCAATTAATAAGTTATAAACTTATGAGGTATTGTATATGGGCTCTAATTATTACGTAAAAAATAGACTTTGAAACTTCTATAAAATTATAAAGATATATAAATACACAAAGACTAATATCAAGTACAAGATTTTAACCATCTTAACAATTAAATTATAAAAAAATTACAAGATTTATAATCTTTACAAAGATCTTTTAAATAAATAATTTGAGTAATTATTTACATTTTGAATTATAAATTTTGTGGTCAAATTAGTAATTCTTGAAACTTTATTTTAAAAGTTTAGTCATAAAATAATAACAACTTAAAATTTGAGGGTCCAAAGTGTAACTTATTTCTAAAACCCAACTCATCCCCGTCGACCTCCCCCTGTCGCGGTCACACCTCCGGCCAAGTCTTCTCACCTAAAACTTCTAAATCATATAATATTTTAGTTCTTTATTTTTGAAAGGTTATAATATTATGAAAAAATTATGATAATTACTCAAAAGTTTAAAAACATCATAAATCAAACTTAAATATTTTTAAGTTATTTTGCGAGTCAATTAAATAATTAATTATCCATTAATTATTTTTTATTAAGTTTTAAATAATTAATTTTTAGATTGATTGTTTATTTTATACTCAACCATTATTTAACTAACTATTATAAATATTTGAGTAATATTATTATTCAGTTTTACTAATGATTCATTATCGTTTTAAATCACAATCAACTTATTTCATCTTTATGGAATCAAAATATAATTAGTTATATTATTTTATAAAACCTAATTATCAAAACCCCAAAATTCCAATTGCAACTCTAATTCATATCTAGTCATTAATCATAACTTTATTCTAATCCTAAGACACCAAATCTTAGTTGAATCGTGAAGGAATCGTTGAAACCATCTTATCTTCTTATTGTTATCTTAAGTGCAAGTTATAGCATGTGAGTTTCCCATGTGAGTTCTCCATGCTCTTTTTACTTTATTTTACACTTTTTAGGGTGAAACATGTTAACCTTATAAACTTACACTTGTAAACATCTTGATACTTGTAAATGAACATGCAATTTATCTTTACCTTTTTGTCATGATTATTGATATTATTAGAAGTGTTATATGAGATACATTATATGTTGACAATCATTAACTATTGCTAGTCTGGCGACGTCATAGACCTATGGGCCTGACAAGCCTATTTTGTGCTAAAGTCGATGCATTTTCGGCTCCTGATGACGTACGACTTGTTCATCATGGGAACCAAGTACACTTAGCTAATCGCTATAAACTTGTAATCTTAATCTTAGTCAAGGTTTGATTGTAACTATATGTGTTCTATAAACTTGCATAATTCATAACCATTGACATGAATTGCTACTTGTAAATCTTTTATATATATATGTATGTTTAACTTATGAAAACTCACCAACTTTCAAAGTTGACCCTTTATTTTTAACATGTTTCAGGATTGCTAGTTGAAGAATTCTTCTTGCTCATATAGGACTTAAACTTAGTTAAATAATATCTTATGTTGTTGTTCATATCTTTTTTGTATTGGAATAAATTAATTGTCTAGTTTTATTCAATGAAAAATAACATTTAATATTATTTTAACTTATTAAATTCCATGAGCTATGAACAATTGTTTCACATTTGTTCGCCTCGATGATTCCGCCATCAGTCGGGGAGTGACAGTTTGAACAATTTATGGATTCTTTGTAAGACTTATATAATTAGGTTGATTAAATAAATTACCACTTTGTAAGGTTTTGTATAATGCTGATGCATACACAGAAGTGTTGAGTAGAATGCTTCGGAAGTTTCACACTCTGCCTTTGAAAATATTCTAAGTGTGAAATTTTCCGAAGCCAAGACCAACATCTTCCGAAGCTTAAAGTGAAGTCTTCCGAAGCTTCAAGGATAAAGTCTTCCGAAGCCAAGAAGTGAAGACAGATTATCTTCCGAAGACTTTTGAAGACATGCTTCTATCTTATGCACTTTACCAGAAAGCTGTATCACCTTTCCGCTGCAACTCTGTTGACTGACCAACTTTCACAAGTTGGTGAAAGGTCCATGCTTTTGGTAAATGTACATTGAGGTCTTGACTCCTTTACTTTTACTTTATGTAATTTTATCCTTTTGTAATGTATTAGGATATGAGCTATGGCATGTCATAGTCATTAGTCAAAAGGCAATCTGCCTGTTGTAACTACATTGATTTTGTTGTTGTCTAGATCATGTATCTAGCTGGCCTTCAAAGTATGGCGGCTATAGGATGTAATATAAGTATTTCAGGTCTTTGTAATTATCTTATGTTTGTACACTTGCAAAAGAACTTGAGAGAAATCTACAACATTCTTGAAAACCAAAATACTTGTGTTGTTTATGTTCTTGTTTTGTCTCATATTTGCTAGTATTCTAAGTGTCAATCTTGTGTTACCAGTTCCTTATTTGATCTGTTAAGTTTTAAACTGTCTCTCCTTAGTGTGTGTTATATTGAGTGACTAGAACTCCCTAAACGGTCCTGCAATTGGTATCAGAGCACTAGAAGTGACCTGGGAGTTCTTCACAGAGTATGGACACTAAGGACTCACTATCCTCACTGAAGTTGTTCATACTCAGCAACTTCCTCAAGTTCACATTGATATGGACTTTATAGACTCTTTTATTAAGAGTCTCTTTGAGGAAGGTATACCAAGGGATGTGTCATCTCCACCTCAAGGAACTTCCAACTACATCATAGGGTGGAGGTATGATGTTGATAGAAGAGCCCTTATTCTTCAAAGAGTTCAAGGGTAACAAGAGGTCTTTAACTTAGATCTTGAACTACTATGAAGGTCTTGACCTTATCAGTATACTACTTATCAACCCAAGCCAATCTAGACAAGCTGACAAGTTGGCTCAAAGGATTCAAGATAGAATTACTGAAGAGTTCAGCCTCGAAAGGAGACAAAGGCAATCGGGCAATGTCATTGGTCAACTAGATGTTGAGGCAGACCCAGTGATAGAACCTGAGAGCCATGTCAAATCTACAACTGCTTCAGAAATCCATTCCTTGATGAGACACCTGCCGGTGAAGGTGTATCTCAACCCTCTCTGGCCAGAGCATGGATTCTACTCCAAGTAATAAAGGCCAAAGCTCTCTCCACCCTTAGTCACAAAGTTCTGTTGGTGACAAAAGGGAAAAGGAAAATGACTCCTGAGGAGATTGAGGAGGAGGAATGAGAGAGGAAAGGGAAACTAAGGGGAGAAAGTTCCTTTGTAGGGTCTGCTGGCTTCATGGAAGCTGCAATCAGGGTTGCCCCAGACCAAACACTCAAAATAATGAGTTAAGGGGTAGTTAGGATTGCTTACTTACAAACCAGGAACTATAATATTGATATATTATCTCCCTCCCATTAGAAGAATTGAATGAACTAGCTGACATGGAATGCCAAAAGAGAAGAAAGAGGAAGAGGATGCAAGATTGCTTCTTCAGATCAAGGAGGAAAAGAGATATAAAAGACTCTACAAACATGTTCCTACTTTCTATCCAGTTCAAGAAAGTCATGTGTAGGAGATTGTGGCTCCACAAGAACCTCAGGTAGATAAAGAAACTAATAGAATCAACATGATCAACTACCTGAGTGCCACAGGTCTCTACTAGGTATCTGCACTTCTTCCCTATCTTTGAGTACATTAAGTTTGAGTATCTCAAGCACTTGAACTTCAAGTGCTCAAAGAACAAAATGAAAATAAGAGAAAGATAAAGGAAGAAGCTGCAAAGTCAAGATCTATCATCCAAAGAAGTATAAAGAAGTCTGCTGATAGACAAAGGATGATGAGCTTCTTAAAGTTGTATGAATTCCCGAAAGGAAACTTGGTCCTATGTATCTATCTACAATGGAAGAGCATATAAGAGTGATCAAGCAGAAGATCAAAATAGGAGAGCTTGTTGACTTAGACTCCCCACCAAGTCACTCTTCCTGAAGTTGAGGTTAAGGTTGAACAATTTGAGATAACACAACCTGGACCTCAAGCTGAATCTCAGCAAGCTTCAGCTTCTGCAGGATCGGTGTTTGTCACTTAAACACAAATGTTTTCTCTCAAACTCACCTAGAATCACACTCAGGTAAGAATCAAGAAAAGTTGATCACAATATGAAAAGTAACTAAGAACATAGAAAGATAATTTTCAAGATACTTTTATATATTGATTCTCAACTCAATATACAAAGACTCTTACAAGCAGCTTTTTTGTTATATGAATTACAAGGAGAACCTATATATAATACTATCTACAGCAGGATATACTTTGATACCAGCTGGGATCCTATAGCTAAAGTCTATACTACAAGACTAAAGATTAAGGTATCTCGAATAAAGTCTTATCTGAGATTTGGTAGTCAGGACATGTCCCTGACTTACCTTTTGTCACCAACTAAAGATGGCAACTGTACTATCATGAAAAGATAAACAGTGGAATAAAGTATGGTCAACAACATGGTTCTTTAGGAAGAAGCCATGTTGTATCAGAAGTCTGCAGCGGAGTGTCAGAGACCATACTTGTGTCCACTGGTTATAGCAGTGTCTTTCGAAGGTTAAATGGCTTCGGAAGAGTAAGTACTTCGAAGCCACTTTATACTTTGGAAGAGGCTGCTTCTTTCAAGACTTGGAGACTTCTTCATCATACTTCGGAAGTGGTCTTCACTTTATCTTCTAAGTCTTGAACTTCGGAAGTATGCATTTGTCTTCGGAAGTAGAGTTCTGTCTTCGGAAGCTGGACTTTCCTTTGTCTTCGAAAGAACTCTACAACCTTTGGAAGTTCCATGAAGAGCTTCGAAAGCCTTTGCATGCAGCATCAAAATAACTTAAGTGATATAGTTTTGGTTGCATTAGCCTTCTTCTTGATCCAACAAACTCCCCCTAGGTTGATGCTACCAAAACTTCACTTACCTCGACTTCTCAAAACTTTCAGCACCAAGGAGAGCAAATATTTGTTTGTCTCCTTGTTCTTCCTTGATGTGGTGCTGAGAAGCTTGTACAGATCCTTGGTAGACAGGAAATCCAGTCTGTCACCTTGGATAACCTGTACCCTTTGTTGTTGCCCTCTGAAAAGAGTTAGTTGATGGGAACTGTAATCATATTCCCATCAAACTATAGATTCCAATTCAGGACCTTCCACCATCTGTAGAAAGGCAGGACCTTTGGTGGGATATCTTTCCTTGTCTTCCTGTCTTCGCTTTTGCAGTTAGCTCAGCCAAATGAAGACTACTGAGATGATTTCTGACGAGTGCAGCAGTTTCAGAGTTGGAGGGGTTGGAGAATGGTTTCTCTGCTAACTCAGCAATGTCAAATCTGCTGGAGTGTAACAGAGAGGTTGCATTGAGTCTGTTGACTTCACCATTCTCTCTTTCCACAACAAAGTTGTGAGAAGGTTCATCGAACCTCCACTGGATTATCTTCCTTCTAGGCACAAGAGGCTGACTAGGAATCTTGTTCTCTTTTCTTGTATCCAGCAGAGTCACCAGTTTCCTTCTGAGCTTCTTTTCTTCCTCATTTAAAGAGTCTGAATTGAGGCCCAAAGTCTTGCAGCCTGGTCCAAAGTTCCTCTAGGCAAATCAAGGAATCTGTCTCTTGTGAGGGAACTTGAAGATCCGTCTACATAGGTAATGTTGACAGAGTCTTCTACACAGGAAACTTCGCTCAAAGTGGTGCAATTAGTGAGCTTCATCTTGATTGCCTTAAACTCCTCAAGGGAGAGATGTTGAGAAGGCTGAAGGGATGTTTGGATGGTAATTGGGTAGGTTTAGGTTCAGAGGTTC
The DNA here is from genome assembly GCA_025506515.1 of Flaveria trinervia. Taxonomy (NCBI): domain Eukaryota; kingdom Viridiplantae; phylum Streptophyta; class Magnoliopsida; order Asterales; family Asteraceae; genus Flaveria; species Flaveria trinervia. The sequence continues at coordinate 25,826,335 of CM046446.1, forward strand.
TGGCTAGTGTTTGGGTTGGATGATGGGAAGTTTAGGAGGTTGAGGTGAGGGAGTAGTAGAGGGTAGTGATGTGGGTTCAGGGGTGAAGGGTTCAGGTTTAATAGTGAATGGTGAGGATGAGGGTTCAAGTTGTGGTTGGGTAGAAGCAGTGAAGGTCATCCCTTTTACCCTTCTTTACATCTCTTCCTTTCCCCAACGGATGTCAGCCTTAATTTCACTGACAATCCGTTGGAGTGTCCTTTCGACATAGGACCCACCTGCCTACCGGAGAAGCCATGAGCCCGGAGATAGTCCTTCATCCAGGCTTTCTCAGTAAGCTTCTTGGAGGCAGTGACCCTAGCCTCTTCTCTTTCTTCTTCTTCTCTTTCCTTTTCTTTAGCAGCCTTTTTCCTTTCTTTCTCCATTTGATCTTGCTCTTTGTTGAAGAGCCAGAGGATCGTGTCATCGTTGTGTGGGGAGAGTTCTTGAAGATCAAAACCTTTGGAGAGTAGGAAGTTTATCCTGTTTCTCCTCAGCTGCAATTCATCCTCCTTCTGTTTCTTTTCCTTTTCCTCTAAGGCCAACCTGGCTTCTTCTTCAAGCTTCAGCCTGGTTGCCTTCTCCAGATCCACCAACTCCTCTAATGGTAGCAGGAGTGTTTCTTCATTGGCAGCTCCCATTTCAATGAGCTGGTCAATGATCTGCTCTCTTCTTTTATTGATGACAACCTCCTGATTGGAAGCAGCTGCTTTTGTGCTAGCAGCTAGCAACTTCTCAGTCTGAAGTCTTCCTTTCTTCTTAAGTTTGTCAATCTTCTCCTCTTCCTGAATCTCTTCCGCAGTCATCTTCCTTTTACCTTTATCCTTTGAAGATCCTGACTGTGGTGGTTCTTGGAGAGAGGTTTCTGATTGTGAGAGAGTCAGAGATAGAGTCTGTGATGGAGGTACAATCGGAAAGTCCTCGCTGCTCATTTCAGATGCCATTTCCAGGATAGCATCTGTGATGATCAGTTCCTCGAACATTTTAAACAGTCCTTCCGCAGCTTCCATTTCAGCTTCGGAAGATTCAGCTTGTTCTTCCGAGGCTTTAACTTCAGCTTCGGAAGTTAAAGGAGATGCAGATTCTGTCCCAACTGTTTCAGTTGCTGGGCCATCAGTTCCCATTTCCCCTTCGAATTGAATCTTAGGTTCCATGAGAACCTTAGGTTGACCAACTTCTTCCACAGTGGTAGAAGGTGCAGTCAGCCTTTGAAGTTCGTCTGCTCCAAAGTAGATCATTGCAGCATCATGACTTGGCTGCTCAAAGGAAGATCTTAACAGAAACTTGGTGAAGAGTCTGTAGAGATTATTAAGCATCCTTGGATCAATCTGAAGAGTGACCTGAGATGTTTCAGGCGCAGAAATGATGGGAGAGGAAGATGTTGAAGTGGAAGGCCGGCTCTGTGGTTCCTTGTGTGTTTGTCTTTGAACATTCTCCCCCTTTTTGGTAGCATCATCTTGAGAGCTAGATGAGCTGGAGGAGGAAGTCAGGGAGACCTGAATAGGTACATGCCTAACAGACCTCTTGTGTTTCTCAGCTAGTTGAGCCTTGAGATTGTCAATCTCAAGTTGCTGAGTGGCAGATCTTGCCTCTAAAGTCCTAACTGAGATTCCAATTTGAGACTTTAGAAAGAAGATCTTGAATGAGGAGTTGCATGCTTCCCTCATCTTCTTTCGAAGAATCACGGGGAGATGAGGTAACATACCTAGTATGTTCAGCCTCACCACCAGATGTGGTTTTTGGCACCCTGGTTTCCCATGCTCAATGATGTCTCTTTCAGAGTCATCAAAGGGCTCGGTTGCCATAGATTCAGTCTGAGAAATGTTACCACTGTCCATAAGGTCCATTGAGGCACCTTCTGTAGTGGCAGCTAAATCTACATGAGTCCCCTCCACATCAGTGGGACTCACCTCAGTTGGTTGCTGATGGGAGCTAGAGATAAGAGATTTCTCTGGGCTCTGTTGATCTTGGAGAGGGTGTTGTAGATCAACTTCATTGCCATGGAGAGATGTTATCTCTTCATCAGTTTGAAATAAAAGGTCAGTGAAAGATAGGATGGTTAAACCTACTGACCGGGACTTTGGTCAATGTCTACAGGCATTGAGCCTCTGGTGGGGCTGTCCCTTGTTGGCTGCTCAGGGGAGTATAGAGACTCACCATGAGGGCTTTCAGCTTGGGTTGTGGGCTCATGGGTCTGAGACTGAGGAGACTCAGGACCCAAATTGAGGTCAATTGTGAAGGATGGTTGGACCTCAGGCTGAGTGGGAGCCCTTTTTCCACTCTAGCCTTTTTGGATTGAACAGGAGGAGCTTGTTCAATCAGAGTAGATTGAACAAGGGTTCGTTTGGGACGTCTGATAAGTGATGGTGATGGGTAGTGTTGGCATAGTGGGGTGTAGTTGCTGTTGGGTTAACAGGGATGTCACCAGGAGCCGTTGGCTCAGTCATACCTGGAAGAAGTGCAGTATCTCTTCCTGTGAAGTTGGTGGACACTCTCTTCAAAGTCTTGAAGATGGTCGGCCTCATCTGGGGAGCAGTCAGAGCAGCTGCACAGACAAGCGTGCTCTGGTCTAGCTCACAGTTGATTATATGCTGGAGAAACCTGGGATACATGAAGAAGGTGTCTTTCTGAAGATTTCCCATGAGGTTAGTCAGCACAAATCTTGAATAGTTGAAGCGGAGGCCTTTACCAACCCATGAACAAGGCACCCAAGTTCAATGGGATTTGATCCCATCCGCCGGATTTATTCGACAAGCAGTGAAGGACCACGTGTAGCAGGAACTTCCATTTGTACGAGAAGTTAAATTTGTAGACAGTTGACCTGCTAACGTCTCCTCCATATCCCATTTGGAGATAAGAATGGTCCAAGTCTGCTTTGGGAAATTCCGTTGGAGCGCCCTCATCATGAAGCTCTAAATGCTCCCTGATGAGCTGTTCAGTAATGACCAACTCCTGGCCACAGATACTCGATCGAATGACACGGACCCCGTTTAGGGTTTCAATCTGACCATTTGCCCAAAATTCAGACATATGGTTTGTGTAAATTGTGGGGTTAACAGTCAGAGCGGTGTAGTATGAAGATTGGGTTAGAAAGGAGATGATATCTGAGAAGTCGGCATCTCTTGATGAATCAAGAAGTGCGACTTGATTGTGCTGTGGGTTGAAGGCCATTTGGAAAGGTGAATGGAATGATTTGAGCTGGGTAAAGATGAGTAGAGAAATTTCTAGGGCTGTAAAGTTTGCAAGTAAGAGAGTGAAAGTGAATAGTGAGATTATTTAAAAGATTATGGAGAGGCGGTAATGGGGGTTAGGATAAGGTGATGTGATGGTTTAGTGGATGAAATGACAGTGGCGGTAAGGTTAAAAATCAGTTAAATAATCCGACATCATTAACAAAATCTTTGCTTTTTACAGTGTGGGGCCCAAGAAATTTACGTTACACAGTGAGATCTCTCTTCCGAGTGTAAAACATTTCCGAAGGTAACTTGTCTTCCGAAGGCAATTCTTACTTCCGAAGCCATTCTATGCTTCGAAGGTTAGAGGTGCTTCCGAATGGAGAATTTGTAAGTTTCGGAAGTAGATCTGATATGCAATCAATCGCTTCTTCCGAGACCAAAAATTCTTCGAGAAGAAAGTTATCCTTTGAGAATTCTGCTTCGGAAGATATAAGAATGTCTTCCGAAGGTTAATTTCTCTTCGGAAGGAATTTACACTTAGAGAATTTCAGAGAGAATTCCTTGTAACAGGGCTTAAGTTGTATTGACACAAGACTTACATCTTAAAAAGTTTTTCAAAAGAGATCAGATTAATCAATGTTTATCATCCCAATAGCTGCTATGAGATACTTAAACCTTTGTTCATCAAAAGCTTTGGTAAACAGATCAGCATATTGTTCATTTGAATCAACTTTGATTAACCTGATTAGAATTTTCTCATGAATGTCTCTAATGAAATGATACCTGATGTCAATGTGCTTAGTCTTGGAGTGCTTCACCGGATTTTCAGTAATGGAGATAGCACTGTTGTGTCAATATGGATAGGAGTACTCATAAAGTTGAATCCATAGTCTAACATCTGATTTTGAATCCATAGCAGTTGAGCACAGCAGCTAGCAGCAGCAATGTATTCAGCTTCAGCAGTTGATGTAGAGACACAGGATTGTTTCTTGCATTGCATGAGATGATCCTTCCACCAAGAAATTGACATCCTCCCGATGTTGATTTCTTGTCAATATTGCAGCCCTCGTAGTCACTGTCAGAGTATCCATAAAGATTGAAATCCCTGTTTCTGGGATACCAGAGACCTAGTTTAGGTGCTCCTTTGAGGTATCTGAGGATTCTCTTAACAGCAGCTAAGTGAGACACCTTAGGAGCAGCCTGATATCTTGCACAAATGCAAGTAGCAAACATGATATCAGGTCTACTTGCTGTAAGATACATCAGAGAACCAATAATTGCCCTATACTGATGTTGATCAGATCCTCCCCTCAAGGTCAGGACAAAGATTATGGTTTCTGGGTATGGGTGTCTTGGCAGGCTTGCAATCCTTCATCTCAAATCTTTCTAAGATGTCAGAGACATATTTAGATTGATTAATGAAGAACCCTTCCTTCAGTTGCTTTACCTGAATTCAAGGAAAAGTCCATTTTTCCCATGGAGCTCATCTCAAACTTCTTCTTCATAATGCTCTCAAAGTCCTTGCTGACATTTGGTCATTTGAGGAACCAAATATGATGTCATCGACATAGACTTGTACAAGCAAAATGTCTTTTCCAGACTTTCTAATGAAGAGAGTCTTGTCAATGGTACCTCTAGTATAGCCATTCTTCAGAAGAAACTGAGACAGAGTCTCATACCACAGCCTAGGTGCTTGGTGCAGCCCATATAGAGCTTTATCCAATTTGCACACATAGTTGGGATGCTGTGGATCTTCAAATCCTGGAGGTTGGCATACGTACACTTCCTGTCTATATCCCCGTATAGAAAAGCACACTTGACATCAAGTTGGTATACTGTGAAGTCCTGGATGCAGCATAAGCAAGGAAGATCCTAACTGCCTCAAGTCTTGCAACTGGTGCGAAGACATCAGTATAATCGATTCCTTCCTCTTGAGTGTATCCTTGAACCACAAGTCTTGCCTTATTCTTGATGATCAAGCCTCTATCATCTCTCTTGTTTGGAAAACCCATTTGGTGCCTATGGGTACTTGACCAGATGGTAGCGGACATAGGTTCCATACCTTCTGTCTCTTGAATTGAAGCAGCTCCTCTTGCATCGATTCAATCCAGCTACTATCTTTTAAGACATCTTCTACCTTCTTGGGTTCCATCTGAGATAGAAAGCATGAGTACAAGCAGACATTCCCTTGATGAGTCTGTCCTCTTGTTCTCACACCCTCAGAGACATTCCCTATGATGTTCTCAGTTGGATGAGTGTTGTGAATCCGAAGCCGAGGAATCACCTCTAGTTGCAGAGATAGATCCAGGTTGGACATATTCTGTTCAGGAACTAGAAACACTGTCCAGCTGTTGTTTCAAAGTCATTCAATGAGGACTGATTGAATGAATGAGAAACATCATCGATGGTTGGCTGTGAGGTAGTATTAACAGTTGCCTGTTCCTTCAAAATACTACCTCCTTCTACCTGGTGTTGTGGTGGATCACCTGATGAGCTTTGAGGCTCAGTAGGTGACTCACTTGTTGAAGCTTTATTATTCCTTGATATAGTTAAACTGTCGGATCTGTGAATAGTGGAAGTTTGACGTATTTCAGCACTTGGAGAATTTGGTCTAGTCTTGGGAAGCTCAAACAGTTGATCATTAGCAGTAGCATCAGCATCAGTTTGAGCACCTATTCCAACTGAAACATTCTCACAAGAGGATTTAGAATAGTTTGGAAACAATTCTAAATCAAAGATGTGATCGCCAGGCCCATTCCCCCTAACACAAGGAGTGTGCTCATTAACAACTATATTGGATGACTCCTCAAATTGTTGATTCTTAATGTTGTATACTCTGTAAGCTTTGGAACTAGAAGAGTATCCAACAAAGATAGCATCATCCGACTTTTCAGCAATTTTTTTTTAAATTGTCCTTTGTGTTAAGTATGGTACACCTACTGCCAAAGGACCTTAGAAAGCCAATGAACGGTGGCCTCTTGTTCCATAGCTCATAAGGGGTTTTTCCATGGGGCTTAACTACAAGAACTCTGTTCTGCACGTAGCATGCAGTGCTGACTGCCTCTGCCCAGAATGTTAGAGGTAGCTTTGAATCAGCTAACATAGTTCGAGCAGCCTCAATAAGTGTCCTATTCCTCTCTCAGCAACACCATTTTGTTGAGGAGTTCTGGGAGCACTATATTGTCTGGCAATCCCTTTTGAGTTACAGAATGAGTCAAGAACGAAGTTCTTAAACTCAGTCCCTTGATCACATCTAATTATTTTAACCTTGTGATCAATTTGATTTTCTATTTTAAGAATAAAAGATTTTAAGTTCAGCAGTTTCATCTTTAGTTCTTAAAAAGAATACCCATGTGAATCTTGTAAAATCATCAACTATCACAAGGCAGTATGATTTCCTTCCAATGCTCATTATACTCGTGGGACCAAAAGATCCATGTGCAATAAGTGCAATGGAGTAGTGATAGAGTTAACACATTTGGATTTATGAGATGTCCTGTGTTGTTTCCCTTTCAGGCATGCAACACAGTTGTCTTTGCAGAAAAAACTCTTTTTAGGCAAACCATGTACCAGTTATTTTTAGCCAATTAATTCATTGTCTTAAAATTTACATGACACATACGTTTATGCCATAGTGTTGACTCATCACTATCAGCTTTGGAAAGAAAGCATGATACTTCACCCATTGGGGAAGCATTGTTCATATCAAGCTTGTAGATATCCCCTTTCCTGGGAGATCTAAGAAGCACCAATTCCGGAGGAATTGTCATCCCTGGTTTGAGGATAATGCACTCATGTTCTGTGAAAAGCATTTGGTGCTTTTGATCACAGAATTGAGAAACACTTAACAGATTGTGTTCAAGCTGTTTGACAAAGTTAACTTTGTCAACGGTTAACATACCATTGGATATACTCCCTCTGCCAGAAATATATCCTCCGGCCTCCCTCCAAACTGGACAGGACCTCCATCATAATGTTGAAATTGTTGAAGGAGATGTGTTCCCTGTCATGTGCCTGGAGCATCCACTATCTACAATCCATACATGTTGTTCTTGTCAAATGGATGTTCCTGCACATAAGATGAGAATTCAGTTTTGTTTGGAAACCCAAGCTTTATTTGTCTTGGGTTCTTCCAAAGATAATGACATGAGTGAACCAAATGATGCATGGGGGTTCAACAGAGGTCTTTGAGGAAGAGGTTTGGGCTGCAGCATCTTCCTTGATCTTCCAGTCCACCCTTTGGCTGATCTTGGAGGATGAGCTTGTAGAAGCTTTTGCAGCACATGGTCTCTTTCGAAGCTTCTTTCTTTTTGGAAGAAGTCCTCACCACCTTTTCTTCCGAAGCAGTCTTCTTCTGGGATGGTTTCAAGGGAGCTTTCTTGTTCTTCCGAACCTTAGTAGCTTTGCTTCCGAAGCCATTTTCCCTTGGAAGAAGGAGTTTCTTCCGAAAGCAACTTGGCTTTGGAAACTAGCTTTCCCTTCTTTCAACTCTTGAACCGTATGGAAAGGTCCAAATGTGAAACCTTCCCTGACTCCTTCTTTCCTAACATTATTTGCATAATGTGTGCTTGCAGGATTGTAGTAACAATCTTTTGCCATATGATTTTGCAGGCCACACATGATGCATGTAATGTTAGTCTTTTGGGAAGTGAGGGTTGTTGTTTCTTGGTTTTCTTTCTTCGTCAGCAACCTTTCCCTTTAACTTCTGATCCTTTGGTAGGACAGGAATGCTGGTATTACATTCCTTTCCTGAATTAGAAGTACCCAACACTTGGAAACCAGCTGAAACAAAGACACCCTTTTATTTGGGGTCAATTTTCAGTTTGGATCAGCCACTTTCTTAGCAGTTCTCCTAGCAGCTTTAGCTCTGCTTCTTTTGGCTTTGGTGGTTAGGATTTGATCATCACAGGAGGCGATAGGTGTATCTACCTGTTCCTTCCCTGTGGTGGCCACTATGGTGCCTCATCCTTAACTCTGGAAAGAAAGGGTCAGCAGTTGGAACCTTTCTCAGTACCACATCTAGGCTGTCTGATAGACTCATAGGAGTGTGGTGGAGAATTCATTGGTTCCCAACCTTCTTTGTTCTGATAACAGAGTTGGAATGGGAGGATGATGCAAGAATAGCTTGGAAGTTTTGCTCAGAGATAGCATGCTTCCTGGCCTGAGCCTCAGCAGTGACAAGCTGGGCTTGAGCCTCAAACATTTGGATATCAGATCTTGATTTGAGTTTTGTAGTTGGTGTTCATGTTTCAAAAGAGATACAGTTTTCTCAACTCATCAATTTTCTTTTGATAGTCAGATTTAGCTCTTTTAAAATCAGATTTTAGAATATTAAAGACTCAATGTCAGATCTGATTTCCATATTGTAATCCTGATAGAGTTTAACTTTAGCTATACAGGCTGGAGTGCAGAGATGTTCATATACCTGGGCATCATCTGTTCGGCCATAAGAGCTTGAGCAGGAGTCACATCCTGTACCATGAAGCTCCAGTCAACTTCTTGAGCCATTGCGGTCGTCTCAGTTGACTTCTCAGTGGGCTTTGAGGTTGAGGGATGTGTGGAGGCCTGTGGGGTTCCTGGATTGGTCTTGGGAGCCTTGCATTCCCTTGCAAAATGACCCAGTTGGTTACAGTTGTAACACTTTGCTCTGGTCTTGTCAAACCCGAACTTACTAGTAGTTGGGTTCTGAGGGAAGTGCCTTCCAGTTCTCTTAAAGAACTTCTTTGCTCTGTAAGTTAAAAGAGCCATTTGCTGGACAATGTCCACGTACTCTACGTCATCTAGGCTGAAGCACTCAAGATCATCAAAGCAGTATTGAAAATCTCCTAGTGTCCACCTCCTGAGACAAAGGCACAACTTTCCTGGAAGGAGTTGTGTTGAGCCTGTTGAGACCTTGGAGTCTCAGGATAAGTGATGTAGGGACCAGATGAGCAGGATGGCTGCTGATAAGTCAGGAAGTGCTGAGGTTGAGGGGTAATGAGCCTTAGCAACCATTAAAGCGTTGCTAGCAGGAAGACTCATAGATCTGCTTGTTTGATGGCCCTTCTTACTCTCCATCTCTAGACGGTATCCATCAAGGATGCCATAGAGCTCAATCATGGAAAGAGTGTTCAAGTTTTTGTTCTCTTGATAGAGACACAGTAGAATGTCCACTCATTTGGAAAAGCACTCATGAACTTTCTGGTGAGATCTCTAAGTTCAGGAGTGATTTACAGACTAAAGGGAAGATATAAGATCCATGTACCTAAAGTACTGCTGGCTGAGGGTCTCTCCAGCAATATGAGTGAAGTTCTCAAACTGCTGCTTCAGTGAGTCCTTCTTTGAGTCGTTGGAGCAAGAATACATCTGAGCTAGTGCATCAAACATTTCTTTGGCAGTCTTGCAATGCTCAAACCCCACCATAATAGAGTTCGGTATTGCAGTCATGAGAATAGTCATAGCATTGCTGTCGATGTCCATCTTCTTTCTATCTTCATCAGAATAGTCCTCGACAGCTTTTTCTATCATGGCACCGTTTCCACAGGTGAAGCCACCTTTGGCTTGTATGGTCCATTGACAATCGAGTTCCACATCTTGCTGTCTTGGTATCTAATGAAACCTTCCATTCTTCTACTCCAAGACCTGAAGTTTTCAGGGATGATGATTGGCGCTTTGGTCATCGTCCCCATTTCTACTTCAGATTTGTTGAGGGCCATTTGAGGGAGTGAGTGGTAGGGAGGAGTGAACAGGTTAATTGGATGGTTAGATCACGCAATCAAGAGCCTGAGAAGCTCTGATACCAATTGCAGGATCGGTGTTTGTCACTTAAACACAAATGTATTCTCTCAAACTCACCTAGAATCACACTCGGGTAAGGATCAAGAAGAGTTGATCATAATATGAAAAGTAACTAAGAACACAGAAAGATAATTTTCAAGATACTTTTATATATGATTCTCAACTCAAAATACAAGACTCGTACAAGCAGATTTCTTTTTTTATATGAATTACAAGAAGAGAGCACCTATATATAATACTTCTACAACAGGATATACTTTGATACTAGATGGGATCCTATAGCTAAAGTCTATACTACAAGACTAAAGATTAAGGTATCTCGGATAAAGTCTTATCTGAGATTTGGTAGTAGGACATGTCCCTGACTTACCTTTTGTCACCAACTAAAGATGGCAACTGTACTATCATGAAAAGGTAAACAGTGGAATAAAGTATGGTCAACAACATGGTTCTTTAGAAAGAAGCCATGTTGTATCAGAAGTCTGCAGCGGAGTGTCAGAGACCATACTTGTGTCCACTGGTTATAGCAGTGTCTTCGAAGGTTAAATGGCTTCGAAAGAGTAAGTACTTCCGAAGCCACTTTATACTTCGGAAGAGGCTGCTTCTTTCAAGACTTGAAGACTTCTTCATCATACTTCGGAAGTGGTCTTCACTTTATTCTTCTAAGTCTTGAACTTCGGAAGTATGCATTTGTCTTTGGAAGTAGAGTTCTGTCTTCGGAAGCTGTACTTTTCCTTTGTCTTCGGAAGAACTCTACAACCTTTGGAAGTTCCATGAAGAGCTTCGGAAGCCTTTGCATGCAGCATCAAAATAACTTAAGTGGTATAGTTTTTGGTTGCATTAGCATCAAAATAACTTAAGCTGGACTCACTATCTCACTTGAAGTTGTTCATACTCAGCAACTTCCTCAAGTTCACATTGATATGGACTTTATAGACTCTTTTATTAAGAGTCTCTTTGAGGAAGGTATACCAAGGGATGTGTCATCTCCACCTCAAGGAACTTCCAACTACATCATAGGGGGAGGTATGATGTTGATAGAAAAGCCCTTATTCTTCAAAGAGTTCAAGGGTAACAAGAGGTCTTTAACTTTCAGATCTTGAACTACTATGAAGGTCTTGACCTTATCAGTATACTACTTATCACCCAAGCCAATCTAGACAAGCTAACAAGTTGGCTCAAAGGATTCAAGATAGAATTACTGAAGAGTTCAGCCTCGAAAGAAGACAAAGGCAATCGGGCAATGTCATTGGTCAACTAGATGTTGAGGCAGACCCAGTGATAGAACCTGAGAGCCATGTCAAATCTATAACTGCTTCAAAAATCCATTCCCTTGATGAGACACCTGCCGGTGAAGGTGTATCTCAACCTCTCTCTGGCCAGAGCATGGATGCTACTCCAAGTAATAAAGGCCAAAGCTCTCTCCACCCTTAGTCACAAAGGTCTGTTGGTGACAAAAGGGAAAAGGAAAATGACTCCTGAGGAGATTGAGGAGGAGGAATGAGAGAGGAAAGGGAAACTAAGGGGAGAAAGTTCCTTTGTAGGGTCTGCTGGCTTCATGGAAGCTGCAATCAGGGTTGCCCCAGACCAAACAATCAAAATGATGAATTAAGGGGTAGTTAGGATTGCTTACTTACAAACCGGGAACTATAATATTAATAATATTATCTCCTTCTCATTAGAAGAATTGAATGAACTAGCTGACATGGAATTGCCAAAAGAGAAGAAAGGGGAAGAGGATGCAAGATTGCTTCTTCAGATCAAGGAGGAAAAGAGATATAAAAGACTCTACAAACATGTTCCTACTCTCTATCCAGTTCAAGAAAGTCATGTGTAGGAGATTGTGGCTCCACAAGAACCTCAGGTAGATAAAGAAACTAATAGAATCAACATGATCAACTACCTGAGTGCCACAGGTCTCTACTAGGTATCTGCACTTCTTCCCTTATCCTTTGAGTACATTGAGTTTGAGTATCTCAAGCACCTTGAACTTCAAGTGCTCAAAGAACAAAATGAAAATAAGAGAAAGATGAGGGAAGAAGCTGCAAAGTCAAGAGCTATCATCCAAAGAAGTATAAAGAAGTCTGTTGATAGACAAAGGATGATGAGCTTCTTAAAGTTGTATGAATTCTCCGAAAGGAAACTTGGTCCTATGTATCTATATACAATGGAAGAGCATATAAGAGTGATCAAGCAGAAGATCAACATAGGAGAGCTTGTTGACTTAGACTCCCCCCAAGTCACTCCTCCTGAAGTTGAGGTTAAGGTTGAACAATTTGAGATAACACAACCTGGACCTCAAGCTGAATCTTAGCAAGCTTCAGCTTCTGCAGGATCGGTGTTTGTCACTTAAACACAAATGTTTTCTCTCAAACTCACCTAGAATCACACTCGGGTAAGAATCAAGAAGAGTTGATCACAATATGAAAAGTAACTAAGAACACAGAAAGATAATTTTCAAGATACTTTTATATATTGATTCTCAACTCAATATACAAAGACTCTTACAAGCAGCTTTTTTTTCTATATGAATTACAAGGAGAACCTATATATAATACTATCTACAGCAGGATATACTTTGATACCAGCTGGGATCCTATAGCTAAAGTCTATACTATAAGACTAAAGATTAAGGTATCTCGAATAAAGTCTTATCTGAGATTTGGTAGTCAGGACATGTCCCTGACTTACCTTTTGTCACCAACTAAAGATGGCAACTGTACTATCATGAAAAGGTAAACAGTGGAATAATGTATGGTCAACAATATGGTTCTTTAGGAAGAAGCCATGCTGTATCAGAAGTCTGCAGCGGAGTGTCAGAGACCATACTTGTGTCCACTGGTTATAGTAGTGTTTTCCGAAGGTTAAATGGCTTCGGAAGAGTAAGTACTTCCGAAGCCACTTTATACTTCGGAAGAGGCTGCTTCTCCCAAGACTTGGAGACTTCATCATACTTCGGAAGTGGTCTTCACTTTATTGTTCTAAGTCTTGAACTTCGGAAGTATGCATTTGTCTTCGGAAGTAGAGTTCTGTCTTCGGAAGTTGGACTTTTCCTTTGTCTTCGGAAGAACTCTACAACCTTTGGAAGTTCCATGAAGAGCTTCGGAATCCTTTGCATGCAGCATCAAAATAACTTAAGTGATATATTTTTGGTTGCATTAGCCTTCTTCTTGATCCAACAGCTTCTAACTCACAACAGCAAGGTGAACCTTCCTCTCCTTCTAAACCTATGAGGGAGGTAGAGCCAATTAAGAAAGACAAAGATGATCGATAAGGTGCTACAGGCTAGTCTTCTCATTTAAAAGGCTCAAAGAGGAAGAAAAGGATGGCTTCTAGACTAAAGTCCAAGAAAAGGAAAAAGTCACAGTCATCCACTTCCAGGCCTCAAGATGAATCAGATCATCCTGAGAAGGTGCATGAAGAGGCTGCTCCAATAACTCCTATTCAAGTAGCTCTACTGGCATTAAGAAGACCCATCTTATCCTAGACTTACACTACTAATCCAAGAGATGGCATGTGATAAGAGATCAAGGTATTGAAGATGTCTACATATAGCAAGACATGCTATTATCTGATGTACCTTTTTCATAAAGCTGGACCACCTTTCCGCTGCAACTCTGATTAGACACCAACTTTACATGAGTTGGTGAAAGGTCCATGATTTTGGTAACTGTACATTAGGTCTTCAGTCTGTACTTTCTACTTTATGTAATTTTATCCTTTTTGTAATATATTAGGACGTGAGCTATGGCATGTCATAATCACTAGTCAAAAGGCAATCTGCCTTTTGACTTTACATTGATTTTGTTGTTGTCTAGATCATGTATCCAGCTGGCCATCAAAGTATGGCCAACTGTAAGATGTAGTATAAGTATCTCTGGTCCTTGTATCTTATTATCATTGCTTTTGTAAAAATTTGTAAGGAACTAGAGAGAAATATACATCATCCTTGAAATCCAAATACTTGTGTTGTTCTGTTCTTGTTCTGTCTCTTTATTACTTGTGTTTCTTAGCTCTCATATAAAGTGGGTTTTCTAGTTCCCCAGTTGATCTATTAAGTGTTATTGAATACTCTCCACTTGTGTTGTTGTGTTGTAAAAGTGCATTGCACCCTTCTAACGGTCCTGCATTTGGTATCAGAGAATTCTTGGCTCTTGATATAAGATCTCACCATCTTAAGATCCCTCACACACACAAAATACTTAACATCTCAAATGGCAGCTATCTTTAAAGCTAATATGGAAACTAGAACCATGGCAAAGTCTCCATTGATCACTCCTGAAGACTTTAATACTTGGTGTCAAAGAATGGAAGGCTTTATCAAGTTTTAAGACTCCAGGATATGGGACTCTATTGTTGAAGGACCTTACATACCAAGCACCCCATCTGCTACAGGTGGTGGCATGATTCCTAAGGTTGTGGCTGACTTCTCTGATGAAAACATTAAGAGAATAGAGATTGACCAAAAAGCCATGATAGCCCTTCAAACTGCTCTTCCAAACTCAATCTACAAAGACTTCAAGAAGTGCAAGATTGCAAAACAACTATGGGAAGCACTGAAGCTTATGTATGAGGGCTCAACTGAAGCCAATGAGAACAAGAAATATCTCCTCAAGTAACAGTTTGAAAACTTCACCTTTAAAGTAGGTGAGACCATGACTCAACAATACTTCAGGTATGTTGAGATTGTGGACACCCTAGTGGATGTTAGAGTGGCTCTTGAAAATAGGGACAATATAAGGAAGTTTATGTCCTCTCTTCCTAAACAATGGACGCGTTATTGTGTTGTTATCAAGAGGACTGAGAACCTTAAGACTCTTATTCTGATAGAGTTGTATGGTATTCTTAATGGATACCAGATGGAGATGAACATGCAAAATTCATCTGGTAACTCTACCAATCAAATAGGTTTAACCCTCATGTGACTAGAAGGGATAGCATAGAACCTCAACATCATCTTATATGCTACCCTGACAGATCACAAAAGGGTCCATTCATCACCTTCCCAGAGACTCTAAGAGAAAACTACACTCAGGGAAGTCCCTTCCAAGAGACAAGTTCTTCTCATGCTTTTGTCTATACTGATGAATCTTTAGGAAACTTTCTCTTCACCCTTGAAGATTTGGACTGTATCCATCCAGATGATCTGGAGTATATGGAGATAGTTCAGCAGATTGCTCTTCTCACTCATAAAGCCAAGAAGTTCTACAAAAGGACAGGGAGGAAGTTTTCTAACAATGCAGCCAGTGGAAAGTTTGGGCTGGATCAAAGCAAGGTAAAGTGTTACAACTATAACCAGATGGGACACTTTGCTAGAGCGTGCAAGGCACCAAGAGCAAATGGTGGCCAGACTCAATCTAAACCAAACTATACTAAGAGAGCTCCCTAGAATGAGAAGCCAAAACAGCAAGCTGCAGTTGTTGTTAAAGAAGGAGGCTTTGACTGGAGCTTTCAAGTGGAAGATGCATCTCCAAATCAAGTACTCATGCTGACCACAATAAGCCAAGGTATTGGAACATCTTTGCACTCCTAAATGTATTGCTAAAGTTAATAGATACAGGTCCTACAACTTAGAGATAAGATCTGATCTTGAGTCCTTGAACATCTTAAAATTTTATTTCAAAAAGGTTGAAAATAATTATAAGTTAAAGATAGAGGACTTAGAGAAAAACCATTTCATTTCTTAAACATGAGCACACCAATTATAGGACTCAGATCGAGGATCTCATAACCAAGTTGACTAAATGCCAGGCTGAGCTTGTGATCAGCAAAGGCAGGGCAGAAATATGTGTTCTTAAAGAAAAGACCTTCAAGAACATGATATCCTCATCCTTGCATGCAAAAGTGTGTTATCAGAATAAGCAAGGCCTGGGATCTTATGAGATAGCTCCTCCACATACAATCTTGTATGTAAGATCTCCTAAGTGTGGAACTTTTGAAGATGAGCTTCCCCTTATAGATCCCTTGACTAAAGAGGATGAAGAGGAGATGATGAAGAATGGCTCTGAGAAGAGTGAAGAAGAGCATTCTAAGAAGGGTCATCATCCCTTTGAGGAGAGTAAAGTTATTGGGATGACCAAGTCCAAGAGAAAAAACTTGATCAGAAAGAGCAAAAGAAAAGCAAGGAAGGCTCAGGAGATCAAGGCCACCTTCAACTCTGCACAGAAACAAGTCTTTGTTTCTATAGGATTTGAAATGGTTAAAACTGAAGACACAAACTTGAACTCCAACAACAAGAGTTCTAGTTCATGTTCAATTCATCCCATCATCATGAAGAAGGCTAATAAGTTATGCACCACTGCTGTACAACATGAACCATCAAGCTCCAAAGGTAGTTCTAACCCCACAAGAATTGCCACATCATCTGAGAAGATGAAGATGGAGATTGAAAGTGATCAAGTTCAGTCTTGTTCTCAAAAGAAGACTCCTTGAAGGAACAAAATGGGTTGTGTTATGTGTGAGAGTACCTCTTATTTTGCTAAAGATTGTATCTATAATCCAAAGAGTACTCTTCATGTCATAAAGAAAGAAAAATTTTAAGAGTCTGGAGAAGAAGAGAAAGCTTCGGAAGGAAAATCTATTTCCTTCGGAAGCTCCAAAATGAAGAAGAAGGCAAGTGGAAAATTGCCTTTGGATGAAAATTTGGTCTCGAAAGACAAGAATACTTCCGAAGCACTGAAGTCTGCTGCAGTACTAGCAGGATCTTCCAAAGGTCCAGTCATAAAAACTTCCAAAGCCACAAAAGCTTCCGAAGTTTTGAAGGTCAAGTCCAAACTTCTAAAGGTGGGTGGAAGACAAATAAGACCGAATGACTAAGAGTTCTCCATCAATAACAACAACAAATCCTCAAAGCACAACTATAGGATCTATTACTGTTTCATTACCCTCTACTTCTTTTGATGAGCCCAAGACCAATAAGGCTTGAGTTTCCAAATGTAACTAATCATTTTCTTTGTGTAGGAACAACTCAAGACAAACAAAAATGTCTGGATCATTGATAGTGGTTGTTCCAGGCACATGACAGGCAATAGGTCACTACTCCAAAATTTTGAAAGAGTTGATGGAGGGTCAGTTGCTTTTGGAGGAGATGAAGGTGGTTACACTTCTGCAAGGAGCAATAGCACAAATGGTAAGCTTAGCATTGAGAAGGTAAACTTTGTCAAGGAGCTTGGATACAATCTTCTAAATGTATCTTAATTTTGTGATCAGAGTCATAACATGCTCTTTACTGAGCATGAGTGCATTGTTCTCAATCCCGGGGTGGTCATTCCTCATGAGCATATCCTGCTCAGAACCCTTAGGATAGAGAATATGTACAAGATGGATTTGCAAGAAACATCTCACTCAGGAGAAGTTTCATGCTCTCTATCTAAAGCATATAGTAATGAGTCTTTCCTTTGGCATAAAAGAATATACCATGTAAACTTTAAAAACATGAACAAACTTATTAAGAATGATTTGGTAACTAGAATGCCAAAGAAAGAGTTTACTAGTGATGACCATTGTATGGCATGCCTGAAAGGGAAGCAACACAAGGTATCTCACAAACCAAGGAAAGAAACTCCATCACTACTCCCCCACACTTGTTACATATGGATCTTTTTGGCCCCACCAGTGTAATGAGTCTAAAAAGGACATCTTATTGTTTAGTGATCACAGATGACTTTACAAGATTCACTTGGGTCTTCTTCTTAGAACTAAGGATGAGACTCTTGAGATTCTGAAGAATTTCATCTTAAAGATTGAGAATCAATATCACAGGGTCAAAACCATAAGATGTGATCAAGGAACTGAATTTAAAAACTAAATACTTGATACATTTTGTGATGAAAAGGGTATTACAAGACAATATAGTGCTCCCAGGAAAAGAGAAACATGACACTTATAAAGCTGCAAGAACTATGTTGTCTGACTTAAAACTACCCATCACCTTCTGGGCAGAGGTAGTAACACTGGCTGCTATGTGCAAAACAGAGTTTTAGTGGTTAAGACTCATGGTAAGACTCCTTATGAACTTTGGCACAAGAGAAACCTTTCATTGGTTTTCTTAGGTCATTTGGATATCCTTACACCATCTTGAATACCAAAGATCAAATTGCCAAGTTTGCTGAGAAATCAGATCATGGACACTTCATTGGGTACTCTTCTCAAGCTAAGGCTTATAGAGTATACAATCTTAGAACTAGAGTAGTTGAAGAGCTAACCAGTGTGACTTTCAATGAGCACACTCCATGTGTGAAAGGTTTTGGTCCTGATTGGCTGTTTGATCTTAATTTAGTTACCAACTGTTTTAACAAATTTTGTGAGCATGTTTTAGGATCTACAGACATACTACCTATAGGTGATCTGATCAAAGATTTGAGTTGAGAAGATCTTCAACTCTAGTTATAACTAACTCTGCAAATGTAGTTTCTATCAACATAACAATGACAAATTCAGCTGATACATCTAAGATGCCTTCAAATTCCAGCTCAAAGGCTCCACAACCAGATAAAGAAGCTTCAATTGTAGAAGAAAATGGTGGTGATGATAGTGATCAAGAATTTCTTGATGTTGACAACCACTCCATAGAAAACAACATCAATGATGTCATACACTCTTTGGATCAAGTCTCTCTTGATAAGAATGATAATGTGGTGGGACAAACATCAATGCCATATCTAAATTTCTCTAATTTAGATCTCTCTCAACAACTTGCTGTGATCCCTCAACTAAGGATTTACAAGTCTCATCCCACCACAACACATCATTAGAGATATTGACACAGGGGTAAGAACAAAAGGACAAACCCATGAAGCAAATGTTTGTTTATACTCTTATTTCTTATCTCAGATAGAGCCCAAGAAGATTGATGAGGCTCTGAAGGATGAAAGTTGGGTTGAAGCTATGCAAGAGGAGCTGCTTCAATTCAAAAGACAAAAGGTTTGAAACCTATGTCCTCTTCCTCATGGGAAGACTACTATAGGAACCAAATGGATGTTTAGGAATAAGAAAGATGATAAAGGAATTGTCATCAAGAATAAAGCTAGATTAGTTGTTCAAGGTACACATGTCACACCCCCGCTTATAGCGGAAACACGAGGATGTAACGGACGGGATCGTCATAACACATTGTTAGATAATAGAGATGCAATAAATGATGAAAGGTCAACGTGTCATGACGTCACCGGACACAAACCTAGACTTGTGCCATGGTTAGTCAGTTCCACGACAAACATAGTCATACAAACCAATGAGTATAAATCCCACAACCCGGGAACAAGTGACCAAAATGTGAATAATAACTAAATGTCAAAGTAATAGTCATAAACATCCAATGTCCAAAATAATGTAAATCTAAGGTCAACGCTAAGGCCAGCTTCCCTAGCGATCCTTAATGATTATTACCTGAAAAGATATGCTCAAAATGGTCAACATAATGTTGGTGAGTTCGCAGGTTTAAATGATAACAAAACTTGATGCTGTATAATAGTGTAGTAGGACATGAGTGCATACAGTTATAAGCAAGTAATATCACATGAGCATCACAACTATACCTACGACGTACACAAAAACTTTGTCGGAACATATTCACCCTAGGGCCCGTTCCTGGCAACTGTTAGTCCCAACTAGTATACTAACAAACAAGGGTGGGGGTGTCAACTCAATAGTACTATCAATATCTGTCCGTCGGCTCCAACACCGGAGTTAAATAGTTGTGAATACAGAACCACAAAAACAACTCATGCATTACTAGATAAATACTTACAAAATAGTAAGCACAACAGTCCCAAAATAATTGAATAAGTTCACAGCATAAAAAAGGTGAGCATACTTTTCCCTCTAAATTATAAATGTTTAATATGAAAACGGGGTCGCGAAACTCACCTTGATTGGATACGAGCAATAATAAAAGAAAATGATAGACGTCAAATAACATGTGCGAACCAACAACCAATCACATATGACAGAAGATGATTGAACTTATAAACACATTCAATAAGCGTTATAATAGTTTCGTTTCCATCTCGGGTCGGTTCGGGTGTATCGGGTGACTCGCTCAAAAGACATTTATTTATTTATGTTCATATACGTATATATAATAATTTGATTACTCGTATAGTTAGCTACGAGTGAAGATATATATACATGTATGTATATATATATATATATATATATATATATAAAGTTGTTTAAATACACTATTATTATATTCTTCATTTATATATTTAATATATTTCTATCATGATATATATACACACACTATTATTTACGTCTATATTTACATCAATAATCATATAACCATACTCGTCTCAATACATAACATGCTAATGTATTATTGAGATGAGTATTATTTACGTATATATTATCATATGAACACGCTCAATTATATAATTTCATATTCACGTTCAAAATAAAATATTATATACACGTATCATTACACACACAAATGAATTTATACATGTTCACACACTTTTATATATATATATATATATATATATATATAATATATATATATATATATATATACACACACATATGCTCACTATATCTACATATGCTCTATACATGCAATACATATATATTACTCATACATATTGCACATACATACTACTCATCCATAACCACCTACTTCACATCCATAGAACACCCATACATACACTATTAATACACACACAAGCACAACTTAAAAAAAACAGCCACATACTATTACACACACATGGCAGCCACACACACAACAGCACATACACACAAAATCGCAGCCACACACAACAGCACACAAATTCGCACACACACACACACATATATATATATATACACACACACACACAAACAGAGTATGTATCCCTGTGCAAAGCAGCCATATATATACATTCATACAATCCATACACAGTCACACGACATATATATATAGGCATACATACGTTCACGGCATATGTATATATACATACAAACACCGTATCTACATACATACAATCGTAAATATACACACCGAAACACGAACGCAGCAATGTACACGCATATATAAACAAACCTCTCACACACATACACATGTGTACACACTCACATGCATACGAACGGATACAACGTCATCCGAACCAACACCGTGATACGACATGAAACGAAACGAGGTTTACGACGAACGTTTACCTTTGAAACGGCTCTACGGCAAGACGACAATGTTCAACGACGGCGAATGCGGCTGTTTCTGTGATGCAACGGTGGCGAAAGGTGTCCGGAATGGACTTCACGGTGACGGCAGCCGCGTAGGGTTCGGACGAGAGGCAACGGTTTCTCACCACATATTTATGTAGATTTACAATTTATATTTTCGACCCTCAACTTTAAATTAATTATTCCCTTAGGTTTAGATAATTTACATTTTAAACCCTGGACTTTAATTTTAATAATAATAACAATATTAATAATAATATTATTAATATTAATGGTAATAATAATAATAAAAGAAATTTTATATTATTAGCGTTAGTTAATATTAAGGTTGGCACGAAAGGGAGATACGACGAGATTAGGTTCGAAAACAAATTAATTACGCAAATAATAAATGCACGAAAAGAGAGTTAACAAATTCCGAGTTAATTGACGGACCTGATATTGACGGATGTCACAACATAAAAGAAGAAGGAATTGACTACACTGATGTCTTTGCTCTTGTAGCAAGACTGGAAGTTGTTAGGATATTCTTGACTTTTGCTGCATCCAAAAACTTCAAGGTCTATCAACTTGATGTCAAGTGTGCTTTTCTCTATGGGGAAATTGATGAAGAGGTGTATGTCAAACAACCACCTGGTTTTACAGATCCTAATCATCCTGATTATGTCTGCAAGCTTGATAAAGAGAAGGTCATCATCATGATGAGGACTGTTGATATCTGAAGTCTTCAAGTGTTTTGGTAGCATCAGCCTAGGGAGAGTTTGTAAGGTTTCATATAAGGTTGATGCAACCCAAAACATCTAAAGTCTCTCCTGCATGCATGCACAAGTGTACTGAAGTAGAATGCTTCGAAAGTTTCACACTCTCCTTAGAAAACATTCTAAGTCTGAAATATTCCAAAGCCAAGACCAATATCTTCCAAAGCCAAACATGAAGTCTTTCGAAGCTTCAAAGACAAAGTCTTCCGAAGCCAACTCTTGAAGACAAATTTCTTTCGAAGACTATTAAACACATGCTATTATCTGATGTACCTTTTTCATAAAGCTGGACCACCTTTCGTTGCAACTCTGATTAGACACCAACTTTTCATGAGTTGGTGAAAAGTCCATGCTTTTGGTAACTGTACATTGAGGTATTGAGTCTATACTTTCTACTTTATGTACTTTTATCCTTTTTGTAATATATTAGGATGTGAGCTATGGCATGTCATAATCACTAGTCAAAAGGCAATCTGCCTTTTAACTCTACATTGATTTTGTTGTTATCTAGATCATGTATCCAGCTAGTCTTTAAAGTATGGCCGGTTATAGGATGTAGTATAAGTATCTCTAGTCCTTGTATCTTATTATCATTGCTTTTGTAAACACTTGTAAGGAACTATAGAGAAATATACATCATCCTTGAAAACCAAATACTCGTGTTGTTCTATTCTTGTTCTGTCTCTTTATTACTTGTGTTTCTTATCTCTCATATAAACTGGTTTTTCTAGTTCCCCATTTGATGTGTTAAGTGTTATTGAATACTCTCCACTTGTGTTGTTGTGTTGTAAAAGTGCATTGCAACCTTCTAACGGTCCTGCAATAATTCAATGTAACACAAGTCAACATTGTCCAAAACCATTATATAAACAAGCCCCAGTATATGATTTTTACAAACCCTGGAAGTAACTTGGCCAAACTATACATATAATTATGGTTTTAATGTTAAATTTAGTAGCACTTTTGTGCATTAAAACATGTTTAACATATTAGTGTTATTTTCAAAGATTCAAGTTAGTTATTCATTTTGAAAGTATTTAATGTATTCACCTTTTAATTTTGAGCCAAATAACTATTTAGGATTAAGAAGATAGTTTCTATAGAAGCAACACTTTGTCTTATGTCGCTTGGCTTCTCATTTCGATTGTATTTTGTCTGGTAGCACCTCTTGACAATCTGAAATTGATCTAATATGAAGAAGGGTTCATTTTTGGAAAGAGTTTAGTGAGAGAGATTAGAGATTTATGTATTTGAAATATCACACGAATGTTCGAGTTTTGGTGTGTGGCTAACACGTGTAATGTGTGGCTAACACGTGTTAGCGGTTCACATTAGCTTGTTATAATATGAACCTCTTAACAATCTAAAATTGATCTAATATGAACCAAGTCATTGTGGTTCACATTAGCTTGTTGTAATGTGTGGCTAGCATGTATCAGCACCTCATTGATCTTGATCTCTTATGTATGATGTGGTCCGCATCCTATTTTCATTGTGGTTTGCATCGTGGCCATGTGTAAAACTTTAATCCTTAGTCACTAGCCATGTGTCAATACCCATCTCCTCGTCATCACCATGTGTCATTCAACCACAGATTCTTTCTCCTTGTTACGGCTCGCATCCTATTGAGGTTGCAATCCTCATTAGCTGTTGTATCCTTCAAGACTTAGCGATTGCGGTGTCCATCAGCTTCTTTTGCGTAATTATTTTATTTCTTTTATTTTTAGAAACTTTTCAGGTTGTTAGCAAAATTAAGTGAGATCTTCAAAGATAGATCAACTTCACTTAAACATACCAAGAAGAAGATTTTTTATATAGATAGATCATGTTATATCAACTAACTAATATTATGCAATCATAAAGATTATAGGTATATGGTAATATCTCAAATCATTAGATTGGTCCTAATCTAAAAGAAGTTTTTAATTTGATGCATTGTAGAGACAATAAGATTTTGTTTGTAAATAACACATACATTATTAACTGAAATCTATAAAGATAGATTAGAAATTACTTGGATATATAATCTTAAATGATTACTTTTAAGGTCCCATTCCCGAGAGTCCTCGCAGTTAGTCATTCATAATAGAAAATATTACGTAATACATTATTAAATAAAATATTACAGCGATAAACTTAAATCATTAATAACATAGCAATAATTGTGAATTGTCAACATTTTCCTTAATTTAAAACATTGATATAGTTTTCTACAAACTAAAACATCCAATCATAAACATGGATGCTAGTCTCTACTTGTCTAGTAGGCCTATTCCCCATGTCATCCTCAGCTTTTATCATTTTCTACCAACTAATATGCATACAAAGTTAGTGTTGCCGAGTGAACTCTAGTTTTGTAATAATATAGAATATATACTTTTAACCTTTTTTAAAGAAGATAAATTTATCATTCGAACAGTTAATTTAACGTTCATAACATCCTTTATTGTGTTCATTATGTGTATTTCTTTTATTATCTTTCCTCTTTTATAAACTGGGTTTTCATAAGCAATATGTCCAAACATATGGTTGACAACAAATGTCAACCCCTTGTAGTCGACATATATGGTTAGCTAAACCACTAACAGTTGACCTATACTGCTAAGCACATTGCATGCTCATAAATAAGGGTCCATAATTTGACTTACATAAGTGAACTCTCTTTGTACTTGCAAGACATTAATTCGTCAATAGGGCTAAGTGACATATCATTAGGTTTTCCTTATTAATGTTCCGCTTTACCGTAGATAAAAATTAATTAAATACATTTTATATTATCACATAACATGAAAAATTAGATAGTACTTTTATATAAGTCATACATATGACAAATCATTTCAAGAAATATTCACTTGGAAATACAATCAACACTTAATCAAATCCATAATGGAAATATCCTAAGTGTCACCTATCTAAGGCAATTTTGTTTGTAGATCCATGATTATATTTTCCTAGGAATTTCTAACAATTGTATCTTTCTGTAAAGTGTTTGATGCTTAGCTTTGATTTGTAGATACATTAAGCATTTCTCAACACACTTAAGAATATCACACTTCATCCCTTGTCACTAATAGTTTATTTTTAGTTTTTGGTACATCTTGGTTGTATTGGGATGAATAGAATATCTAGACTTACGAGCTTTATTCAATAACATAGACTAGAATTCATAAGTATTTAGGATCCACATAAGAACCAAATATTGTTTTGATTCAATCTGCATTATCTTCAAAATCTTTCACTTGACATACGATTCTCTCTCGCTTATAATTTTGTTCTTTGAATGCTTCTTCTTACGCATTATTTAACAAGGTCATTAGATATGTTGCCACTTCTAGCATTATTGATTTTGATTTGATTGGCATATAACTTCCATTACGACTTAGTGCATTTGCCATGAAATTGGCTTTTCTAGGATGATATTGGATTTCATAGTCATAGTATAATTGATTCCATCCATCTCCGATGTCATATGTTTAGATTGTTCTGGTTGAAAAATACATCAAAACTTCAATGATCAGAAATATAGTACAATTTACGCCATATAGATAGTGTTTTTAAATTAAGAGCAAACACTATCATTGTCAACTTTAGATCATGAGTTGGATAAACCAACTCATGCGGTCTCTATTTAAGTTGATGCATGTGCAATGTCCTTTCCTCCTTGCATAAGTACACAACCAAAGCCAAGTCTCAAGGCATCTAAGTATACAACTAGATCTTTAGTTCTTCAGTTCTATCCATCAAGAATAGTACTAGGGCTTGAGTTAATTATTATTTAGTTTTAAAACCTTAACTTAGTTAACTTAGTTCATAGTAAGGCTATCTTGGTTAACTTAGTTCATAGTGAGTCTATCTTGGAGGAATCTTTAATAAATCGTTTGTAGTAGTGTGCTACATACTCTATTTACTAAATCAATAAATGTTACAGAGGTATTAGTCAACCCAAAGGACATTACTGATAACTCATAATGTTGGTAACAAGGTGTGAGCGCTATTTTTATATGTCCTCATCTTTGATTTAAAGTTAATGATATCTAGACATAGATGGATCTTAGAAAACCAACTTGCAAAAGTAGATCTAATAAATCTTTGATTCTCAAGTAGGGTATCTATTCGTGATTGTTAACTAGTTTGGTTCTTAGTAATATATGCTCATTCTCATGCTATAATCTTTATTCTAGACAAATACTATAGGAGCACCCTAAGGTGAGGTACTCGAGCGTATAAAACTCTTTCCAAGAAGTATTGTAGTTGTTTCTCTAGTGTAATCCTTCACATATCCTCAAGAAAGACATCTAGAAATTCCCTTATAACTAGGATATTTTGGAGTTTTGTTATTTCCCTTGTAGTGTCTATCATATAAGTCAAGAATGCCTTACACCACAGTTTGTGTATTATATGGTCCAACTTAAAGAAAATTATAGTATTTCTACTCTTTTATCCTAGAATGGATATTTGTCTTCTATTTTCACTACCAAAGGTACAGACAGTTTTTTCATAACAAAGAGTATATGATGTGTAAATTTAACAGACACAATAAATCTATTGGCCCTTGACTCAAATATAACAAATGTAGGAATGCAATTGACAAAGAACTTATTCGTCACCATATTAGATATGTTTTTAGCCTCCTTTGTGATTATTCGACACACCCTCCCACATGGATTTGGTGTTTCCATCTTCTTTCCATTCCCTTCCATTCCCCCTCTCCTTTCTCTGTTCTAAACTTCTTGCACCATTTTTAGGTTTCTTAACTCTAAAACATCCACCTCTAAGATGCCTAGATTTTTAACAATCGTCATACACCTTTAAATTTATTAAAAACTAGCTAGTTGAATGTGCTCTTAACCATATTTAAAGAAAATAATTGTTACCACTCAACATTCCCCAAGATGAGTTTGCTCATAATTTTTGCAAGTGTGAAATTGTGATATAAAGAACTCTTCCTAGTTGAATAAGTAAGTTTTATCTTTTTAGTTGAGCTCTTGTCCTTATCAGGTCTCCTCTTTTCTCCTCTATCTATTTTCTTTTTCAAATTGATTTCTTATTCCCTTGTATAATTTATTGTAATATTGTTTATTAGGAGGAAGAAATCAATTTTCTAAAATCAACTCTTAACATGGCGTGGTATCAATTAATCCACATCCTTTCTTTCCTTAATAAATCAGGGTAGAATAATTCCTTATCAAATACAATCCTAATGATTTATTAATATATTTTTTAGTCTCACAAATATGCATAAATTCCTTTGTAATTTGATCAATCTAATTCTTCAGAGCAAAATCATTCAAGACTAGTTTCTTGAACTCATCCCATGTCATTGTTTATAACACCTTGCTAGCCTAATTTTATTTCTAAGTGCCCCACTAGTCTTTTGCTCTCCCTTTTATTTGACCGGTTGCAAAAAATCAATTTAGCCACTAGATTGTAGTGACTTATCTCAAATACATCCTTGATATCAGTGGTCCATCTTTGACTAATTAGTAGATCAACTTATCCTAAAACTCTTTTGGCTTACAAGCCTAAATCTTTTATGTGAACACCATGGTCTCTCTATCTCCTTGGCCACTTCCATTCGCTTATCCGTATTCATTTGGGTCTAGTTTTCAAGACTCAAGTTTCATCATCCTCCTTTCAAAGGCGCTATCAATAGTGTTCTTATCAAGTTCCATGTCAATAGGAATAGCATTTTAAAAAGCCTTTCCTCCTTGATCTTGCTAGTGTCTTCTCTTAGCGAGAAGCCCTACCTCATTATCATGACAAGTAGCGACTCCTTATTATGGTAATCATCATCATGATGACTATAATCATTGATCTCTTATTTATTATAAGTCAAATATATGATACTAAAGGTATAGTATCTCAACTAGGATTACATGAGTCTAAGTCTTTTCCCAAGAAATACTAGAGTCAACCCTATCAGAACCATAATATACTATCGACAATTTCTTTTATATGCCACATGCATATAAATCACATTCTCACCTCACACCTTTTGAAATGAGTATAATAGGTCTAAAAATGTACTATTACTGTATGTGTATTGTTACACAGGGTAGACACAAATTTACACACATTATACTTGTTATTTTCATAATCATCATGTCCTATCTTATTTGATGAATTTCAGTACACATATCCACATTTGATCATACTCACCATAAACATCATACTTTCATGTCAAATCATTAGACTATTTGCATGTACTTGATTCCTTAATCAAGTCTTGGATTGAACACTATACTAATACCAAGAGCAGTAAAGTTTGAGTTGAAGTATTTGTCTTTATAACTAAATCCCGCAAACCATATGCTCATATACAAACTTGTATAGTCCACATTTTTATTTATTAATTTAATTGGAAAATTTTAAAGTCATGGCATGGAAGTTAGACCTTTCAAAACTTTTCAATTATTATCTTTATGAAATATATACATAATATGTTATATAACATTTTATACAACTAGGTGTTAGACCCATCATACTAGAAACTTGACATACTTTAACTAGGCCTCCAACTTGACTAAATCTCATGAAAGTACATGCATGACATTTATTTATCTTTCACTAACTGAGTGTACATTAACAACTTCGTATATCACATATTTGTCACTCAACGTCCAAATGATCTTGCCACCCCACATATAGGTGATTTGGTATCATGTTATATCCATGTGATTCATTCATATAATTCACTATCATGTCACATCCAAATGACTTGGCACCCATATCCAAGTGACTTGAACCATTACCGCATACTCATATAAGATTCATTATCACCCCTTATCTAGGTGATTTAGAATTACTTAACATTAACTATTCATGTACTTTAAGGAAGTATGTAACACTTACATGAAAGGTATGTTCACTAATCTCGTGCTCTAGTTTTCACTTTTCTTATGATCATGTATGCTATAAGTTTATCTTATATAGTTAGATATTAATCTTGGGTCTTAGTGTAAGGCTCCGTTCCCAGGATGCTCACAGCTGGTCAATCATCGCTCATAAAACATATATTTTCATTAACTAAAAGAAATCATTACAACAGAAACATTTAAACATCCAATTCATCATAATCACTTTTGCAAAATAATACATTGTTGACTGGTTACTAAACATCATTATTTGCATTACATCATAAAAACGTCATAATTCTATCAAATGGATGCCATCCAAAAATGCCAAGTAGCAGCCCCGTGCCATCCTCAACAATGCTTACCTACCAACTAGAAAATGCATAAAAAGTTAGCGTTGCTGAGTGAGTTCTAGTTTTATAAAAACATTGCATTACCTTCCATTCGTTATAACATTTTCATTACTATCGCACGTGATCACACATCGTACATACATCAAGGTAATAATTATTATCTTCATCATCGTTTGTTTAGTACATTTTACACGTTTGCACATATCGCACGTATGGAGTGGTCACTAGGACAGACTCCCCCTGTGTGTGCGAACTCTTATGGGTTCGCCAAGATCGCATGCTGTATAACACACCATAATTAGGAATCGCACGTTATTGGAGCAGTCACCAAGACTGAACTCTTACTATGTGTATGAACCCTTATGAGTTAGCCAACATCGCAGGCTGTAGACACACACAAGGTAAAACTCTCAATGAGTTGTGAACCTCCCTTAAGTTGCTTGCAAGGTTTTTCATTCATTCGCTCATTATGTTCCACTTTCGTTATCTTAAATCTTTCACTTCGTTAAGATAATACTTTACGTTCATTAACAATATCACACCACGTAAAGTCACATCATCATACGTAATAAGGAACATAACAGATCATATCATACATAAGCATAACATCATCAATCACACATCATCATGCATAACGATCAACCATACATCATACGTCATCATCATATATCATTCATGCCCATCACATCATCTATGACCTCAAAAGTCAGCTTACATGAACCCTCGGGAACCTCCCAAGTCAAAACCTACATCTGCACTTTTCCCCGAAATTCAGAAAAAATAAACTAAGTCTCCGCATTTCCTATTGTTCATCCGCATTTCTTTTGTTCATCCGCATTTCTTTTGTTCATCTGCATTTCTTTTGTTCATCCGCATTTCTTTTGTTCATCCGCATTTCTTTTGTTCATCCGTATTTCTTTTGTTCATCCGCATTTCTTTTGTTCATCCGCATTTCTTATGTTCATTCGCATTTCTTATGTTCATCCGCATTTCCTTTACTCATCCGCATTCACTTGTTCATCCGCAGGAACTTGTTCATCCGCATTAACATGTTCATCCGCATTAACATGTTCATCCGCATTTCCTTTACTCGTCCGCATTAACATGTTCATCCGTATTTCCTTTACTCTTCCGCATTAACATGTTCATCCGCATTTCCTTTACTCATCTGTATTAACATGTTCATCCGCATTAACATGTTCATCCGCATTTCCTTACTCATCCGCATTAACATGTTCATCCACATTTCCTTTACTCATCCACATTAATATGTTCATCCGCATTTCCTTTACTCATCCGCAATAACATGTTCATCCGCATTACTTACTCATCCGCATTAACATGTTCATCCATATTTCCTTTACTCATCAGCATTAACATGTTCATCCGCATTTCCTCCACCAGACTCTTCATCCGCATGAGGAACACTTAAGTAGTTATTTATGGCTGGGCGTATGAGTTACTGTTTGGGCGCATAAGCAGCCCAGGACACACTTAACATCATAATTCGGTCCCCAAACACCATATATCATGTTCTAAGCTTAAATCTTACATTCTAATCCATAGAAACACAACTATAACATCATAAAACCCATAGATAGCCCAAACATCAAACCCCACCCGCGTCATACACACACACACACACATATACGGGTATGAACCCAACTTTTATAAAACGTTCATACATAAATTTCCAGCCCCAAAATCAGTTAAAACATGTAAAAGAGGGGTTCTAGAACTCACCTTTTCAACTCTTTGGGTAAGACTTCTTCAAACCCGTTTCCAAATTGAGCTCAGATACCTAAAACCCACCAAACACACACAACATACATAAGCACACAACCGAGGATGAAACCAGTTAAGAACATCTTAAACACACGAATTCTTACCTTGAATTCAACCTTCTGCTCTTGTTCTTCTTCAAAATCCAAATTCTACACTTTCTCTCTCTAAATGTTCGAAGATTTGGATGTTGTGAGAAGAGAGTGGGCGGCGATGCCCACTTTACACCAACTTTCAAACATTTTTGTCCTTTTGACACTTTTAACCTCTTAACTTGGGCTAAATAGCTTTTCTTTCTTTTTCTTCATTTTATTCCTTCGTTTGAGTCTTCTAAAAATAAACGGGTGTTACACTTAGACATGTTCCTTTAGGGTATCCTTCGTTTGAGTCTTCTAAAAATAAACGGGTGTTACACTTAGACA
Organism: Flaveria trinervia; assembly: GCA_025506515.1. Classification (NCBI taxonomy): domain Eukaryota; kingdom Viridiplantae; phylum Streptophyta; class Magnoliopsida; order Asterales; family Asteraceae; genus Flaveria; species Flaveria trinervia. The sequence continues at coordinate 25,857,629 of CM046446.1, forward strand.
TGTTCCTTTAGGACATCCTTCGTTTGAGTCTTCTAAAAATAAACGGGTGTTACACTTAGACATGTTCCTTTAGGGTTTTCACACTATTGGCTGACCAACTCTTATTCTCAAGGGTCTTTTAGATATCTCATGTGGATTTATCTTGAGTTCGATGCCCTTATCTCTTAGGTACTTAACCCGTACGGTTGGGCTTCACACCCGACCTAAAATCCTATTCTAAGGGAGAATCATTATCTGACTGTCCAGTAATGTTCTTCCAAACATGTTCTCTAATAAAATAACTAATCGTGATTGGTTTCAACACTCAACAAAGCGCTTATACACGTATCAAGTTCTTGAATGATTTGTGTTAAGAAGCTAAAGGCTTCAACTTATATGTTGATTCTTCGTCCCTATAGACCATACATCCTACATCTTATGGCTGGTAACTCTAATATCTTCCTCGGCATGGCTACGTGTCAAAATCTGATCTTTTATGTACCCACCTCAATCTTAAAGACTGTAAGGTCCAAAATGTTATGACCTATAACCAATCTTTTGGACTCTTAAAAAGATTATTATGGTCTGTAACATGCCTTCTTATACAATTTTCTAAGAGTTCCTTGACTAGTTATGAATCACATAATTCTATTCTAGCTCGATTTATACTCATTGGAATTACATGTATTCTTTTCTCTTGAAAACGATCAAAATTTGAAGTGTTAGATTTTCATACAAAGTTGGGCATCTATCAATACTTGTAATTTATTTATTTAAACAATACTTAAATAGTATCTATCACATATGTCTTGTAGTACAAATACCCTTATATATATTTTATTTACTATATAAAACATATATACAATAGGGAGTCACTCGTCTAATTCATTACAACTATGCAACCAACATTATAATTTTGTTTAGTGTTAAATTAGATCTAAAGTATTTTTGTATAACGGTATGTCTAACTTATTATAATGATAAGTTCAATGTTATAGTATTATTTAGTATCGAAATGAGAATCATTACACATGTATATAATTTTTTACTTGAGTTTTTTCCCGAATAAGTGTTGATAAAAAACTTATTACCCAAATGTGTTATTTAAAAAATATTTATCAAAATAAATGTTTTAAAAACTTTCTAAGAGTTTTTCATTGACTGGTTATAAATCGCATAACTCTATTCTAGCTCGAGTAATGCTCATTGGAATTACATGTATTATTTTCTCTTGAAAACAATCGAAATATAAAGTGTTAAAATTTCATACAAAGTTGGGCATCTATCAATACTTATAACTTATTTATTTAAACAATACATAAATAATATCTATCACATATGTCTTGTGGTACAAATAGCCTTATATATATTTTATTTACTATATATAAAACATATATACTATAGGGAGTTACTCGTCTAATTTATTACAACTATGCAACCAACATAATAATTTGGTTTAGTGTTGAATTAGCTCTAAGGTACTTTTGTATAACGGTATGTCTAACTCATTATAATAATAAATTCAATTTTATGGTATTATTTAGTATCGGAATTAGAATTATTACATATGTATATACTTTTTTCTTGAGTTTTTTCCGTGAATAAGTGTTGATAAAAAACTTATTTACCAAAATGTGTTATTTGAAAAATATTTAACAAAATAAATGTTTTTAAAACTTTTCTCCTTCTCATTCCAGATGTTATTGGATAAACCATATTATACTTAAATGAATACTTTTGTTTTAGAAGTTTAGAATAATTTCTAATATAATTGAAACAATAACTTACTGGATTATCATTAAAACAATTCTTTATTAAAAAATAATTCTTTTATTTATTTATTTAATATATAATTATAGCGTCACACGTAATTTTGATCAACTTTGTTGAATTTTTGTTATCATATATTTAGGTTGATGGTTATATCCTTCGTTCATTTCCTATAAGATTCTGGAAATAATTAAAACAACATAATAGTAACAGGCAATTGTAATAAAACAAAATATAAATGAGCTCTTTAGAAACGATTTAGAAACTATCACGCTTCATTTTAATCAAATTAGATTGATGACTATTGACGTAACATTAAATGAACGTGAAACTTTTAAAAATAAAATAAAATAAGGACTTCAAAAAAATTTGAAAACATTAGTAGATGAGCATACACACATGTAAATTAACAAACACATTAGCACATACAAACAAATATATACATTTGAATAAACAAACATAAAAAAGTTGGATGTTTATGACTAACAAGCAAAAGATTGGACTGTTTCGTAAATGTAATTTTAGAATGTCCACTTACACAATATTTTTTAGAAAAGTTGAAAATCTAATAGATTGTGTTTACGCACTTTTAAACAAACCGACCTTTTAATTTAAGCGCTTGTAAAATGTTTCTTAGGCATCTATAGATATTAATAAAATAATGTTTTTTTTCTCATTTGTTATCTTCTTAAACCATATTTTTGACACTTGTCATTTTTTAGACATTTTCACTTTATTTTCTTTCCAAAAGGTTATTAAATTAATTTAAAAACACAAACAATTTATCTCTATTCATAAATATTAATTTGGTCAATTGATATATTTTTCTCTCTCATCTATATTTTTTTTTAAAAATCAAATTATGTTTTTAAAAATAAATTTTATTAAGAAAATTAAAATTCATATATTTTCTAAAACATTAAACCTTTTGAGATAAAATATTTTAATCAGTTATTTTTAAATATATAAATATTAATAAAAGAATGTTTTTTGTCATTTGTCACCTTCTTAAACTATCTTTTCACACTTGTCATTTTTTTAAACATTATCATTTTATTTTCCCTCCAAAAAAGTGTTAAATTAATTTAAACACCCAAACAATTTATCTCTTTTAATAAATATTAATTTGGTCAATTGATATATTTTTTCTCTTATCTATATTTTAAAAAAATCAAATTATGCTTTTAAAAATAATTTTTGTTAAGAAAATTAAAATTCATATATTTTCTAAAACATTGAACCTTTTGAGACAAAATACTTTAAATCGGTCATTTCTTTAAAATATTTATAAAAAATATGGAATTTTTTAAAAGTAGTTTTACTAAAACAAACAGAATAATTAGAAACTTGAATTTCTAATAAACAAGATTTTTATAAATAATAAATTTTATAAGAAAATGTTAAAAACAAATATTTAAAAATAAAACTATTTAGATAAGAGATTTAAAAATAGTATAATTGTTTTATCTCTTGAACAAGTACGTATATATAATTTTATACATATCTTATATTAAAATATCGTATTGTAACTTTTCGTGTTTATTACTAACTATAATTCATTTAATAAATGAGTTTATAGACTATTATTTATCTATATATCTATCTGTCTATAACTTATATATTGTTTATTTACTTGAAATAGTTTTTCATATGTAATTATAATTATATTTTATTTTCAAATATGGTTTTATAATTCATAATTTTTTATTTCTAATTATTTATTATTTTATTAATTCAATAAGAATGGTTTAGATTAAAAGCCGTAAATGACCCCTTATACTTCAAATCTATAACATATAATAAAAGAAGGTTTTAACAAGACACGTGTTATCATTCTAGCACATCAAATGACACGTGTTATTATTTTAGCATATAGAAAATTTCATTTTCCCGCCTCTCTTTTACAATAAATAAATACGAAAGTTATAAAATTTCATTTTCTCACCCATATAATACAAAGGTTCTAACCTAATCTATACATATAATAAAAGACTAACTATGGGTATATGTGACGTCTTTCTAGCATGTCCACCTAAGCGTCACATATGCGTTGCCACATGTCGCTACATCCTTTAATCTTGAGTTAATATAAATTTTAAAACTACTAAATAATATTAATTACAATAAATAAATACTATATTAATGATCAATTATTACTTTTAATTTGTTTGACATTTTTATAAGAAATTGTTATTTATGTTAACAAATAATAATTAAGTTATTAATTTTAGTTTTACCGTTAACAAATTTCGTTTTTTTAAATAAAAGTTTCTATCATATTTTTTTTGAAATAATAATTTTCTTTTAATTAATTTAAAATTAATGACATATATTTTTGATTTTGTTTGTTTTTTAACAACATTTATTGCTGTGACTTTTACTCATCTTTTATACCTTTAAATATTATTACATAAATAAGTATTTTACATCTTTATGAACTAATTTTAATTGTTCATTGTTTTAGTTACGTATCATCGTTACATACTTTTGTAGATTTTATCAAAATTGTTATTAGTTAATATTTTTTCTTTATTTTTATATTCAGTTGTTTTACCTTCATTTATTTCTATTATGAAACATCATAATTTTTTGATATCATTACTATAAAAAAATATTCTTATTCTAGTTTATCTTTTCAAAATCATATATATATATATGTATATCATATATACATATTACTATAATTTATTTACTCATGTGTTATTTTAAGTATTTGTCCATCCGTGTAACACACTAGTCACTAACCTAGTTATTAAAAAAACAAAAGAAGGATATAATCATTCAACAATTTAATTATATCGTATTCATATGTATGAAAACAAAAAATACTAAAGTAGAAGAAATAAAAACCTTTTTAAATTAAATTTTGAGAATCTAATAAATTCTTTCTTGATTTTATTGGAATTTTTTAAAACAAAAACATGATCTTAAATGTAATTTTGTTTATCCAATAAAAAGTAGGAGTGAGAGGAAAAAAGTTTTCAATAAACAATTATTTTGAAAGATGTTTTCAAATCATCCATTTTAGTATACATAGTATTAATCAACACCCATTGGTAAAAAATACGATTTTTAAAAAAAAAGGTTTTTATTTAGGTGATGGTGACAAGGGGTGAAAATCTTGGCCGAGTTGGATTTAAAGGGATCCCGCCCCTGGTAGGGGCGGGTTCTATGAAGCTGCGACCGATTGCTGTGACATGATGGTGACATGATGCTGCAGTTTGACCTTAATATGGAGAACTCGCCCTTGGTAAGGGCGGGTTATCAAACCACTCACAACCACACATTTAACCTACTCACTAACTATTTATAATGCAACCGAATTCAATCAGATATGCATTCGATTCACACTTTTAAAAAAACTAATCATTATCATGTCTCGACCTTATTTTCTACAAATATATTGGGGTGGTGATATTTCATTCGAAAATAGAAATATCATATGTGATGTTTCTACTAGATGTTCAACTATTATTCTTCGTAATAGAGTTTTATATGAAGAATTTGTAGATTTGATTTATAATCATCTTCAGGTTCAAAAAGAATACTATAATTTGAAATTAAAATTATATTACTCTTATGCTGGTTTCTCTTAAAGTTCTGAAATTTTCAATGACTCAAGTCTAGATGTTTTGTATTATTTGGGAGAAAATGTTGAAAATTTTCGAGCAAATGTTTATGTTATCATTGAGCCAAGATTGTCTGTACAACAATCCAATTATATGGATCTAGTACGCGGTTTCTCTGTATCTCAAGCACCCGATCCGTCAAGCAATTCTTATCATCAAGGCAATGTAAGATCGCATGATTATCAAGCCGGTCCGTCAACCAATTTTCATCATCAAGTCGACGATGATAATGGAGGTTTTGAAAAGTCGGATGATGGTCGTTCAGACAGCAGTGAAGATACTGAACTCATTCCATCACAAGAAGAATCCAGTGATGATGACAACACTTATGGAGTTTCAAACAGTTATAATTCTAGTGTTACTCCAGGATCTTACGGGGAGGTGAACTATTCTGAAGATCCTCAAGAGTTAAGAGATTATGAAGCTGCTGATTTTGACGATGAAGACCATATGGATATATGGAATGAAGAGTCAAAAGAAATTCGTGTTGGAATGTATTTTAAATCGAAAGATGAAGTGATGCATGCAGTGCGGTTATGGAATCTTGCACGTAACAGAGAGGTTGTTGTAGTTGAAAGTAAACGTACAAGATGGAGAGCAAAGTGCTACAGCACCAGCCCTAATTACAACAATAATCTTCATAATGGTCCTCCATGTTCATGGTATGTTTATGCTTCCAAGAACCATGATCATCACATGTGGAGAATTTCAAGATGGGTGAATTCCCACAACTGCTTTGGTACTGTTGTTGGTAACAACAATAGAAGTTTCAAATACAGAGATATTGTTACCCGTATCATCCATTTTATTCGTCAAGATATTGCTTTTCCCATCAAGCAAATTCAAGCGCATTTGAAAGACACGTTGAATGTTGATGTTTCATATAATAAAGCCTGGCGAGCTAGAAAAGCTGCTATTGAGAATATTTATGGTAGTTGGGATAGTAATTTTGAGGAATTACCTACGTACATCAACGCATTACAAGAGAAGAACCATGTTATCGTGGAATGGTTACATCATTCGACCGGTACATCTGCTTATTACACATTTAAATATGTGTTTTGGGCATTCGGTCCAATAATTAAAGCGTTCAGCTATTGTCAGCCTGTGATATTTGTTGACGGTACTTTCTTGAAAGGTTCTTACCGTGGTAAAATGTTAATTGCAGTTGCAAAAAATGCAAACAACTATGTAATGCCGATAGCTTATGCAATTGTAGACGAAGAGACGGTAGAAAGTTGGAGTTGGTTTTTCCACCAATTCTGGTCACACATTGCAGTTCACCATAATTATATTGGTTCGGGAAAAAAGTTATGTGTTATTTCCGATAGGCACAAAGGAATTATTCGTGGAATGAATACTCTTGAAGAGTAGAAAAATAATGTTGTGCATCGATTTTGTCTCCGACATGTTCGAAGTAACCTTATGCAAAAGTTAAAGGTTTCTATCTTAAAAAGGCTATGTTGGTCTATCGGATGCACCACCCAACAAAGGAAGTATAACTACTGTGTAAGTCAAATGACAAGCATCAATCTAGAAGCGTGGGAATATTTAAAAACTATTAAAGAGAGTAAATGGACGCTTCTACATGATAAAAATCATCGTCGGTGGGGTAACCTGACGACGAACATTTCAGAAAGCTTCAACAATACGTTGCGAGGTGTCAGGCTTATGCCAATAAAAGCTATTATTAATTGTACGTTCGAAAAAATAGTCGAACAGTTCAGAAAGCACACTGACATCGCAACCAACTGTAACACCGTGTTACCCCCTCGCATATGGCGTTTATTTAACACACGTGATATTAACTCGCAAGAGCATATTATAATAGAGTTTGATTACAGAGAGGCGAGGCATAGAGTTTTGGCAAAGATACAAACAAATGAAGCTGGTGGAAATGATTATACCGTGGAATACAAAAACAGAACTTGCACTTGTGGTAAATGGAAGATGCAAAGATTTCCATGCTCACATGCAATTGTAGTTTGCCACCATAGAGGTGAATCACCTCATAACATTATTCATCAGGTCTATAGTACTGTTGTTTATCAAGAACAGTATAACGTATATTTTCACCCGCTAAGTCACATTGATTATTGGAAGAACCCGGGTTGGAAGATAAGAGGTGATCCCTTAAAAGTCACCACGTCACGAGGTAGGAGATGCACGAGAAGGATACACAACGAGATGGATGTTCATCATCCAGATGCACCTGTCATACGTAGATGTTCAATATGTAGACAAACAGGTCATAACATGAACACTTGTCCAAACTCATATTCATAATAATAGTTTTATATAATATTTATTAGATGATAATATTGTAGCTTAAGTTCGTATTCTATAATAAAGTTGCATTATATAATTAATAGATAAAAGTGTAAAAAATTACATAATTAAAAAAGTAAAATACATCACTAAAAATATAAAAAAATAATATCTAACGAGTGTCATCATCATCGTTTGTTGCTTCATCATTTAATTCGAACAGGCAAGGAGATGGATTAAAAATCCGGTCAACTGATTGAGATGTATCTTGAAATTGAGGGTAATATGGTAACGGGGAAGAATGGTGAAATGATTGTTGATAACTATTATCAGGGCTTTGATAAGGATTTGACGGGTCCCCTTCTTCGAAATTATGGGTCCCCATTTGACAAAAATGTGGAAACTGAGTACTTGAGGTACCACCATAAAAAAATCTTGGTTGCCCATTTGGCTAAAAAAGGGGGAGTCAAGCTGTTGTTCCGTGAAATCCCTTTGTCCTGTCATATTCTATTGCACAACAACATTATCATCACCAACCTGTCTACCAACCCGCCCTCGTCCTCTACCCCTTCTGTGACATCCGGTAAATTTCCGTTATCAAACCCCGTTAGTTCCGTTAAGTCTTGTATACACGTGTCGGGAGCACACACTAGTTGTCGTTTAACGTTGGTGACCTAATAATAATGAATAAGGTTAATTTGATGTGAATCTAAGTGATTATGTGAGTATTGGGTTATGTTTATGTGTTTACACATTTATAAACAATTAATTAAAGAATTTATCGCGTAACGCGGAAACGTGTCTGTTTATTCGTATGTCTTGTGTTTTTATAAAGATAAGATATATAATGAATTTTATAAGTTTATATCTTTATATTATGAACTTAAGAACACTTTACAAAGAGTTAAAGCTTAGTTTTTATAAAATACAAATTACAAGGGTTAAAAGGGTAAATATGTAAATTAATATTTAATAAAACAAAAAACACACAAACCCTAAACCAAATCGGCCGCGATCAACCTCCAAACACCCTCCCCATTCGAAATCAGCCTCAAAATTTAGCAAAACATCATTTAGTTAATCGATTTCAAGTGCTAAAACACAATTGGATCTCCATTCACAAGTATACACGCGAATTAAAGGTTAGTTTGGGTTTGGTTCGTGTGATTTGTCTTGGCCGAGACTTGTAGTTCGATTTTGATGATATGGGTGCTGAATTTTGATCAATTGATGATGTTTATATGTTAGTTAGGTTGAATACATGTTAGTTAACGTCGATCATGGATGAATTACATGTTTTTAGTGGATTGATCATGAAATTGGCTTTGAGCAAACCCTAATTCGTAAATTGTATGATTATGGATGAATGATGGTTGTTTGATGAATGTGTGGTGATTAATAAGTTGTATGAATGTTAGGAATCATGAATCTTGCAAGAAATCGATGACTTAGGGTTGATGTTCATAGGTTACTAATAATAGTAACTTTATTTGCATGAAATGTTGAATTATGGATGCTATGATGTTATGGGTGTGTTCATGGTGATAATTAGATGTTAGATTGTTGTTATGAATGCTAGAAATCTTTAATTTGATGATGTTGATCATAGCTTGCCAAAAGTAGAAACTTTTGTTATGAAGATTGTGAGATTAAGGTGTTTAAGTGTTGTTGATCATGTTTAGATATTAGTATAAGCTTGAATTGGTATATTATTGATGAATTCATGCATACCTTGGATGTTTGATAGGTTTTGGATATTCTTTCCCAAAAGGGAAACTTTATTTGTGTAAACATTGAAGTATGATGTTATGACCATGTTTGGGATGATAGGAACTTGCTATTATGTTCAAGGATGGATTCTAGTGTGATAGAATGTGTTAATTAGTTGTATGGCATGTTTGAATAATCATGGGTGATATTTGGAATTGGTAATCATGTATGGATTGTATGTTGTGTAGTAGTAGGACATCATGCTTGGGTCTGATAATTGATTGTTGTGATGTTGTGAATGCAATGCATATGCTTAAAGATTTTGGTTGTGATCATTATACACGCGTGCGGATCTGAGGCCCCTACTTAGTAGGATTGGCAGGGTTTAGGATGTGAAGTCGTGAGTGGCTTCACATGGCATGTGATGAATGGTTGAACCTTGTATGACATGCTTGTTGTATTGTAGCTATGGATATGTTAATGTTCTAGATTCGCATGACTTGTATAGGACTTGTTTGTATGATGATCTGAGTGATACACCTGGTTGAAATAGCATACGTATGATACCATTTGAATGTTAATCATGTATGTTGTATGTGCTCATTGGCTTTAATTGGATTATAACTCATAATGTCACCAACGGGTCAAACGGGTCAACTAGGTCAAACATATCTATTTGTCTGGAAGCTTGAGTCTTTGGTTTTGGTATGATTAGGGTTTCACATGTCTTTTATTTACACGTACTTATGTACTCACATGATCTAGGTAACCTGTGAAGGTTGGCTATCCTCTCGTTTCTCAAAATAAACCCTAAGTACCTTTGCATACATCAGGTGAGTTCATGCCCCACTCTTTACTTAATATCTTTTGGGGGAGATAGCATACTGGTACTTATACGAACGCTTTCACTATTTAAGTTGTGTATAATATTAATATAGTGCTGTTTACCATGAGAAAAGTCCTCACACTTTTGAATTGTTAATATTTAATAGCGGGGAAACTTGGGTAGTACTACTGGGTCTGACGAGCCCCACCTGTGTGACTCGAGGTCAACGGGTGCAATTTGTCCTATTGATCATTGTCACGACATGGTAAGTCGTGACAGGAGGCAACAACTATCACAGTCAGCTTCAATTGCAAAATCACTATGTTTAATATTTACTGATAATAGACTAGCTATCTATTACCATACACTGCTTATATTATCGCAACTGTTTATATATTTATTGAACTCAAACTCTTGAACTCACCAACCTATGTGTTGACATTTTAGTATGCTTTTCTCAGGTCCTTAACTTGCTTGCCATAGGAGCACTGCACGGTTCACTGCATTTTAAGACACTATGCTTCAAGACAATTTGACATTTTAACAATTATAGTTTACTTTTTGGTTTGGCATTTGTTTTGCCATAAGTTATACTTTATTGTCTTGGTTTGTTTTCAAAAACGCTTCCGCATTGTTTAAAGTTGTGTTTTGGTTGATTTTGTTTTAAATTATGGCATATAGAGTCGTTCTGAGTAACTATTGACTGTGATCCTGGTTTGTTCACACGCCTCGCGGTAAAACTCCGCAAGTGGATTTTGAGGGTGTGACACCTTCTGGGTAAACGTTGTGGGATAGGAGGAAGTTGAGTATAATCAGCATTCTGTGTCACATGCGTTGGTAGATAACTTATATGGTTTGCATGTGCCAAATCCATATAACAGCTCACCATATTCCTCCCCGTTTCATCCCCTGGTCTTTGATAAAACTGACTCATCCCATCCATCTATAAATAACATTATGAAAGATTACTTTAAAAATAATAATAATAACATTAATAATAATAAAATTATTAATAATAATACCATCATTCTCAATCTTTGTCCATCATTTTGGAAGCCAAGAGGGTTCGTGTCTTGATGAGCCGGGTTTGTTGTATACACAACAATACGCTCTAGATACCACCTCATGTATGCTTCAGAAGCAATTGGCGAATCAGTATACGCTTCATTAGCAACTGAATTAAGCCGAGATGCCCATGCTTGAACAAAGATATTATGATGTTGTAACCAGTTTTTATTTCTACCACATTTACGAGCAGTCGAATGTAGATTTGTATGTTGCTCCCGGGTTAGTAACACACTTGTAGGGATTGGTTGAAACATTCCAAACTGTCTTAAAACCCTACTTGGAATGCGAGGCTCAACAACTTCCCAATATATAAAGTATGTGTCACTTCTCCAGCTTTGATGTCCACTTGTGCAGATATCAGGTAGAAGGAGGATAATATTATCATAAGGCCTCCAATTAAACTGATATAAAAATATAAATTAATATGTTTACAAAATGTTAATTTATACAAAATAATATCAGATTAATATTAATACCGTGGCCTCGCTTAATGAATGCAACTGAGATCAATACGCACTCAAACAGTGCGGAGTAGTGTTTACATAACTAAGTTCACCATTCCATCTGTAATCAAGTTTTTAAATATACCAGGTTAACTAAAAAAATATAAGATTACAGATAAATAGTTAATACATAAGTTTTTTAACATACGTGCACCATATGGTAACCTGAAATCAATAGATCTCATATTCTTGGGACACATAGTAGGTAATCTTTCCCATGCCCATAATTGCAACAAGAATAAAGGTCCACCAACTTCTCGATTTGTGACACTCGATGCCTTACATAACTGTCTATACAAAAATGTTAAAACTGCACTTCCCCAACTAAGTCTACCACAGTTATTTAAGTTTTCAATATGACTTAAATAATTTACGTGCACCCAGTTGCTAGAAGTATCAGGAAATAAAGTGGCACCAATCATAAAAAATAAAATTAATCTAGCTCGTTGAATACACTGAAATTCAGTGACATTATCAGAAAATGGTTTTATTATTTCATTTAAAATAAACCTTAGGTTTAACTTATAACCACTTACAGCGCTTGTAGCGAGTGTACAACCGGTTAAATACTCAAACCTTATTATAATTTCGGATGCACTCATAGCATAATCAGTGCCAGAAACAACATCACCTTCAACCGGCAAACCCCATACAACTTAAACATCTTGAAGGGTTATTGTGGTCTCTCCAACCGGTAAATGAAATGTGTGTGTCTCTGGCCTCCATCTCTCCACTAAAGCTGAAATAAGAGCACGATCAAGTTTTCGATAACCACACTCGATCACACCCGCAAAACCAGCCAACCTTATATATCTCATAACATTTTCAGGGATAGACACTTCATCAATGTAATCCCAAAAAGCTTTATCACCTCGTCTAGCACGTAAAATTCCTTCATCGCTTTCTGGATCTCGAAAATAATAATCAGCTCTATGTTGACCACTTAAAAATAACAAATCGTTATTTAGTGGACCTGGTGTAATTCTCTAGCTCATTTTCGAAAATAGTAAGAAATTATACAAAAATAGCTTAGAAAATAGTAAGAAATAAGATCGAGAAGTTTTGAACGAATTGTTCGGTGGTTCACGGGGTGAATAAATAGTGCTAAAATAAGTGGGTGTGTGAATAAATGGGGTTAGTTGCGGATTTTTAATGGATGGTTGAGATTGAATGGAGTGAATTGTAGTTGGATCGGACGGTGGAAAAAGGAGCAGGAGAACCCGCCCTTCACAGGGGCGTGGTCTCCTTGTCGCTGGATCATGTCATGTCACATTCGGTCGCTCATGTCACCTTCGGTCGCTCAGGTTCACAGAACCCGCCCCTACCAGGGGCGGGATCCCTTTAATTCAAAACGGTCAAGATTTTCACCCCTTGTCACCATCACCTAAATAAAAACCCCTTTTTTTAAAAAAATTCAAAAAATACTCATGTTTACTACAATCGTACATCTAATTTTTAAGGTCTAATTTAATGTTTTAATTAACTTGACAAATCTTTTTATTTTATCTGATAAAAGTGTAACTACGAATTACACATGACAACATTACATTTTTTGGTATTAATTTTTTCTACTTCTTTATATTATTAAATAATCACATTAATTACTAATATTATTCTTTAATATTTTTTAGATTAAATAGTTTTTTAATAATTATGAAATAGTTTTTTAGTTATGTTGTTTTTAAAGAAAGGAATTTTCTAAAGCATCATACCTTTTTAAAAATATAAAATATTTCAAAATGGATGCTTTTAAAAAGTATAATTTTATAAAACAAAAAATAATTAAAATTGAGAGTTACATTAAGAAAATTTTTAAAAATGATGTTTTTAACTTTTTTTAAAAACCAAATATTCATTCTATGTTTAATTATATCTTATATTAAAATATCGATTTGTAAGTATTAAATTTTCATTCCCTAAAATTTTTTTATTGAGCACATATATAATATATGAGTTTATTAAAAATAATTATTATATATTAGTGTTAAACCCCCTAATAGTAAAACTTCTCATGACATTTAATGCTAAATGCATTTGTGACATAGAAAAATCTACTTAAAGTAGGATATCTTAGCGTTAAATCCTGATTACAACACAATATTTCATGGAAAAAGTTGCAAACAAACAAAAACAGAAGAGAAAGTCGTACCACTATTTTGACCGTCTTTTGTTTATGACGAAATTTTGTAGTTTTCCCTAAGATAATATTTTCTGTAAACAAACAAACAATATAGAATATTTATAATTTGTTAATGATTTATATAAATAATAATGATATTCGTAATATTTATTTCACATATTATAGTATTTCATTTTCAGAAAAGAAAGCGAACTTTAATTGATACAGTCCCACGAAGTTTTGTTAAACTTACAAATGACTATGTTTATATAATGAAACATCTTGGTTCTAAAGTGTTTTGTTATTGATACACTTTAATTATTATTATTTTTTAAAATTTTTATATACATACATATGGATAAACAAAAAAAAAAGATTAGGATGTTTTAATAACGAAAATAAATGTCTATACAAGTACAGAAACCAAGTCATTCTAAAATTTGTCAACATAAATATTTATTTTTAACCCGGAATAAAATGATATAATCTTTGTATTTTAAATTATTTCCATATGATAAATTTTATTACTAGTGACGTTGTCACTCAATTAGGATATATCTATAGCGCCATTAAATATCACATAATCACAAAAGTTTAATAATGCATCCTTAGTGATCAAGTCTTTAAAAAAATGAAATTACATGTTCCCCCAAAATATCATCAATCATCAATTACATATATACCTAACTTAAAATTTTAATTATATATATTTCTTTATAAAACTTAGTTAATTACATATATACCCAAATTAAAATGTTTAATTATATATATCTCATTCTAAAACTTAGTTAATTACATATATACCTAAACTAAATGTTTAATTACATGTATCCGCTTTATTAAACATAAATTATACATATTTATCCATTTGATTATTTTTATTAAAAATAACTTATAATTAGTATTTTACGCTTATTCTTTAAAATTATAAAATTATGTTTTCTTCTTTTTACTAGCTTTTCAAGTTTTGATTATTTACTAACATTTTTATACTAATGTTTTTTTGTGTTCTTTTTCCTTTTTTTACCTTTTGATGCTAATTTTTTTAAGTTACTATACGAGACACTTCTAATCTTGTTTTGCAACATGATCCGAACACACACAAGACTGTAAGTGTCTTGTATAGTCATCTGAAAAAATTAGAATCATAAGATAAAAAAGTAAAAAAAAACATAAAAAAACGTTAGTGTAAAAGTATTAGTAAATAACCAAAACTTGAAAATCTAGTAAAAAGGAAAAAAAAATATAATTTAATAGTTTATTAACATAAGAGTAAAATACTAATTATATAAGTTAGTTAATAAAAAAAATCAAATGGATAAATATGTAATATTTATATTTAATAAAGCAGATATATGTAATTAAACTTTTAGTTTAGGTATACATGTAATTAAAAAAAATTAAGAAACTAAATACTTAATTTGGGTATATATGTAACTATCTTTAATTAACCGGTGTATTACACGCGTTGAATAAAAAAATATTAATACAATGAAAATTTATGAATTATAAAAGGATATTTTAAAATAAATTATGATTGAAATCTCTTTTATTATAAATAGAATGAAAATTTTATTTTTATTACAAAGGTTTTTAAAATAATTAATAAAATTTAAAAGAATATTTTTAGAATTTTTTCTTCATAAATCCCAACTCTAATTATTATCTATTTATTAAAATTTTATTTTATAAAACATTAATTTTAAAATATTTTGTATTTTGAAAAAAATTTGATATTTCAAAAAAAATTAAAAATTATTTCTTAAAAATGACATTAATAAAAAATTATCTTCTTAATTATGGAAAACTATTTTGATTTAAAATATTAATTTTTATTATTAGTAATTAGTGTGATTATTAAATAGGAGAGAGAAACAAAAAAAATTTATGAGAAAAAAATATGGTGTTGACACGTGTCCATTTGAGATACCATTTTATTAAAATAGTGAGATGGGATGAGATAACTAAGGTTTACATAGTGATATATGTAATTAAACTTTTAGTTTGAGTATATATTTAATTAATTAAGTTTACAAGAGAATATATGTAACTAAAAGTTTAAATTGAATATATATATAATTAGTGAAGTTTATAGGAGGGTATATATAATTCTTCCTTAAACTTTTTATAAAATGTATTTTTGAAAAATTTTAGAACTCAAGATATTTAGCAACATACTTTTCTTTAATCATACTTTTTATTTTAATAACAATCATATAAACTATAAAGACCAAGTTATTAAAAGTGTTTTATTTTATATTTAAAGAGAACATTTAGCCAAAAGTGAACATCTCTAGAAATTTAAAACCTTCATAAATCAATGTGACCACCATTGGCTACAAAACATTATACTTTGGTGGGGTCCATTTTTGTTTTTTTAAGGGTGGTCTAAAGTCAATAAACCACAGTCACAGAGCCTGAATCATATTTTTAATGAATTTAATATTTCAACTTTTATTATAAAAGTAAAAAGTGGTATAATATTGTTTGTCATCAAGGGAAAATAATAATAAACCTCTTCTATCCTTGTCTGGTTTAGTAGTTTGAGGTTGAGCTGGAATCTTACATCCACCCACACACAAGTCAATTGCTCATACAGCTTGTACCTTTTCTTTGGGACCCACACTGCTTTTCCAATTTTATCTATTATTTTCTTTCAAAATAATAAAACAATTACAAATATTACAGTTTTCCTCCTTTAAAATTTCTGAACGGGAAACACACGTTAAACTCATCCTTAGAATTTTTTTTTGAAATCAATCTTAAAAACATCACGATAACACAATTTCAAAGGTCCGCGAGTCATTCATTTACTTTCGTTATTATTAATACATTATATATAAATAACTTAGTAGAAATTCTTATAATAAACAACTTCTAATCCAGTGATTAACTTTTTTTTTTCTTTCTAAGAAATAGACCTGGGTTCGACTCATGTAGTGATATGTTTACTTATTTTAGCTTTTCTAATTCGCCTATTTTATATATATTTTAATAAGCTTTGTATATATGTAACAATAATTCATCTAATTTAGTTGGTAATCACAATTATACTTCTACCTAAAAAAATCATATTTTAAGACTATCTGCGTTTCGACATACTTATATGTGTCATCGTAAGTTTTGTTCAGATATTAGTTGGGTCAAATATAAAACTTTTCGTGATTATTTTATGTACGTTTAGGTTGTTTTATGTTTCAACGGAAGTTTTATTTGAAAATACGTCTAGTTAAATATTATATATTTTCATTTACTCTACGTTGCGACGTACATTAATTCAGAAACGAATTGGATCAATTGTAAGTTTATGTTTCAACATAAGTTTGGTTTGGAAAAACACTGAGTCAAATATAATACGTTTTAACTTTTCATTCAACGGTATAAATTCGAATCACTCTACGTATTGAGGTAAATTTAGTTCGTAAACGATACTTTATCACGTCGCATACAGTGTCGGGGCAACGCAAGGCCTGGAAATAAAACTAGTTTATATTATAATCCTTACAATCATTTTTTATTTTTAAAATGTTAAGAAAACTTTAATCAATTCATTTCTGTCTCATTTTTTAATAATTTGTTTATCCACAAATTATAGGATTGTATGCATGTATTTAATAGTGAGTTCAACTAACTATTAATCTTATAATTTTTTGTGGGTTTATAATAGAGAAAGATTAGTGAACATTAACTAAAAAATATCATTTAATTGAATGAAGATAAATATTAAAATTAAAGTGTGAAAGAGTTATTAATATCTAAATAAAATTTATAGATAATATTTTTAGTTAAAATATAAAAATAAAAATAAAAATAAAAAATCTACCAAGAATCTCTTAAATTTAGAACTTATGCTTACAAGAGTAGGCGAACTCTTACAATTGGGAGGGCCGCCACCAAGGTTTTGAAGCTATTAAGCTACAAGCCATTGGTCTTTCATTAGCTATAGAACAAATTGCAATTTTCGAACCTATTGTCACTTTGTTAGTTAATCTACATTTCTTTGTGTTCAACGTTTGTCCTTCGTCATTTCTATTGATTGTTGTTAAAGGATTTTATTGTTTGATCCCTGGTTTGATCAAATTAAACATTTGATCTTTATACAATGAAAATTACAAAATTAATTCAAACTTTTGTGTGTTTATTGCAACTTGATCGTAAAATTTTAACAACCGTAAAGTTAGTCCAAATTTTATGTAAACGTTGTATTTTGGTACTTAAAGTTGCGTTTCAGGAGTTAGTCTAAACTTTATAAAATGCATAAAAACTAGGACTCTGATGTCTGGACCAAAGCTGTAATCGATACACAAAAGTTTGGACTAACTTTATAATTTTAAAAAATTGAAAACCAAACATGCAATTTGATTAAATTACAAGAATCATTAATGCAATTTTCTTATTATAAAATAATAATTTTGTTTTCTTAATATTAGGGGTGTGGAGAGTTAATATTTTCCTCACCCTAATCTTTCAACTCTCTCTTGTATACTTTTTTCGTCTTTCATCCGATCCTTAACCATGTAAACCATAATAATTCACTTTTCACCCATTTTTAATATTGTTTGTCCTTTTTTTTAAACTAAAATAATTCATTCATAAATAATACTAATTGTCTAGAGCTTGAATGTGTATGTACTCAATAAGGTAGATGAGTTCGATTCAAAGATTATCATGAGTGTTATTGTCTCGACCGGATCTCCAAAAGTATGTCATAGTCATCTTGTGAATCCGCTAGAGGATTTTATGTGCTCAGGACATAACGCTAACCTTCGTTTTTTTATAATACTATTGTGCAAAATAATATAAGCATACATGACTTTTTTTTAATTTTATGTTCATAACATGCTCGGCCCAGTAGAGAACTATACCCCAATGAGATTTAAGGATACCAAAAGCTTTTTGGCATCCTTCCTTACGCCTATTGTGCTGCCTTGAATCGTATTCGTTTGTTACGAGGTACATCACATTGGTGATATAATATCCATCCTGAAGTTCAGTTTTGTTTACCACAAATTGAATCTTTGGTGTTATTCCATTAACAACAATTTTGAATAATGAGGATTGATTCAATATGTTTAGGTCGTTGTTCGAACCAGTGACATCAAAGTATGCATACGAAAACAAAGTATCTTGTGACCCTATCACTTTGTACATGAGAGTCGGGTATTGATGGTCACCTCTCATGTATTGACCAAGCCAAGCCATTAGAGAATTCTCCCATACCTAATATACAGGATATATGTTAATTAAAGTTCAAAGTAATGTTCTACGGACCGATGATAGTGTAGAAATTGCAAGTGACTTATTATTTGTGACGAATTGCTGTTTCTTTTCTATTTGCCAAGCTTTCTTTCTTGATCGTAAATTAAGAAAGAGTTAAACTATTGAAGAACACTAAAATTTGTTGGTTTAGTAATTATTTTGTTAATCGAAAGTTGAAGAATTATATGTCGTAAGTACCAAGGTTAATGTACTTCGAGAGAGGCATTGGGTCATTTTTATGATGGAGCATGTGATGTATTTGCAGGCCTCCAAAAGGTTCATTGCAATTTTGGCAAGTGCAGATATACTTTGAATTATGTGTTGGTACACACACCCTTTTCATGAGGGTTTGAACATGTAGATCAACTGGATTTGGTACGTCAATCAACCCGAGACCTAGCTTAAGATGATTGATTACTTTATAACTTATGATTCTAATATTTTCTTTATTTATTACTCTTCAATAATAGATCTCCTCGGTCCTCACATAATTTGTTTGCACTTGATTAACATTCTCAGGGGAATTCCGTAAGACAGTAACTATCAGAGTTAACAACAATATGATCAAGAAGATACAAGAGGAAGGAAATGAAACATGGGTTAATGTGAAGCTAAGAAAACATGTTCTGAAACTGAGCACTCTTACCTCTTTTATCTTGATATAATGTTATACTTTTGTTCCTTAATAATACAAGAGATACTTTTTTTTAATATATCACAATTGATGGTTTTGTGTGTATAACATGTTTTGCTTCTGTGATATCTTATTTTGTCACGATAAGCTAGCGTATGTTCTTCAATATATCACAATTGATGGTTTTGGGTGTCTAATATTGATAAAATTAACAAGAAAGGTGAAGAAAGTATAGGTGATATATCCCCATAAGTGAAGTTAGATTAATGTAAATTAATTTACCTGCCAAGTGATGAAGTACATTTATTTTAGGTCAAACAAACAATCTTATTAGTTTTTGTTCGTTTCGTGTTGATTATAGTAATTTGGTTTGTCTTGACATAACAATCATGTTATGTTTTTTTCTCTTTACGGTGGTTGTGTATGAGAATGAATGCATATTATAGATGTTCTTACATGCAAGCATAAGAGAAAAAGGGAAGCTATTACATTTACAAAGAAATCCGAACAAGGAAAGGAATCTAATGTGTTTACTGTTTAGTGTATTATGTTTTTAAGTTATGTTTTATATGTTTTGTGCAATCTTTCAATACTGCTTTGTAATTGTTAATCCTACTGTTTTGGATCTCATTAAAGTTTAAACATTTTTTCCTTAAATCTATATTTGATATGCACACAATAACTCTACATTGAATATATCTACAACAACAACAACAAACACGGCCAATTCACCCAATCCCGTCATTGAAATCATATAATAATTCAAGAACAAAGATACAAGGAAAGAAATTTCAGATTTCTATCCAACAGTGGGCGTTTAGGCTGTTGGTAAGAATCACAACCATGGTATATCTCATCAATGTGTTGATTCGGATTTAAATAAGTTAATATTTTTTTATAATCCTTTAAGAGGATTTGGTTTGGGCATTTCTGCAACAAACTATATCTTGGACCACACATACAATAGCAGCAAAGAAGAGAGATGTTACAACAAAGGTGTTTTGCCACGCTCCAGCAAATGGAGAAAGTACAAAATGGGTTTCTTTTAGTGTTTGATTTATTGACATGGTAACATGTTTACATATCTTTTATTTAAATGTGTTTTAATTCAATAGGTTTTGTATAAACTTATAAATCCTTTTTGTTTATTATCCATTGATAATATATAACGGATTTCATAAATATTCATTTTAATTTTAGATCATGATATTATCAATGTTGAAAATAATCAAGGAATGGTGACATTACACCGCTGCTTGTCTGAAATGACTTTTGTAGAGTACATCATACTGCCAACGTCATCTACATATATTGTCACTTTTGTATGTATTTATTGTTTTTGTTAAACAACTAAATTCAACGATTCTTTTTGTACAAATGTATAATGTTACTTAGGCTCCTACTTTGGTGTGTGATTAATATTATATGATGTACAACATAGACGTCGTAATTTTGTTTTCTAAAACAACTATAGTCACATCAAATTGTTAGTAATAATAAGATACAGAGTGAATGAGTATTTGATAATTTCTTCCATCTTGTAATCAATAGTTGTTTGCAAGAGGTGGGGCTTAAAGTTTGCCATACGGGTACACTACAACAACAGGCGAGATACAATTCTTATTTTTATAACATCTTAGGGGAGAAAGTTGTAATTCTAGCCACATTTGTAGACATTTTAACATTCTAGCCACATTTGTGTACAAGTAGTTTAAGCATATTAAGTTTTCGTTGATTATGCAGGATCGAGTTTGGTCACTCAACACAGTTTTGATCACTCAACACAGTTTTGGTCACTCAGCACAGTTTTAGTCTCTCAAACTCATTAAGTCACACCTGGATTGATGATGCAAAATCCTTTAAAAGTTAATAATAATATATTAAGTAAGCAAACACACAAGAAATGTTTTCAAAATACTTGTATATATTACTTCTCAACTCAAAGTATTACAAGACTCTGTTTTTGTTTCAAAAAAAATTTGTTTCAGACAATGTTTTATTTTGTTCTAGTGATGTTTCTATCTCTTCTTTAAATGATTTGAGTTGTAATGATGATGTTTCTTCTAATTATATTAATTCTAATGTGAATGATTCTACTGTTAAGTGTAAGAGAAAACAACAAGAAATTGTTTTGAAAAATTATTTTCTCACCCCATCCCATCTTTTACTCCAACTAATATTTCACCATCAAGTGAACGGGTAATGGCATCATCTCGTGCAAGTACAAGTGGTACAAGTACTACATGTACTTCATATGATAATTCTTAAACATTTGTAAATAATCATTTTTTAAATAAAAATAGACCCAGAGATATGTATGGGACTTATAGTGATATTGATTCTAGATTGCCTGAATATGATGAGGAAATATACATTGATAAAATTCCTGCATTGCTACATAACAGAGCTAGATTAAAATCACATTGTTTTAGGTGTGGTAAAGATGATCATGTAGTTAAAAACTATCCTGAGCTTGATCATAGACATGTCCACAGGAATTCTTTTGGGAGTAGGTTAACTCAATTGGTTAATAATTTCATTTGCAAGAAGTCATCTACACCAAAACCTAAAGTTATTCAAACATGGGTTCCTGTTTCACCTGGTTAATTTGTTCATTGTATTTTTTGTAGGAGTCATCCACTAAAGCTGTAAATAGTGTTTGGCATGTTGATAGTGGATGCTCTACTCATATGCCGTGGTTGAAGGATTTTGTAGATGCATGTTGTTCCTAGTTTATGTGCTTAAATGTAAAAGTCTTTCATGTCTTACATATGTGTAATGTAACGAATTAATGAAATATGATTTATGCTTTGATGTTTATTTATATTTAATTCATATGTATGAACTTCTTATATAGGTTTGAGGTTGTTATACATAATTCTAAGTCAATAATGATTGAGTATTATGTTCAACCTAGTC
Organism: Flaveria trinervia; assembly: GCA_025506515.1. Taxonomy (NCBI): domain Eukaryota; kingdom Viridiplantae; phylum Streptophyta; class Magnoliopsida; order Asterales; family Asteraceae; genus Flaveria; species Flaveria trinervia. Next base: position 25,880,313 of record CM046446.1, read on the forward strand.
GTATGAGTATTCATGCTAATGGCCCATACTTATGGACGACCAGTCGCATGACTAAACCAGGTGACTGGATCAGTCGTATGATTGAGACATAAGATTGACTCAGTCGCACGACTGAACCTTCAGTCGTGCGTATGACTCAATTGCATGATTCAGTCGCACGACTGAACCATGCTAATGGTTCAGTCGTACGAATGGAAACCACTAACCTATAAATACCATCTAATTCGTGAAAAAAAACACTTGAAGAGATGCTTCGAATACACGTAAACCCTAGCCGTCCAGAGCGTCCCAAACAACCTGTCCAAATTCATAGTTCGTTCCTGATCGATTCCTACTCGTTCTTAACGAACGTTTAGTTCAATCTTATATCGATCGGGTTATCATTCTCACTGATTGGATCACCAATCAAATAGAATTCCGCACTATTTGATTTGGTTCAAACGCAGAATCAGTTAGTACTCCGTACGTACACGGTCCTCTAACAAGTGATATCAGAGATTTGGCTCTTGATTTTGCGTTTGATTCAATTAGGTTTGGTGTAAAAAACCTATGTTTTAATCAAAAGAGTCGCCATGTTTGCTTCAACAAGTGTTTTCGACGTTTTCAGGCATTAAAGTTTCAATTTTTCGTAATACGGCAGATTAGGGTTCCTAGAAAAATCGTATCTTGTGTCAAAGTGTCAAAATCTTCGATTTTGCTAAAACATCAGCCTTCAGTCGCACGATTAGTCCATTCGTACGATTGAACTCATTCGTATACTCCATTCGCACCACTGAACTTAGTCACACTGCTCATTCGCACGACTGAACAACTCTAGTCGTTTGACTCCATTCGGCATGTTCATACGCACGACTGAATCCAATCGCACGATTGATTCATTCGCACCCTTCATCCGCACGAGTGAACCATACTTATAGCCCATTTGCACGAGTGAAACTATCCTGATCTCAAAGTTCCAAGTTTATAGAAATGGAAGATCAATTTGCTGCGTTTACTGCCGATAAGGACTCATACATCCGGAACCTACTACTTCTGGAGAATGAGATTGGTAATCATAATAAACCGCCTAAGCTGTTAACGTAGATGAATTTCCTTAGTGGAAACAACGGTTTGAGATTTACTTAAATGGAGTTGATCCTAATCTTTGGACATCCATAGAGACCGGTTACACGATACCAGTTAGTGCAAATGGAGTCAAGTTAACCTTGGGAGGAATGAGTGAAGCTCAAAAGATTCTCTTCAATGCTGAGAAGAAAGTTTATTCCCTGTTGACTCAATCGATACCGAAGGACATCTTTCATCAGTTTTTTGAGAACAAGCAAGCCAAAAAGCTATGGGAGGCATTAGGGAAGAGATATGATAGAAATGCAACGTTAAAGGCACTAAAGGCTAAGGCTCTCAAGAAAGAGTTTGATAATTTCTCTTCGATAAGGAATGAGAGCTTAGATAATTTTATTGATAGATTCTATCATCTAATGAGTGAGTTGCACACTCATGGCGTAACCACATTAATGGAGGATAAAGTTTCAAGCTGTGCTGATGGTTTGCCTGAGAAATAGGATTCAATTATGTCGAATCTTAGACAAAACGACATTCTTGCACGTTAGACATAAATGAATTCATCTTGAAGTTAAGAGAGGAGAATTGAGTATGAAATACAAGTCGAAGAAAGGATCCTACGTTCAGAATCCTTCACTTTACAACTCAGTTCTGACTCCAGCTATGACTGGGTTAGTGAGATTCAGATTCTCACTAAGGATCAAATATAGTGACTGAGTTAATGATTGAATCAAACAATCAAGAAACATTCAATGCAGAAGAAATACTCATAAATGCTTTTGTATATATTAATAAGGTGATTGATTACAAAGACTGCTAGGGTTTAGCAAGAAAAGTAATAATACACCTAGAGAATACAAATATTCTGATTGTCTAAATTCTGTCACCTCATGTATGAGGTTATCTATTCTATTTATAGGTAGACAAGATGCCTTTTACAAAATGACTAAACTACCCTTGATCTATTACATCAGAATCTAGTCTAAGTCTTGATCCGCATCTTTGCTTGTTCATCCGCATTTACAAATGCGGATGAGTTGACTTGATCAACATTTCCACTTGATTGATCATCTGTTAGTATGTTGGTCATCCGCATTGGTTAATGCGGATGAACAAATACTTCTGCGTATTTGTCTGGTCATCCGCATTGGCAAATGCGGATGAGAAAAATCTGGTCCGCATTACTAATTGGTCTTTCACATTTGTTAAGCGGAAGAACAAATACTTGTCCATATTTGTTTTATGTCTTCCGCATTGACAATGCGGAAGAGCATACTTGGTTTTTCTTGTGCAGGATCTTCATTCGCATATTTTCTTGGACTTATGGGATTCCAGCAAAGCAACCATCAACTCACCCATTGAATTGGTATGTATGATCCTTTAAGGTGCAAAATACTCCCCCTAAGGATTATCAGCCTATGTTCTTCATTGTTTGAGAGGTGATTGATGTTATGAGGATTCTGCTGGGTCTTGTGGAGGCAGTAAAAATGCTGCTTGAGTGGGTCCAAAATGGCTTTAATCATGTTGACAAATCTGTTGACTCTAACATTCTTTCCTACTTAGCACATGTATCTTCATTTTGCTCATATGTAGAGGCTTTAGTGGTAACTTCTTAAAGAAATAGGTTCCCAAATAGATATAGTAGAAAGACCATCTCTGTGAATTAATAGGCTCCCACCCACATCTACCTCCAGTTTGAAAATATTCCCAAGTTGCAATGGAGTCTTCTTCTTCTTTCTTTTGTCTCTCTTGGCAATGCTACGATCATATGCCATTTTTAGCAACTTGATGCACTTTAGGAAGAAGTGCATATCTTGTTCTCCTAGTTTATTGTTTAATTCCCTGAAGTGTCTGGTATATATATAGTGGATGTAGGATTCATTAAGCAATCTTACTTCATATCCACTGAATAGTCTTATTTCAACACCCTCCTTTCCTCTCCACTTTCTTTCAATCACCATCTCATAAGTTTTCTCATCATAGTACACATTTGAGATAGGTGTAGAGGAATGAGTACCATACACCATTTTTCTCTTCAGAAATTCTGTTGGTTTCACTTTTAACTCTGGAAAAACAACTTCTTCAGCTTGTATTTTCTTCTTCTTCTTAAGGGGATTAATAAATGACTTATCTTTCCTCATGCATATTGCTTTTAATGATTTGAAATTATCAGTCCTTTGAACATTTTGAGTATGTTTTCAAATTCATATCCCCTGAACATAGCTGAGTGATTGATCAGTTCCAGTTGAGGTAGTTCTTTTAAGTCATGGATTTCCAAGGCCTTTAAAAGAGCAGAGTACTCTATAAAGAATTGGACCAGCCTGGAGATCCTTTTACCAAAACATGTTCCAAGTGCTATCATACTTCCATGCAAATACTTTTTGATCAACTTGCCTTTAGGAGTAGACACCCCTCTAATTAACTTGATCTGCAGTGGTTAACCCTTCTTGTAGTTTTAATTGAGAGGGTTCAACAAATCATTGAGGGTATTATGAAGTACAGGAGCCAACAATTCTTGATCTTTTGATTTAGCAGCATGTCTTGAGCAGTTACTCTTGATCTTGGCTTTTGTTTATGATTTCTTCTTCTATCTGCTTGAGCCTATCTTTCTTTTCATTACTCATTTGGAGAGTTGCAGCCCTTAATGAGTTTGTTTTCATATTCCCAAGCTTCCTTCTTATGAAGCCTTGGCTTGAAAGATAATCCTTCATTTCCTTATCTGACATGCTATAAGGATCAAGAAATAGTGGTTCAGGAGTTGAGGTTGATTTCTTCATGGCAGGCAATTTTGGCACATGAACCTTTCTAGAAAATGATTTCTCATACTCAGTTTCAAAGTTTGGATCCAACAGTTTATGACCTTTTCTTCTTCTGCTTTCATGCCTTCATATGTCATACTAAAGACTTCATCTGCATCTACCGTGATTGATCAAAAATATTGCTTTATCATCAGGTCATCAGTTTGAGCCTTTAACACCATTTCATCCACACATCTTTCTTTTACCACAGGGTTGTCAACATCTACAAGCTCATCAGCATTATATCCTCCCTCAATCTCTCTTTCTTCAAGATCAATGAATATAGCCGGTTTCTTCAATTGTGCCTCAGCTTTTTCATGTTCTTCTAGGAATTCTGCTATTGCAGCAAGACTTTTGGGATCATCTGGTTTGGTTTTCTTTGCTAGTTCTTCTTCTTTCATAGGTCTCTTTCCTTTAGCTTTCTCAGATAAGTATTTCCTCTTTCTCGTATAAGTTTGACGTGGAGGACAAGAAGAGGATTCAACCTTTTTCATCTCCTCAGGCAATTTTTTAGCCTCTTTTTGTACTTTTTCTTGATCATCAGCCTCTTTTTCTTCTCTTTCTTTTTCTTTTTCACAAAAAATTTTAATCATATCCTTTTGTTCTTTTGATAATGACACAACAGGTACCATTTGCATACTTAACTCTTTCTCTAATGAAATTAGAGATTGAGGAATGACCACAATGGGTTCAGTGTTGGTCCTCTGGTCTGCAACAAAATCCCAAAAATCTTCATCTATTATGAATTCTCAGAAGTAAAGCTATCCAAAGCACTGATTAATTATTCAAATTAAACTTTCTCAGTTTGAGTAGCATCTGATTGCCCAGAATAAACCACAATCTCTAGACTTGATTCTTCATTCTTTGCTTTGCCTGCATCTTCTTCTTTTTCAACATCTTCAGTAGAGGATTGTTTCTCATCAGTCATTACTTTTTCTTCATCCCTTTTACTTTCTTCAGCCTCATCATATCTTTGAATTTCAATTAACATCTCAAGTTCAGAGATTCTTTTATTTTGGCTGTCAATTTGACTTTGGAGATTGGAGATGATCTCAGCTTGTTCTTCAATCATATCTTCTTGCTCTTCCATAGCTATAGTTTGAATGGCAAGTGTATCAACATGGCCACTTACTTCTTTTCTTGAATGGTTAAGTGCAGCTTTTAAGTTTTCAATCTCTTTCTTTTTCTCCTTCTTTTCAGCTTCATGTTTTCTTAAGCTCTTTTAACTCATCCTATTCAGTATTCTTTCCATCCTTTCAATTTTTATAACAGCTCAGAGATTAACTCATCTTTTTCATCTGGTCTATTTACATTAGACTCAGCAAAACTCTTTGAGGAAGCAGTCTCAGAAGTGACTCTCTTTATAGGCATTTGAGCATGATGATCCTCCTCATCCGAAGATGATTGGAAGCTTTAGATGTGCTTGTTCAGTCTCCAAACTCAGATGGAATATCATGGGTGGGAAATGGTTGAGGTGGTGACATTGGTGAGTGATGAGGTGGTGATATTAGTGAGTGATGAGGTGGTGATATTGGTGAGTGATGAGATGGTGGTATTGGTGAGTGATAAGATGGTGATAGTTGTGGAGATGGTTGTGGAGATGGTTGTGGAGATGGTGTGGAGTTGGTTGTGGAGAGGTTGTGGAGTTGGTAGTGGTAAAGCACAAATGGAGATGCATAGTCATGAATTTCAGGTTCAGTATGAGAATACCCCCCTGCACCATCATGGGGTGATACTGACCTTTGTCTATCAGCAACAACAGCTGTTCATCATTGTGATCTTGAGCATCCTGTTCTTCTCCTTGTTCTTCTGGATTGATCTGTTGAAGCATCAAGGAAGAAGAGGTGAGTGAGCTCCACTGTAAAAGTTTCTGGGATCCCTCTTCTTAATGTACTTGTATGATTTTGCATCATAATGAGAATATCAAGCACTGGTCCCTTAGTAGCCAGATTTGGGATGCTTCATTTATCAAACACTGAATGAATCTTGGATACATCAAGAACTTGTATCTTCTCCCTCTTGTATGTTGAAACCAGACCATTAAAACATAAGCAGACATGTTGAATGGTCTGTTTGTGCAGAGAGTACAAATTGCTGATGAAGTGGTGATTGGAATATCATTCCACCCTGTTTTCTTTGGATAAGCAGTGCTGAAAGAGGTGGATTAGAAATCTCTAGTGCAAATCAACTAATCCTTTAAACAATCTGCTTATCTTCAAAATCCCCCTTCATACCCAATCTCAACAAAGAAGGTGGTTATGTCATCCTCATCCATCTCTATTGGTGCATCAGCATCCTCACCAAAATGCAAACATCTTCTTACAAAATCTTCAGTGATGCTCAGAGTATGATCATTATCAATTCTTCCAGATAAAGTTCTAACACCATCTGCTTCAATCACTTAAGTTGAATTCCAGAAAGACCTTATGAGGTTCTCATAGATGGTGGGTCTAACAGTGATAGCATAAGCTACCCTTGTTGTAGAGATGAATCTGATAATATCTCTGAGTCCCTTAGCTTTTGGTACAATCAGGGTCGAAATAACCGTTGACATTATGGAGCTTGCCCATGAAAGATTGACATTTAATCTACATAAGAGACATATGTATTAGTTTTGATTGGAAAGCATGTGCATAATTGATCAGTTTGACTTTTAGTGGTCAAAGATGAATGTTTGAAGTCACTGTTTCATTATTGTCACATCAAATGGTTAATTTGTTGTAGAACAATCACATTTTCTTTGTTTTTCAAGTTTAGATAAACTATTTATTAGATTTTACTTCCTTGATTCGTTGCACATTTTCGTTTTTCATCCGACTATGTTCTTGTGATGAACACAGCTATGAAGGTTTTTCATGATGGTCAAAATTTCTCTGAGTTTGCATGTTCATTGATGTCGAAAATGTATAACATATCTTTGAATAAGTTGGATTTTGTGTGTTCTTCATTATCATTTGGTTATTCGTCATTTTTGGTTTGACAGTCTGAAAGTTAGATCATGAAAAATTTATGGAAATTTCACCTTTCTATCAATGCTACTGTTGTTTGGAATCGAGTATAATAACAGGTTGATTTGAACACACTGGATTCTTTGTTGTTTATGATGAAGATGATCAAAGAAGGTTTACTGTGTTTTTGCGCTCGTCTCACTATGTAGTCTCTCAGATTTGAAAAGTATTAAATGACCTTTGAAATTCCTTAAATAGTCAAATAATGGCTTTTACAAAATTTTACAGTTTCAGAGCAAATGCGATCACTTTTTTTAAACACTGTCGCAAATGCGGAAGGGTAAATTTTAAGTCTTTGGGTCATCCGCATTTGCTTACTGTTGTAAATGCGAAAGAAAAAATCAATAATTGCAATCCCTATTTGTTTACTGTTGCAAATGCGGAAAAGTTAACTTGTGATTTTGGGCATCCATATTTACATCCTGTAGCAAATGCGGACGTTTTGTTACTTCTGTTTTCTTCTATCCGCATTTATGCACTGTTGCAAATGCGGAGTGTTAGGACCTGGTATTTGAACGAAATACCTAGAGATTAGCGTGTAAACTAGATCAAATAGTGCGGAATCCTATTTGATTGGCGATCCAATCAGTGAGAACACACGAAGAATCAATCAGGAATTGAAACTAACGTTAGAAATCGATTGAGAATCGATCTAATGTGTTCTGTGAACTTGGAGAATGAATTGGGAGGATTCTGGACGGCTAGGGTACGTCTAGAATCGTAATTGATCGAGAGTCTATTTTTCACGAATTGAGTTGTATTTATAGGTTGGTATTATTCAATCGTGTGCACTGAACCATTAGTATGGTTCAATCGTGCGATTGAACCATGCGGTTGATTCATTCGCATGACTGAGTGTTCAGTCGTGCGAATGGGCCAATCTTATGTTACAATCATACGACTGATCCAGTCTCCTGGTTCAGTCGTGCGACTGAGTCATTCGTATGAAGGTGTTCATGCTATGGTCCATTCGCATGGGCCATTCGCATGATAACTTCATTATTTTAAGTTTGAAGTATAATTAGTAAACATTATATGTAAACATTCAACCAATCACTAACCTAATTAATTAATTTAATATCAACTTATTAATGAAATATTATCATACAAAATCACCAACACCCAATATTCATTTCATTAATCATATCAAATTACACCAGAATCAGATATAACAAGATCTATTACATTTCATATCATGATCTAGGGACATACATGTATCAACAAACTCCCCCTTGGACCTAGATCTCTCTAATCTTTTGTTTTCTGCATAACCTCCTTGTATTCTTGTACTTCTCCTCTGTTGTGACTCCCGTGTGAATCTCAAACGTGAAGCAGAGTCGTATAACGTTCTGGAACTGAAGAGCTTGTACAATATCTTGCGTATCATAGAACAGGGGCCACTTGTATAGCGTATATATACATCACTTTCCGACAAGTTTGTAAGCCACATCGGGTCGAATACCCTGATAGTATCCATTTGTCCCTCTTTGCTTAAGACTATGACCGCTCAGCTGTTCTCCAATCATAGTACCACCACTTAAAATGTGGAGTGAAATCCTGTGGCATTCCCTGAGTGGGATTCTCGACATTGTGCGTGGAGGATTCCACTTAAACATATCTTAGGTTGCCAGTACTAGCATCAACCTCAGACCTTCTGACATACCTCGTAGGCCGTTGGGGTCTGAAGTTAACCCATCTAGTGGGGTACTCCTTCTTTAGGGCAGCCTCAAACCAGCTGACATCTTCCCGAGAGTCAGCATACACAAGCTTTAGTTTGGCCAGCTGGTTGAGCTCAAAACCTGGTTAGAGTCTTTAGTATGTGGAAATCTAAAATATTCTATGCCCTTCTCCCTCTTAACTGCATAGACGTTAAGGTCATCAAAATATGCCCATGCTTAATCATCTACCTGACACCTTATGATGTTTCTTGACTCTGTAGAGTTTGGTGTAGGAATCCTTCTTTGGTGTAGTACGTTGGGCTCTAACTTCTTCAAAACATGCAGCCCACTCAGCCTTTCGAATGTCAACAAACATCCTTTGAGGCTTGAGCTGTGTCTTCTGCTTTCTCTGTTTCTTGCTCCATATTGTTCAACACCTAAATAGTATCGCTGACAAGGGATTCACCCAGATTGGGGACCACATTACCCTCATTGTTAGCGTACTGAGGGTATCCTCGGCAGTGACATCTTCGATCTCTACATCATCAACATCGTGAACCTCTTCGTCACTAGTCGAATCGCATTCGGAGATCTTTTACTATTTCATGGATTTAGCTCGAAAAGCTGTGCGCGAGTTGCTCATTTGATAAATCATGAATTATTTCCCCTCTTCAAGGGTATAATTCACTGAACTCCGACTATCCCTTGCAGATCAAGAATCATTGTTAGCTGAGACTTGACCTGCTGAAGGGGAGCAACGTCAAACTCATCTCTTTGGTAATTTGATCTGTTTGATTTAAACATTTCACACATAAATCATTAGTAATTCATCAAACAGAAAGGCATTAAAGTAATATAAACATTAAGTACATTGTGTTCAATTACATGATTCAAATAAAAAAGAAGATAAATAATAATAATCTAATCTTTACTTTTTTCTTGTATCAAGGTTTCATCACTTGTAGGGGCAGAGGTAGGGCTGTTTGATCTTGTCCGTTCTTAGTCCTATTCTCTTGACCTGTAGCAGTGGCCGATGCAGGTGCATCCCCTCCTTCTGCTTCTTCATCATCGTCACTCTCTTCATCTTCATCCACATCATTATCATCATATCATCACCATCCCCTCTAATCTTCAGAGGCTCATCTTTAGATCCTTTAAGTTTGAGCATGATGGTCTTCTTAGCATTCTCCAACTCTTCAATTTCTTAGCAGAAGTGACTCTATGCTCTGGAGTTGGGGGATCTCGAGGCTCTGAGCCGCCATTTGCTGGGCCTGCTCCTTGATTAGCCAATCTGCTCCAAGATCTGATGTGACTGCACAGCAGTGAGATCTGCAAGCTGTCAGATCTGTGCAGTCTTCTCTTCATCAGCAGCTAATAGTCGCATCACCATACGGTTTAGCGCTGAAAGCTGGTCCTCTACCCCAAATTGAGGTAGATGAGATCCATATATATGTGCGGGATTAGATGAGGGTCCTGATTGGTGGCTAGTGGTGGTGTTGGTGGTTGGTGGTAAAGATAGGGTTGGGTCTGTGAGATATGGAGGTGATGTAGGAGTGAAAGATATGGTGGTGGTTGGCATATTTATAGTGGTGGGAGGTGTGGTAGTGGTAGTGGTAGCTGTGGTGGATGTGGTAAAGATATGGTTGGGCTGTGAGATATTGGAGGTGATGTAGGAGTGAAAGATATGGTGGTGGTTGGCATTTTATAGTGTGGGAGTGTGGTTGTGGTAGTAGTGGTAGCTGTGGGGCTATGGTGGCTGTGGTGGGGATGGTGTGGCTGTAGAAGTGGTAGGGATGGTGGTAGATGTAGTGGCTTATGTGGGTACGAAGGTGAGTCTTCTTCTATTATCTTCTGACCGTGGGGCTGAGCCATCCGTTTCTTCCTCGATCCAGTCGAGGTGGATGCTCCCCCTAGAACACGGCTAGTAGACTCAAGAGTATAGCTGGGATCTACAGTCGTCTCTCTCGAATCCCTGGGGCGTTCACCAACGCCCGGAGTCACATACTCGGTGGGAAAACCTTGCTTCCCACGGTCCTCGTCAAGGGCTCCTCATCTGACTCTTCTTCCTCCTCACAGGTATGAAGTCCTGGTGGAAGCCTGCAGACTCAGCTATGTCGCCTGTTGGGGCGACACTGGGGGTATAACATCTGAAGCTGTGCCCCTCATGGAGCAGGCTTATCATCCCCAACATCCCACTATTATCATCGTCTGAATCATGCTCTGGGAGCGACAACCTCTCATCATCTGAATCGCTGTCATCATGACGCCATTTGCGTCTACCTGGTGCCACATATCGTTCATTTGCCAGATGGTCGATCAACCTTTTTACCTGGGGCTTTACTGCTTGCCCCGATACACTCTCATGTGACCCAAAGTCGTGTCATCCATAACCTCAGGGCAACCGCATCATGTTTCTCTTGGGAAGTAATGACAGCTTCTCGTTAAAGATCAGCTGCAGAAATCTGGGATACATACAAAACCCTCCTTCCCCTTGGCCTCCAGATTATCCACCAGATACGAGAAGATCATGCTCGAGAAGCTGAAGGGGTGGTTCAGCACCAGTGCCACATAGGCATTCTGAATCTGGTCTGACAGGTCATCAAACCACCCCTCGAGAAGCAATACACTTCAGGATCACATGCGCCAGTATTTATACTGGGGACACAGGTTGCTCTTGTTGAGCACACCTGAGTTGATGTCCCCAGCATATTTAATCCTGAGGAAGCCAACCTCTGACTGTAAATGGATGTAGTCTGGTGGGTTGATCAGTATCACCCCAAAATCAAGTACTCTCTGGATGTCAGCTGCTGTAATTTCAATGTCATGACCATGAATGGAGCTCCCTATGCTGTAGGCTCATGTGAACGATCTACGGAGGCCATTTTCCCAGAAAGCCTGATGTAACGACCTGTAAGGAGTACACTGTGTGGATATGTCTTTGGGTATCCGAGAGCGTCGAAGGAATGCAATAATCTCTGTAAACTCGGCTCCATTCCGTAGGAGTATGGTCCAAATGAACACATATATAGTGCTTTGGATTTATGGACCATCTATCAGCCATGACCTGAAACACAAGACACAGAACCATTTGTAAGTCATACATTCAAAATTCAGTTCAAGGTGTATAGTTTAAATTCAATCCGAACATTCGTGCGAATGAATCATGCGACTGGAGTCAGTCGTGTGTTCTTTCGTGCGACTGAGCTCGTTCGGGTAAAGAGACATGCGACTGAGTTCAATTTGCTGACTGAGTCTGCGATTGGTTCAGTCGGCCGACTGAACTCATTCGCATGGTTCATTCTGCCGATAGATCCAATCGCAAGATTCAATCGTGCGATTGGAGTTCATCGAACGACCAATCGCATGACCCACTTTTCAATCGATGGGGTTTGAATCTTGACCTAATTCAAGTAATTTAACATGGTTTAATGGTCCATTAGACTCGCCATCTTGTCACTAATGACCTATTAAACTTAATTTTAACATTTTGCTTAGTTTTTGTAGGTATTAGGCATTTTTCAATCCGGTTAATGTTTTCCAGAATAACACAAATTTGACTCAAGATCTTCTGATTTCTGTAAGATTTAACTACAATGTACCTGTATACTTGTCAATCGAATGTCAGAAGATCAATAGCATGTGAAAACACGATCTCTAGAAATTTTGGCAGAGTAACGGGAAAGAAAGCGATTTGGGTGCGATTGGGAGTGATGAGTGAAAAGCGATCGACTGAGGCCCTTTAAATACTGAACCTAATTTCAATCGGTGACTGGCCTCATTCGCTCAGTTCATTCGGGCGACTGAGGTTCAGTCGTGCGATTGGCCCAGTCAGTCGCTTTCAGTGGCCGACTGAGTCTAGTCGGTCGACTGACTCATTCGTGCCCTTTCATTGCTTTCTCAATTAACCGACTGAGTCTCAGTCGGTTGACTGACTCATTCGCACCCTGTCATTCGGTCAAAAAGATCATTCTTAAACGCCATTCGGGTGAATGACTAAATTTCATGTCCAGTCGTGCGAATGGGATCATTCGCATGGTTGGTCCATATTCATGGTCCAATCGTGCGAATAGGTCACACTTAGTAGATTTTCTGCCATTTTGAACATTTTAACTTTTTGAAATGAGTTTGATCATCTCAGACATGATCATTTTTAACCAATTTAGTCACCTCAGACGTGACTGCTTTAAACTTGAAAATCATGTGGTCATCTCAGACATGACCCATTCAGTGAGTTGATCCTTATCGATTTTCATGATGTAGTCCGGCAAACAAATTAACTAAAACGACTCGCTAAATTAGAAACTTAAACTAAAGACTAAAAATAAGACTTTGTTTTGGCTTTTGTGAGAGATAG
>CM046446.1:25893289-26005789 GCA_025506515.1 Flaveria trinervia
CACCTGAGGGGGAGGATCACAATGCTTCTGTCAACCCATAGCACAGGGGTTATCATGTTCCATCTTCTAGTGTAGATAAGGAGGTGCGAACTTTTTGGTGAGGCTGCCACTGCTCCTGACTCAGCAAATGACCAGGATGCAGTTGGTAACATCTCTAAGTCCTCACCAGCGGCAACAGCTGATGAAGGACATAGTCCTGAGCTGGAAGTCCCCAGAACCGAGAACAAGGGGCACATGCTATAATTGATCTACACTCAAGGCATGTTCATTCTGACTTTGTCAGGAGTCAGGTGATTCAGTATCAACTGATGATGACCTGAGCTTCTTCTATGATGTAGTTGCTCAAAACACCATTCTAGAGGATGAGGTTAGCAGACTCAAAGAGCTGCTGGCCAAGATGTCTCAGGATGCAAGTCCATCTGCCACCACAATACACCCACAGATGGCACCTTCTTCTGAAGGTCCCCTACACACTGAGCCAGTATATACTTCCAAGCCACCAGCCTCTGCTTTCGGCACTGATTCTCAGGAACAGAACCTCCTGATCAATCTTTGCTACCCTTCAAAATCCCTACCTCTCATCACTCCCATGATCACAGATATAGTGATCAAAGCCATTGATGAGAGGCTTCCTACAATAATACAACCCTGGTGGAGGAGTTGGTGACTAAATCCCTTTCTACTGCTCAAAACCCTTGCACCCAATGCAACCAAAAAGGGGGAGAGTCAGTTAGTTAAAGGAAAAAGGAAGAGGATAGATGGGGAGAAGGCGAAAGAATCTGAGGTTGTAAATGAGAAGGAGAGGGAGAGTGTGAAGGGAGCTGAAGTGAATGAAAGTCAAAAGACTTTCATGTCACATATCAAAAGAGAAAGGAGAGTCTGAGAAGGAGAAGGAGCTGAAGGATATGGTGAAGAAGCTAACGCCACCATAACCGTTCAATGGATAAAATCATTGAGCAGTTGTATAGGCAGGGTTTTGACATCAAACAACTAGACTCCGAGATCAGAAGGATGGAACAGAGGAGATCAATTCAAGATGGGCTAGCTATGATGCCTTAGAAAGAGAAAGGCTGGAGATAATGATCAGATTTATAGCTAAATACTTGGGAAGATCTCTAATGGAAATAAGGGCCTGGACCAGGGACAACATCTTGGCAATAACCACCAAGATTTGTTCGTCTGAAAATACTCCAAAGGTTTAGTGATTGAGGTATTGAATGAAGCTGGGGTTGGGAATCGAAAAGAACTGACAAAATTTACCAAAGCCTCCCTTACAGCCAAAATGCTAAAACAGTCTGAAAAGCCTCAATCCTCAAAATCACTATCTCCACAACCCACTAAAACAACCCCTTTACCCTCTAAACCAACCATCCAACCCACAAAACCAAATCCTTTACCCCTAAAACCCATTGCCAGTGATGTACCTAGCCAAAAGAAAAGAAAACTACTGAAGAAGAAAAACCATCACACAACTGAAGAAGCCCTCTTCTGCTGTTGTCATCAGCTGTTAACATCAGCTGATGTCTTCAGTACTTAAACATCAGACTTTGTCTTTCAGCTGTTGATCTTCAGTCTTTGTCTTCAGTACTTGTTGAAGTCTTCAGACTTTAGATCTTCAGCTTTTGTCTCAGTCTTTGTCTTCAGTACTTCAGACGTACTTCAGCAGTTGTATTCTTCAGACTTTGTAGAAAAAGCTTCATTTTGTTGAGGAACCCATTGAGATCATGGATTGAAAGGTCAAACGTGAAGCGTAGTAGAATACCATTGTTCACGTGAGATGGAATTCAAAACGAGGGCCAGAGTTTACATGGGAACGGGAAGATCAGATGAAACTTAAATATCCACACCTATTCGAGAATGACACTCTTGGACCTAACTCCAGCTGAATTTCGGGACGAAATTCTCTCAACTAGGGGATACTGTGACATCCGTCACCTTAAGGTCCGTCAAACAACATAATTAACCATCAATTCTTTCGTAATTGTTCTTCCTCTTCTTCATGAACTCCTGTTATGGAGCTCATACTTGTTTTATTATCCTTGTGCCTGTACTTCCTTCGTGATCGTGTGCTAAGCCTAAACCTTTTATAAATTTCATCACCATTATCACTAAATATATACATAGTTTTTACTTATAACCATTTTCATTAATAAAACCATTTTAAGTTATTAATTACATTAACACACTTTTAACATTAATATAACAAACACTTTAAAGTCATTTTCACCCGAAACAAACTTTGGGAACTTGGGGCTAAGTGCATGGACTAAAATTGATATTTTGTAAACTTGGGATGGGTATAAAAACCCCATTCCCAGCCATTTTCTTCATCTTCTTCACTTCTTCTTCATTTTCTTCTTCACCACATATCTTCTTCACCACATATCTTCTTCACTTTTGCACCAAAAACACCCCATTTGGTCTCGTTTCCATTGTCTAGACTTCATCTACAACCTAGTCTACTCCATCTTTGCAGGTAGATGACCTTGGTTGTCCATTTCTTGCTCATTTTATTCCTGTCCATTTCTAGGGTTTCGGGTGTTCGGGTCAACCCGAACACAATAGGTCGTTTGGGTGTGTGTGATGACTTTCTATGTGTGCTTCTTGTTGTGTGTGTTTGTAGTGTGTTTTTAGAAGTCCTTGTTGTGTAAAACTCGTGCTCGGGGCAGCCGAAGGCTGCTCTGCACTTCAGCAGTCGCGAACCTGCAGTTCAGGCGACTGGGTCTGTCATGCGACTGAGTCATGTGACTGAGTCATGCGACTGGGTGAGTCGTGCGACCAAGTCATGCGACTGCGTCATTCAGGCGACTGAGTCGTGCGACTGGGGATGTCATGCGACTGAGTCATGCGATCAAATGTTGTGTGCGATTGAATCAATGCGGATGAATGTTGTGTGCGATTGAGTCAATGCGGATGAATGTTGTGTGCGATTGAGTTAATGTGGATGAATGAATGTATGCGACTGTGCGTGTATCGCATGATTGAAGGCCTATCGTACGAATGAAGGTTCAGTCGTATGAATGAAGCTGATTCGTACGAATGAAGGTTGATTCGTGCATATGGAGGTTAAGTCATGCGATTGGGTGTTGTGTGGTACGACTGAATGCCTGTCGTGCGAATGAAGGTTCAATCGTGCGAATGAAGCTGATTCGTATGATTGAAGGTTGAATCATACGAATGGAGTGTTGAGTCGAGTGTTTGGTCTTGTTGTGTGACTGATGATTTTGTGTGTGTGAATTCCTTCTTGAATGTCTTATGATGATAAGGTAACATCAGTAAAAGTGTCATTGCTTGACCACAAAGATTAAAGTCAACGCTATCAACATGCACATACTATTTCAATTTAAACCAACCTAACATTTTACAATTATCAACAACCCATTTGGGACTACAATATTTAACAAGTACTTTCTCTTATAACAACGTGATCTTTAACGAATGTTATTGGCAATGACGACCCCTTCCGGTACTTGGATCTACATAAGATCTGATACATGTGTCCGCTTGAGTGAGTGTTACCCACGATCGAACTGATACAACCCGAACCGACCAAACATTACTATATGCTTTATACATATCATTAATGCCCAACAATAACTGTCAATAGGTGTTTGACCGTTCATTGCACACAACATTTGGAACTTGATCATCCATACTTACCACTTAACTAGTGAGTTCCGTGGCCCCTTTTTATGCTTATACAACTTTTCAATCATTTACAAACTTGGGGGAAAAGTATGCTCACCCACTTTTCATGTTATACAACATACATACAATTTACATGCTTGGAATCAACGTGCTACTGTTTTGTGAGTACTTATCTGATACATGCTTGAGTCTGCTTTGTGGTTCTTTCTTACAACCATTTAATTCCAGTGTGGGAACCGATGGATAGGTATTGGTAGTACTACTTGGGTTGACACCCCCACCCTCGTGTTGGTATACTAGTTAGTACCAACAGTCGCCAGGAACGGGCCTTGGGTGAATATATTCTGACAAGATTCTTTGTGTACGTCATTAAGCTTGGTGTAAAGCTCTTGTCATGTGATTTTGCTTACTTATAACTGTATGCATGGTATTTTGCAAAAATCTTTATACAGCATCAATTACTTATTTACTTTCAAACCTGCAAGCTCACCAACAATTTGTTGACCATTTTGAGCATATCTTTTTAGGTGATCATGCTAGCTGAGGATCTAGGTGTGCTGCCTTAGTGGAGACCCTAGGATGCATTTTTGGGCTAAACTTGTCATTTTGAAAACATTTGATGTAGTCTGTTTTAAATCAACAATTACTCTGTTGTTACTTGTTCCCGGGTTGTGGGAAAAATACATTACAATGTTGACATTCGTATTTGTTTGATCATTTGGTTGCGTATGCTTATGGCTATGTTGTCGTGAACATTGACTATACACGACACAAGTCCCCTTGTTGTTGGGTGTCCTCATGAGACGCATGTTATCATTTATTATATTGCATCTCTATCTCTTACCATGTGTTATGACGATTCCCGTCTCGTTACATCCCCGTGATTCCACTCTTAGTGGGGGTGTGACATTGGAGATAGAGGAAAAGAAACAGAAGGAGGCTGAATTGCAGCTAAGAAAAGACAGGGTGAACTTCCTACTCTCCAGAGGCTTTGATCTTCAAGAACTTTCTCCATATAATGATGATACGATCCTCTGGCTCTACAACAAAGAGCAAGATCAAATAGAGAAAGAAAGGAAGAAGGCTGCAAAAGAAAAGGCAAGAGAAAAGAAGAAGAAGGAAGAAGAAGCCAGGGTAACTGCCTCCAAGAAGCTCACTGAGAAGGCCTGGATGAAGGACTATCTTCGGGCTCATGGCTTCTCTAGAAGGCAGGTGGGTCCCATGTCTGAAAGGACACTCCAAAGGATTGTTAGTGAAATTAAGGCTGACATCCGGATGGGGAAAAGGAAAGAGATGTATAGAAGGGTAAAAGGAATGACCTTCACTGCTACCACCCAACCATAACCTGAACACTCACCCTTACCTTTCACTATTAAACCTGGACCTTTCACCCCTGAACCCACATCACTACCCACACCTACTCCCTCACCTCAACCACCCAAACTTTCCATCATCCAACCCAAAACACTAGCCAGAACCACTGAACCTAAACCTACCCAATTACCATCCAAACCATCCCCTCAGCCTTCTCAACATCTCTCTCTTAAGGAGTTTAAGTCAATCAAGACGAGGCTCACCAACTGTACTACTCTGAGCGAAGTCTCTTGTGTAGAAGACTCCGTCAACATCACCTATGTTGATGGATCTTCAAGTTCCCTCACAGAGACAAATTCCTTGATCTGCCTAGAGGAACTTTGAACCAGGCTGTGAGACTTCTAGGACTCAACTCAGACTCTTTGAATGATGAAGAGAAGAAGCTCAGAAGAAAACTAGTGACTCTATTGGATACAAAGAAAGAGAACAAGATTCCTAGTCAGTCTCTTGCGCCTAGAAGGAAGATAATCCAGTGGAGGTTCGATGAACCTTCTCACAACTTTGTTGTGGAAAGAGAGAATGGTGAAGTCAATAGACTCAATGCAACCTCTCTACTACACTCCAGTAGGTTTGACCTTGCTAAGCTAGCAGAGAAGCCATTCTCCAACCCCTCCAACTCTGAAACTGCTGCACTCATCAGAAATCATCTCAGCAGTCTTCATCTAGCTGAGTTAATTGCAAGGGCAAAGATTGAAGAAGAGTTGAAGTTAAGAAGACAGGAAGACAAGGAAAGATCTCCCACCAAAGGTGCTACTGAGAAGCCATTCTCCAACCCCTCCAACTCAGAAATCATCTCAGCAGTCTTCATCTAGCTTCTCAGCACCACGTCAGGGAAGAACAAGGAGATAGACAAATATTTACTCTCCTTGGTGCTGAAAGCTTTGAGAAGTCGAGACAAGTGAAGTTTTGGTAGCATCAGCCTAGGGGGAGTTTGTTGGATCAAGAAGAAGGCTAATGCAACCAAAACTATGCCACTTAAGTTAATTTGGTGCTGCATGCAAAGGCTTCCGAAGCTTAACATGGAACTTCCGAAGATTGTAGAGCTCTTCCGAAGACAAAGAAAAAGATCAACTTCCAAAGACAAAGAAAAAGATCAACTTCCGAAGACAGAACTCTACTTCTGAAGACAAGTGCATACTTCCGAAGTTCAAGTCTTAGAAAATAAAGTAAAGATCACTTCTGAAGTATGATGAAAAGAAGAAGTTTCCAAGCCTTGGAAGAAGCAGCCTCTTCCGAAGTATAAGTGGCTTCGGAAGTACCTACTCTTCCGAAGCCATTTAACCTTCGGAAGACACTGCTATAAACCAGTGGACACAAGTATGGTCTCTGACACTCCACTGCAAACCTCTGATACTGTTTGGCTTTTTCCTAAAGAGCCATGTAGTTGATCATATTTTATTCCACTGTTCACCTTTTTATGATAGTACATGTTACCAACTTTAGTTGGTGACAAAAGGTAAGTCAGGGACATGTCCTGACTACCAAATCTCAGATAAGACTTTATCCGAGATATCTTAAGCTATAGTCTTGTAGTATAAGCTTTAGCAAAAGGATCCTAACTGGTATCAAAGTATATCCGGCTATAGATAGTATTATATATAGGTTCTCCTTGTAACTCATAAGTATATCAGTCATCTGCTTATAAGAGTCTTGTATTTTGAGTTGAGAATCAATATATAAAATTATCTTGAAAGTTATCTTTCTGTGTTCTTTACTTTCTATATTGTGATCAACTCTTATTGATTCTTATACCCGAGTGTTGTTCTAGGTGAGTTTGAGAGAAACCATTTTGTTTAAGTGATAAACACCGATCCTGCAAAAAGGAAAGGAGAAGCTAAAGGTAGCTCGAGGGAGAAATCGGCAGAGATATCTAGGGGTAGCACTGATATGGAAGTCTCGGAAACTCAAAAAGTCAGGGAGACGGTGGTTTCAAGTTGAAATATCATGAGGTTCAGATTAGAGGGATAATTATAGGTGAAGGGGATCGTGTGGTAATCAATGAATTGCTTATCTGTGAATATTAGAGGTGCCAGGGGAAGCTCCAAGAAAACCTAGGTTCAACACCTCAAGAAGAAGCATAATGTTGTTTTATGGCTTTACATGAAACGCAGATTGAGAAGATTTTATTGACAGAAGCAAAAGGATTTTGGGGTAGGTCTGAAATGGCGTGCAAGATCGGTTTTTATCACTTAACACTTGGTTTTCTCTCAAACTCACTTATACTACACTCAGATTAGATGAAGCAGAGTCTCTTCTAAGAGTTAATAGTAATATAATAAGTAGCAAGGAACACAAAGAGATAATATTCAAGGTACTTGCATATATTGATTCTCAACTCAAAGTATTACAATTACAAACATATCACATTAATTACAATGAGAAACTATATATAATACTACCTACAATCGGATATACTTTGATACCAGCTAGAATCCTCTAACTAAAGCAAATACTACAAAGCTATAGTTTAAGGTATCTTAGATAAAGTCTTATCTAAGATATGGTAGTCATGACATGTCCATGACTTACCTTTTGTCACCAACTCAAGTTGGCAACTATACTAACTAATAAAGGTGAACAATGGAATAAAGTTTGGTCAACTATATGGCTTTTGAGAAAACGCCATGCAGTATCTCAGAGGTCTGCAGCGGAGTGTCAGAGACCATACTTATGTCCACTGGTTCATAGTAGTGTCTTCCGAAGGTTAAATGACCTCAGAAGAACAAGTTCTTCCGAAGCCACTTATACTTCGGAAGAGGCTACTTCTTCCGAGGCTTGATGGACTTCTTCTGTTCTTCATACTTTGGAAGTTTACTTCTGATCTTTTCTTCTAAGACTTGATATTTGGAAGTGAACACTTTGTCTTCGGAAGTAGAGTTTTTCTTCGGAAGTTGAACTTTCATTTAATCTTCTGAAGAACTCTATTTCCTTCGGAAGTTTCATACTTGGTTTTGGAAGTCTTTTATTAGATGCACCAAAATATTCTAAGTGATTTGGTTTTGGTTGCACCAGCCTTCTTCTTGATCCAACATGCTTTTGAATGGGTTTCGGCTATAGGTAGGTCGGGAGGGTTGGCATCCATTTGGGATCCTAATATTTTTTGTATGAAACAGGTGGTGAAGAATAGATATTTCCTTTTGTCCATTGGTAGTTTACAAGGTTATGACCAAGATGTTATGGTGTTAAACATGTATTCTCCTTATGACCGCGGTTTAAAAGCTAATTTGTGGCTTGAGATTCTGCGGTTAAAAGAAATGTTATCTGGCATTTGGGTCATTATGGGTGATTTTAATGTGGTTCGATTTCCGGAGGAAAGGATCAACTTGATCTTAGTTTTGTTCTTCTACGGCTAAGGCTTTTAATAATTTTATTAATAATGCAAAGTTGATTGATATGAATTTAGGTTGTAGCAAATCTACTTATATGTCATCGGATGGCTCTATGTTAAGTAGATTAGATCGTGTCCTGGTTTGTCATGAGTTCTTCTCTAGGTGGCCACAAGAGATAGTGACGACCTTGATGAGAAGATATTCGGATCATTGCCCGTTGGTGCTAAAAGTTTCGGTAATTGGTTATGGCCCTATTCTTTTCAAGTTATATTCATCCTAGCTAGAGAAGGTTGGATTTAGCTCGCTTGTATCCAAAGCGTATGAAGGAGCAGTGGTACAAGGAAACCCAGATAAAAAGTTCATGCTTAGACTAAAGGCTGTTAAATGTGCGGTTAATAAGTGGAGGGCTCTTGAAAAGCAGAAACATGTTGGCCGACCGAAGTGGCTAGCTGAGAATATATTAAGTTTGAAAAAGAAAGCAGAATCACTTAATTTGACCTCGGAGGAATTAAAACTTAGGGCTGTATGGAGAAAATAATTAATAGAGACTGAGGCTTTGAAGGTAAGAGATCTTAGCCAAAAGGAAAAGGTGAGGTGGTTGAAGGAAGGTGATGAAAACTCGATCTTTTATCATAAAATTATCAAGAATAATGCGAGGAAGTTACAAATTAATGGTTTATTCGTTCATGTGATGTGGCAAACTAATCCGATGAGTGTGAAACAACAACTATTTTTATATTTTAAGGATAGGTTTACTGAATCGGAATACTTCTGACCTACCTTCACCAATAAAAATTAAAGAATTATCAAATGCTCAGGGTGAAGAACTTATAGCTTCGTTCTCGTTGACGAAATTAAAGCTGCAGTATGGGATTGTGGTGGAGATAAAGCTCCAAGCCCGGACGGTTTTAAATTTTCATTTCCTAAAAAGTTCTGGTCTCTCATCCAAAAGGATTTAAAAGAAGTGATGGATTATTATTTTTCAGGTGGTCAAGTGAGTAGCGGATGTAACTCCTCTTTTATTTCACTCATTCCCAAGACCCGAAACCCAATAGCCACTTCGGATTATAGGCCTATCAACTTAATTGGGTGTCTCAATAAAATATTTTCTAAGATTCTTTCCAATAGACTGAAGCGTTTAATCTCTTCCGTGATTAGTGAGAATCAATTTGCCTTCATTGTTGGGAGAAATATTATGGAAGGTCCTTTGATGGTTTACGAAATTTTTGTTTGGTTGAAGCATATAAATATAAAGCTTTGTTTCTAAAGGTGGACTTTGAAAAGGCCTATGATATGATGAATTGGCAATTCCTTGATTCAATTATGGATCAGATGGGATTCCCAAATTTATGGAGATGCTGGATTGGTAATATTATGTCGTCGGCCAAGATGTCGGTTCTTGCAAATGTGTCTCCGACCATAGAATTTAAACCTTCGAGGGGGTTGAAGCAGGGAGATCCATTGTCCCCTTTCCTGTTTTTAATTGTTATGGAAGCATTGAATGTTGCAATGGAGATGACTAAACAGGGTGGAATTTTTCTGGGAGTAAAGCTCCCTCATGAGGGGCCGGAGATCTCGCACGCTTTTTATGCCGATGATGCGCTATTTATGCGGAAGTGGCCGTTGTCAAATTTGATGAATCTTTCCCGGGTATTAAGATGCTTTAATCTCTCCTCTGGTTTGAAAGTAAACTTTCATAAGAGCTACTTATATGGGGTGGGTGTAGATCAAGGGAATTGAATAGATATGCGGAAGAATTAAAATGTAAGACAGGGGAGTTCCCGTTTTTGCATTTGGGGGTTCCGGTTGGGGCTCACATGAATTCGGTTAAATTAGGTTTCTTTTGTTTACCGATCACGGATGCAGAGGGAGGTGTGTGTGTGTGTGTGTGTGAGATTAGGGTTTGTTAGTGTTTTTATTTTGATTTTTTATTTTAGATAATAGTATTATCAAATAATAGTATATTTATTTTTGTTTACCGATCACGGATGCAGAGGGAGGTGACACGACAAGGTAAAAGTTTAGTATTATCAAATAATAGTAAATTTGACATCTCAATAATAGTATATTTATTTTTTACACATTATAAAAACCGGAAAGCAAAATAAATAGAGGGGTAGAAAGAGATTCCTTTAAAGGAATGCTCCGCATAGTTTATTGCAATTGTAGGAAGAAGGTTTTAAGAAGAAGGTTTTATTGTTTTAAGAATGGTGGCTGACGGTGACGCTTATGTTGTCGTCAAAACTTAAAATCAGCTTATGTTTCTTACATACATTAGTTAACTTTAACTTGTTTCATTTTTTATATGTATATCACATGTGTTTATAACATAATTATCAATATAAACACAGAAAAGTATACTTAAATATATATTATTTTAGAACATGTTGGATATTTCATAATTTCTCTTCTAAATCTCTTTCATCGGCTATCATACCTAGCTTTACAACCGATTTATATATTAAAGGTCCAATTAGACTTCCTAAAACGTAGTGCAAATGAATTTTTGGTTACATTAAGTCTGTATATTAGTGTTCATACTAACAAACAATTCACATGTATGTAGTTCGTTAATCGATCTATTGTCAATCGGATTTTCGAGGCCATTTTGGTATCTTGGAAATAATATTCTTGTCAAGCATCTTGTATATCTCAAAAACTTTTTGTTTAATCATGTCAACAAAGCTGTCAATCACCACCTCATTCTTCTCGTACAAATATGGCAGCGTTCCCATGCACAACAACGCTGTCGTAAAGGGAATCAAATGGTTATTATAAGTGTTAGAAGCAAATATGAAATCTTGACTGGCGGGTTTATGTAAAGATAAATATTCTTTAAATAACTTGAAATAACGATCTCGAGTTGAATAGAGATTTAACTACTTTTATATATGGGGAAAAATGAATATAATGTTGTCACACATCTAAGATTAAATGTGAAACTCCTCAATACTACGTCGATTAGGTTAATTTGCCAATAAAACTACGTATCTTCATGATTAAATACGTTGTTTTACAGTTGTTAATGCGTGATAGCCTCATATTCACTTTCTCCTTTATATATACATATATTCTAATTTTATATGTAATAAACTATATGTTATTTAGCTTTTTTATTATAATTTTGTATATAATAACTATAATCATGTAATTATGCCCCTCTTTAAACTCACAATGTTTTTTGTACCAGCTAGCTTTCATCTGTCCAAAACCTTTCCAAAAGTTAATTTCATAATAAAATTGAAATATTTTCTTATTTTCAAGAAAAAACCCCTTTCAATTCGTATATCGAAATCCCCCATTTATAAATTACACAAAAAGATATCAGTCACACATTTTTCTTTCATATTAAAGTTCTTAAACTTTGTAGAATTCATACATGTATTCGAGAAACACATTTAATATAGTGTTTTGATAGCTCTTAAGTTCACATCAACTTAATAAACCGACGTTCAACACTTTGTAAAAGAAAACTCTAATTTTAATATATAACTCGAGTCCGAGCTCATTTAAGCTAAGCTCAATTTGAGTTTTTAACAACGTTGTCTCAAGCAACCCATGAGAAGCTCGACTCTTTTACTCACGAAGTGACCTTTTGGCGTGTGCACATGGATGCATATATAAATGTATGATATTGATAACAAAGTATTTACCAATAAAAACAAGATTTACTGTAGAGAAATAGTTCCCCATCATTGCTAGCAACTTGATAGCCAGAATTGTCTGATAAACAGTGAAAATTTTAATCATATATGGGGTAACAGCCAGAACTGACGGATCATAATGTCTTATCTAAAACTTTTAGAACTCTTACCAAACAAAAGTGTATAGTGTTATTTCCACAAGCAATTTTGATGAGAGTGGACAAGAAGAAATTCAGTTTTCCACATAAATCTTTGTATAACATCGAATCCTCTAATTGCATCACATGGATATTGGGTGGACTCCTGTTACAAAAATATATAACACGTTATATGTTATATTTACCTGGTGGGCTTACCCTATTTTAACTAGGGGTAACGTTAGGAATTAATTTTTCAAAAATTCTATTAAACTATCACGTCATTGGACCTCTTGACCCCTTTGTTCATTTGGGAGTGAAAAAAGTGGAATATTTCAACTATGCTTAGAATATAAGTTAAGTTTTACATTCATTGATACTTCTCAAGTATAAGGACCTAAACAACTTAAACTACAAAACGTAAGTTGGGACATTGGGTAACCAATTATTAGAAATATACAAGACTAAAGAAATTACCTATTGAAGGCTTGAGCCCCGTTCGACCAAATAAATACTACAAGCATAGTGGTGATCATGAAGTGACAGAAAATAGTCACAACATTATACTCCGCAACCTCAAGAAGAAACCATATTGCCATCACGCCAATATAATAGGCCCCGGATAGTGTTTCGTTCCTCCATAGCATAATGTCTGCAACTGAGTGAAATGATGTA
This sequence comes from Flaveria trinervia, assembly GCA_025506515.1. Lineage (NCBI taxonomy): Eukaryota > Viridiplantae > Streptophyta > Magnoliopsida > Asterales > Asteraceae > Flaveria > Flaveria trinervia. The sequence goes on from CM046446.1 coordinate 25,906,097, forward strand.
TGGATGTTTATTTTTTAGTATTTAATAAAAGTTTTTGATGTTTATACTACGTAAGTGGATTCTATGTTTCATTAAACAAAGAATCCATCGATCCTCGTCAAGAGTACACATATTAAAATTGTAATCTCTTGATGATGATCAGAAGATGATAGACACGTTAGATACAATGTGAAAACAATAAGATGTTATGCAATATGACCATAACATATGCAATCTATATGCATCCAAACATATATACTACCTTTTCCGCTTCCGAGTATTTCATGGACCGTTCTTTTACGACCCAACAGTGGCGTTATTGGGGTATCGTTGGTCTGCATATTCCGGGTAAAAACGGAAATGATAAAAGCCTAATCAGTTTTTCGAAAGAAGTAACACTGTAGGTGAGAATACGCAAGTTTGTGAACAAAGCATAGAGAAGATGGACGAAGGAATGCCCTTACTAAAGGGTTTTCTAATTTGTTTTATAATTAAAAAGATAATTATACTATTATAATTAATGTAATTGAAAGTTTTCTTGTAAAAAATATTCTGTTTTTGAAAAGCTATTAATGTAAATATTATATATCTAACATGTTTGCCAATAAATTCTTTGATTGATTCCACAGAGAATCTTTGCCTTTTACATTACTAGCTTTACACACACAAACACACATGGTGGCAATTACTCTATATTAAATAATATGGGAGATAAATAGTATAGTTTTGAGTTTCAGAATTTAATCACAATAGTTGCAACTAGTTTTACTTTAAGTGCAATAACTTTTAGTTATTTAACTTTAGCCACTAATGTTTAGTATCTTAAAGTTTAACTATTATAATTAATTGCCATGAAAAATCAATAATATAGTTTTAAGTTTTTAGATTTTAACCACAATAGTTCTAAGTAGTTTCACCTTTAGCAATAATTTATAGTTATTTAACTTTGGTCATTAAAGTTTAGTATCTTAGAGTTTGACTACAAATTTGTTTAAAATAATGTTTTATTTTTTGAGTTTGACCACTAAAGCTTAGTACTTTGAGTTTCTCCACCAAACTTCAATTTTTTGGTTTGACGAGCTAGATAGATGACAACCAAAGCAACACATCATTCGTGTGGGAAAATTGACCGAACTCCCGTCACGTTGGGCATTACTTTGGCTACTAAAGTTTAGGATATTAGTGTTTGACCACTTAATTATTTTTAGTAAAGTTCTTTTTTAAGTTTAGCTACTAAAGTTTGGTGTTCTGAGTTTCGCAAACTTGGATTTTATGGTTTTCGACAAGCCGGACATATAACGATCAAAGTAACGCAACGTTGTATATGGAAAAATTGACTAGACTCCCGTCATATAGCAACAATAGTCATTACAACGTGTTTGGCATCTGTGTTATGATATTTGGCATATGACGAAAGTTACCGCGCAACACGCGGGGTAAAAAATTATAGTTGAAATTAGTTTTGAGCAGTTTTATAGTCTTTAATTATTTTATTTCTTCAGAAATAATAATTATAATATACACTATGTAAAATAACAGTTTAATTAAGGCTATAGTAGTGTTTATTGACGACTTTGCAGTTTGGCCTGCACGAAAACTTGTGGGTTCTCACTTTCACCACAAATTTCTTTGGGTACCAAAGCACGTGTACGACACTTGGTAATCACAAGACATTTCATTAAACACTATCAGTTAAAAAAATCTTTTAACATACTAGCCCCTGATGTTTTATTTCTTAAATTTTTTAGCCCTTAACAGTAATTTTGTTACCTTTTCTGTTAAATATAAGAGTATTTTGGTCGGTTTACGTTAAGGACTGTTTACGTAAATTTTAAAGTTTTAGGGTTATTTATGCATATTTTTAAAATGACCATTCTACCCCTATTAATAATACTTAATAATAAATTCATTATCATCACCAACCACTAACACTATTATCATCAACCACTGGTTATCACAACACCGCCAGTAACCTTCACAAGCTACCGAAACCACAACCTGACCCAGCATCACCATTCACTATCACCAACCACCATAGCCAACGTCGATCGCTTAACCGATCACTACCATTCACCATCCAAAATAGTAATTTACCATAAAAACTAAATATACATCGGTGTTCTATTCTATAGCGAACATATATATTGGTTTTATTTTTTACTTATAAATTGCAACGTCTTGATCTCCTTGATTAAGCTCCTCATTTTCTTGTTAAATTATTTAGTAGAAGAAATATATAAGACTTAGTTGTATGTACATCATGTCATAGTTTATATTAGGGCTGATAATTTATGACACAAACCTATTAACACGACACTACACAACACAAAATTAGCAAGGCTCGTGCTTCAGATTAACAGGTTTCTTGTTATTAAATATCAATCTTTATATTTGGAAAAATTATAAAAGGCTAAGCTTAGAATATAAAAGTATCCAATTTGCTTAGTTATAATATGATATGCTCATATTAGGGGTTTGGATATTTGGGATAGTACGTAAATAGTTATAGTGTTTATGTAATGACAATGCATCTAACATAGGTGTTGGACCCTGATAGGATCATACATGCCAATTCAAGTGATGGATTGATGGTTGTTCTGCTGAAATCTCACAAGTCCAAGAAGATATGCGGATGAAGAATCTGCAATAAGAAAATAAGACAAGTGTCGGCTATCACATTCGTTTATGCGGACGACCCACAAAACAAATGCTAACAATTATTTGTTCTTCCGCATTAAAAAATACAGGCAGCCAAATTGTGAAGTCGTTGGATCGGTAGACATCCGAGCATGTTCTTGACGGAAGGAAAAAACCAAGAGAAAAACAAGAGAACGAACAATAATAGAATGGTTTCATTGATAAAACCTAATGATTACAAGCTTGTTAAACAGAAGAATCACGACTCTTGGCAAGGGGAGATCGAGCATGATCTCCCCTCCCATCCTGCAGCACCTAGGCCCGGGCACACTCTCAAAACCTTATCTCTCTACACAATGAAACTAGTATTTATAGGCCTCAGCCCATATCAGATGTGACTGGGCCTATTCGTACGATTGGACCATGTGTATGGTTCAATCGTACGAGACCATACTTATGGTTCAGTCTTACGAATGGCCCAATAGCACCTCTCAGCCGCACGACTGGTCCATTAGCATGGCTCAGTCGTACGACTGAGTCTCATTCGCATATGCTCCTGCGAATGACTCAGATTCATGTGTTTACAACATATCAGGTGTATTACATTAAGGCTAGACTATTCGTCAAGCGACGGACACGCTATATATGACAAGATATGCTCCAACAATTCCCCTTTGGACGTTGCTTGCGAATAGTAGATAACACATTTTACAATCTTCAGTCAATCTTTGCTCTGGTTTTAATAGAATCAAACAAAAAACAATATTAGCCAATGTTGCTGATCTGTCAGGTTGCTACAATATCCCTGAAAATGAATTTAGCCACAATAGCTTTTGTTTACTTTGCAGATGTTGGACAAAAGAACCAATGAGCCTGATCAGAAAAAAATTTAAGTCCCACAAACATCATAACAACTGCTGAAGACTTGATCAGCTGTTTGACAAAGTCTGAAGATTTCAACAACTGAAGACTAAAGTACTGAAGACTTCAAAAGCTGAAGACTAAAGTCTGAAGTCCAACAGCTGAAGAACAAAGTACTGAAGATCAACAGCTGAAGACTAAAATACTGAAGACTTCAACAGCTGAAGACTAAAGTACTGAAGACTTCAACAGCTGAAGACTAAAGTCTGAAGTTCAACAGCTGAAGAACAAAGTACTGAAGATCAACAGCTGAAGTTCAAGTACAAGTACTAAGCCTTTAGAGTTTGTTACAACAGCTGAAGAAGCATTCTTCAGTTGTTGTGATGGTTTCCTTTCAGTAGTTTTCTTTTTGTTTCAGTATTTGTAAAATGACTGAAGAGCATGTTCTTCAGTCGTTGTAGTTTCAGTAGTTTCTTTTCAGTAGTTGTAGTAATAGTTAACACTTAGCATTTTTGTAAAAAGATGTCAGCTGTTTGACATCTTCAGTAGTTGTGTTAACTATCAGTAGTTTGAATAAATTCTGTTAGATGTCACTATCAAGTGACATCAGCAGACGTCACATATCCTATATAAGAGGTGTAGACCTAATTGTACGTGTGACATTCTGTTACCACGAAAGTGAATATTGAATGAAATATATTTGCAGAATTCTTTCTATCTATAACCGTTTGTTCTTACCTTGAATATCTTTTGTGTTCTTGTGAATTAGCTAATTCATTGTTTGATTTCCGCTGCTATACTCTCTAATCAATAAAACGTAGATTGCTGATCCTAACAAAGTGGTATCAGAGCTGGTTAATCATTGATCGATCTAACAGTTGATCATTGAAACTGCTATTTGATATCTATGTTTGATTGAATTAGCTTATTTGCAAAAACTGGTTATATATTATTGAATTTCTGCCACTTTCGTTTATTCATTTTGAGATCTCTCTTGGTTCAATTTGTTTGTTGTGTTTTGTTCTAAACCTGTTATAGCTTAATTGAATTTGGTTGAATCTGAGATGACTACTCCTTCTAATGACCCTCACAATACGGTTCCTCAACCAAGCCTCCGATGCTGGTTAGGACTGAGTATAACATATGACAACGAAGGATGCTTCATCACCTGTCTGTTAACAGTTCAGGTTGTTGGACATCTGTGGTACATGGACCACATAAGCCTATGGTGAACAATCCGGAAACCAATCAAATGGTTCCGAAGAAGAAGGAACAATACTCAGATGAAGATCGGAAACTGTTTGAGATTGATGCTAAAGCCCATGGAATTCTGGCCATGGCACTGCCGAATGAAATCTATTCAGGGCTTATACATCATGAAACTGCTCATGACCTCTGGAATGCACTGAAGGAACAATTCGGTGGAACTGATGAGGTCTTAGCAAACAACAGAGAAATCCTCGCCCAACAATATGAGACATTCTCTCATAGAAAGGGTGAGACACTGACTCAACAGTTTGAGCGTTTTTCCTGTTTGATCTCTGAGCTGAAAATGGTGAAGCAGGAATACACCAACAACCAGATGAATAACAGATTCCTCAGATCACTGCCTGAGAGATGGGACACATACACTATTGTCCTACGCTCTAGTGCAAATCTGGATAGCCTATCTCTCACCCAACTTCATGGAAATTGCTTACATTCGAAAGAGAGATAGAGCAGAAAAGGATACTGTCATCATCAGGAAAGCTCACTGATGACTTTGTACCATGGAACACTGCCTTGGTTGGTCATGAGTCAGAATATGCTGCATCTGAAAGCAATTATGATGAGCATATTGATTTCTCTTCAAACAGTTCTGATCATGCATTTGTTGGTATTGATAGTCATTCTGGCAGTAATAGTGACAATCTATGCTTCATCATGGATGATCTGAAGGGAATTGCTGATGATGATTTAGAAGAGATGGATATTCTAAGCCAAATGGCCTTAGTTAATATCAGATCTCAAAAGTTCTACAAGAGAACTGGCAGGAAATTTCCTGGACTCTCTGGCAAAACCAAAGTTGGTTTTGACAAGAGTAAGTTGAGGTGTCACAAATGCCAAAGGCTTGGACACTTTGCAAGAGAATGTAGATCAACTGGATCTAACTCTTCTGCACCCTTTGTGACTTTTCCTAGCACTAGTCTACAAAACAGAGGGCAACATCCTGCTGGTTCTGGTCATCAATCACACCCTGTATCTCCTGCATACTTTGTCCCCCAGGGTCCAATGTCATATCCTTTTCCCTGCTATTACATGCCTCAGCCAAATCCGGTTCAAGCTCTAATTTCACAACAACCACATGCATTACCTGAACCTCAACCTTCCCAATCTCATCAACAAACAACCTCAACAACACAGCTTTTTCACCCCAGGAGTTGTTGACTGGAGCAGTTTACCAGATGATTTGTCTGGTCATGAACAACTGTTCTCTGGTGCTGGTCAACATGGTGGTGACAGTCCTTTTGGAAATCTAGCTCTTATGTCTTTGGAGTCTGCTGATACTTCATCCTCTAATGCCTCTACACCACAGGTATCACAGGTATCCTCTGAGGCAAAAGCCAAACTATGTTCTGAAACATGCATAGCCATATTTGCATCTATTAGAGAAGCAAATGTAGCTTTAATTAACAAGAACATTGAGCTAGAACAAACAATTTCCAAAAGCAAAGCTGAATTTGAGTCTGTGATTAATGATAAGAATGATGAGATTTACAAACTTAAATGCCAAATCACTAAGGATAGGGAGGAAGATACTTCTAGAGAAGTACAGAGACCTCAAAGAAACACTTGCAACTACCCAGGTAGAGTGTGATCGATGGGTAAATTCTTGCAAGGGTTTTGAAATGCTTCTTAGTAAGCAATCTGCTTCCAATGTGTTTGGCATTGGTTATAATCACACACTGCTCCTCCTACAGACTTTACTCCAGAGCAGAGGTAGAATTGATGGTGGGAAAGCAATAACAATCCTTTCATCATGTGATCTACTATCTGATACAACACCATCAGAAGTAGAAGTCAGCATTAATTCCTCTCAGAGAAACTATCAGCTGATGTTGATGGTTCAAATGCTGACACTCACATGATCACAAAGTTGATCACTCCAGGTGATATTTCACAAAGTACTGAAAGTACTAAAAAGAATGTCATAACACTGGAGAACAAGCCCAAACTACTACATGTACTAAAGGAAAGAAAACTGCAAGTAGAAAGGTGGGAAAACTACTGAAGAAGATATCAAGAAAGCAGGTACTAAAGGAAAGAAAACTGCTAGTACTGATAGCAAACTGCTGAAGAACAAGTCTTCAGTAGTTTCATCTTCTTCAGCAGATGATCAACTTAAGATGAAGAAAAAGCCATGTGAAATATGTGGCTTATTCAATCATCTTACTGATGATTGCTGGTATAAAAAGGGCTTCAAACTCAAACATAATGAAAACACTAAAGAGAAATGGATAAAATGAAAACTGAGTTTGAAATCAAATTTGTACCAGCAACATCAAAACCTGTAACCCCAAAACCCAAAAGAAATCCAAAAAGAAAGGGGTTAAACAGGCAACAGCTGAGGTTGCTCAAAGAGAGATGGTACAACACAGGAACCCATCAAACTCAAGCACTAATGTGTCTGATGAGCTGAAGGCTTTATCACAAAATCAGACACAACTTGTTATGATGGTTCAACATCTATTGGGGAGAGTCAACCAATTAGATGCTCCTGTGTTGAAACCACAGAGAAGAAAATCCATGCCAAAGGAATCTTCTTCTTCACCATCTCCATCCCCTCAGGCTGTTATTCATAGCAAGTCTGTTAGTTTACCATCTGTTGATGTGAATAGACCCAAAACCAAAAGGTTTGGGTCTCAAAAACTAACTAATTGTTATGATTGCAGGGTTCTTCAACATGCCAAAGTAGCATCTGGTATGTAGACAGTGGGGGATCTATGCATATGATAGGGAACAACTCTCTTCTTCATGACTACTCTCAAGGAAAGATGGGGTTTGTTTCTTTTGGCAATGATGCTAAGGGTTACATCATTGGAAAAGGCTTTGTCTCCAATGGAGAAATAAAGTTTGATGATGTTAATCATGTGGAAAATCTCAAGTACAATCTCTTGAGTGTCAGTCAAATGTGTGATAAAGGCCATGTTGCTCTCTTCACCAGTCAGAACTGCAGGATTCTATCATCCAAAGTTCTGAATTTGATTGATAAGGTGTTGGATGATCACACTCTCCTGAGGGCCAACAGGACAGGAAGAGTGTATGCCTTAGATCTTTCCAAGAAAATAGATCTCAGAGGCCATCCTTGCCTATTTTCCAAAGCCTCTCCTCAGAATATAAACTGTGGCACAGAAGGCTGGGTCATGTTAATTTCAAAAACATGAATCAGCTGATCCACAATAGTTTAGTGAGAGGCTTACCAATAAAGGAGTTCCACTGTGATGAAACCTGCACTGCTTGTTTAAAGGAAAACAACACAAAGTCTCATTCCCTCCTATTGAAGAGCCTAAGTCCACTGCCTGCTTGCAATTACTGCATATGGATCTATTTGGTCCTGTGAGAGTGATGAGCATGGCAAAGAAGAAATACTGTCTGGTAATTGTGGATGATTACTCCAGATTTGTATGGACTTTCTTTCTGTATTCAAAGGATGAGGTTGCTCAGAAGATTATCAACTTTGTGTTGTATGTTGAGAAGCAGTATTCCCTTTCAGTCAAGTGTATAGGAGTGACAATGGAACTGAATTCAGAAACCATACACTTGATGAATTTTATCTTTCAAAGGGAATCAAAAGGCAGTTTAGCATCCCAAGGACTCCAGAACAAAATGGAGTAGTGGAGAGAAAGAACAGGACCCTAATGAAGCTGCAAGGTCTATGTTGGCTGACTCTGGTTTGCCACTGACCTTTTGGGCTGAAGCTGTTAACACAGCTTGCTATGTGCAGAATAAAGCCTTAGTAATCAAAGGTTGATGAAGACATACTGCAATATGTTCTTATCAACCTACAGGTTGCAGACCATTGGATAAATCATCTTCTGCAAAATGTCTTCCACCTGGTGGTATGATTAATGATGATGATAATCAATATCACCTATTCAAGTTTAGTGACCAACTGCCTGAGTCTGCTAAACTTGATGTTCCTGTAGCTTCAGCAGTTCCATCCACAACAAATGCTGATGAGATTTCTGATTCCTCTACATCTTTTGAGTTACCATCAAATTCTTGGTTTCAAGAGTCTGCATCAACATCTGCTGCTGCTGAAGGTTCTACAAACACTTGCACAGATATCATTGTTTATCAAGAGCTGAAGAATCACCCAATGTCTCAAATCATTGGTGATATCAATGCTGGAGTTTCAACAAGAAGTCAATTGTCTAACTTCTGCTTCTATGCTCTCTTCATCAGTCAGCTAGAGCCAAAGAACTATCATATTGCTTTAAGAGACAATGGATGGGTTGAAGCCATGCAGCTTGAGCTACTTCAGTTCAAGAAACAGCAAGTGTGGAAACTGGTTCCTCTACCCCCAGGTAAGTGTGCAATAGGCACTAAATGGGTGTTTAGGAATAAAACTGATGAAAATGGGCTTATTGTTAAGAACAAGGCTAGACTGGTTGTACAGGGGTTTTCACAAGAAGAAGGTATTGATTATGATGAAACCTTTGCCCCTATAGCCAGACTAGAGGCAATTAGATTGTTCTTAACCTATGCTGCATTCCACCATCTTAAAGTTTTTCAAATGGATGTCAAAAGTGCATTTTTAATGGTTAAATAAAAGAAGAAGTTTATGTGTGTCAACCACCAGGTTTTGAGGACAATAAACATCCTGAATGGGTGTATAAACTTGATAAGGCTCTTTATGGGTTGAAACAAGCTCCTAGAGCCTGGTATGAGACACTTTCCACTTTTCTTCTCAAGAATAATTTCACTAGAGGCTCCATAGATAAAACTTGTTTATTAAGAAGGTGGATCAGCATAAGCTACTTGTTCAAATTTATGTTGATGATATTATTTTTGCATCCTTTGATCCCCAGTTGTGTGATGATTTTACCAATTAATGAAAAAGAGGTTTGAAATGAGTGCAATGGGAGAATTACAATTCTTTCTAGGTTTGCAGATCAAACAAAAGGCTGATGGAACCTTTATTCATCAGTCAAATATACAAAAGATCTTTTGAATAAGTTTGATTTACAAAATTGTAAGCCCTGTTCTACTCCCATGTACAACACCACACAACTGGATCGGATCAGAAAGGTAAAGCTGTTGATGAAACACTTTACAGATGTATGATTGGGTCCTTGATGTACTTAACAGCTTCTAGACCAGATATCATGTTTGCTACTTGTGTCTGTGCTAGATTTTAGGCTGCCCCTAAAGAGTCTCATTGATTGCAGTCAAGAGGATCTTTAGATATTTGCAAGGTACACAATCTCTAGGTTTATGGTATTCCACTGGACACTCTTGCAAATTAGTTGCTTTTTCAGATAGTGACTATGCAGGGTGCAAGTTAACTAGAAAGTCAACTTCTGGTGGATGTCAATTCCTAGGAAACTGTTTGATTTCTTGGCAGAGTAAGAAACAAACATCTGTTGCTACATCCACTGCTGAAGCAGAGTACATTGCAGCTGCAAGTTGTACTTCTCAGATACTCTGGCTTCAGAACCAACTTTTGGATTATGGCATTACAGAGACTAAGACTCCATTATTAATGGATAGTGCTTCAGCTCTGTGCATTGTCAAAAATCCAGTCCAACACTCTAGGACCAAACATATAGAGATCAGACATCATTTTATTAGGGATTATTTTGAAAAAGGTCTGATTGATCCTAAGTTTGTGCCTAGTGCTGATGAGCTTGCAGACATTTTTACTAAGCCTTTGGATAGTTCAACTTTCCAAAACCTAGTGTTACGGCTTGGTATGCTGCAGCTAGAATAAGTGATAATTACTGATGATCTCAGTATATAAGTACTGATGATCATTAGTACCATATCACATATAGTACTGATTCTGTTAAAACCACTGATAAAGTTACAACTACTGATGTAGTTAAACTACTGATGTCAGTAAACAGATAAGTACTGATGTCCTATGAAACAACTGAAAATAGCTAAAAGGCTGATGAGTAAGTGTTGAGGACAGTATGAAACAGCTGAAAGGCTATGAATTGACGAAAACTACTGATGAGAACTTTCTCTTCAGTTGTTTCTACAACTGCTGTTTCATCCTAAACAACTAATGACAAAACCATGTCTTCATAGTCACAACTACTGATAAAACCAAGTCATCAGTGTTTACAACAACTGATGACAAAACCAGGTCTTCAGTAGTTTCAAACTACTGATGACTAACACCAAGTCATCAGCTGTTTACAACAACTGACAACAAAACCATGTCTTCAGTAGTTTCACAACTACTGATGACTAAAACCAAGTTATCAATTGTTCAAACACCTGAAGACAAACCAAGGTCTTTAGTAGTTTCACAACTACTGATGACTAAAACCAAGTCTTCAGTTGTTTTCAAACATCTGAAGTCAAAACCATGGCTTTCAGTAGTTTTATAAACGCTGATGCCTAAAACCAAGACTTCAGTTGTTTCAACATCTGAAAGGGTAATACCACGTCATCAGTCGTTTAAAAATACTGATGATTAACACCAAACCCTTCAGTTGTTTTCTGACCCTTACCCTATAAATACCTCAGACCTAATCCTTCAGAGCTTCATCATTTTAAACCTAATGTTCAAACCTCCAAAACTTCTCTCTCATTAATGGCGACCATGCAACTCAAACCACGACATAACTGTGTAGCCTACCTCACCAAATCGCCTTTCTGGACAAAGTTCGATAACGCCATTGATCTAATGGTCCAGTCACCCTACAAAACGGCCTTCCTTCTAAATCCCATCATTCATGCCGAATCCTTCACCAGTTTGGACGAACGTCACCCTCCCACTGGGGAGAACAACACGAGTCTCTCCAGTCGTTGTCAACAATCATCAAGTGGTCATCACTCCGGAAGTCATTCGCCAACCCTTAACCTGAAAGATGCCACTTTCCTGCTGGGTATCCAAAGGGCACAACTGATTTATCCTTTGCCCACCATGGATATCAGGGAAACCTCAGTGCCTCTACCATCGTGAAGAAGCATTTCCATGATGCAGAACGTCTTATCTTCACATGGTTAATGTTTGCTTAGCTCCTAAGACATCCTCTTGGATCAAATGTCTACCAGGTGGCAGCAGGTACTATTCTCTATCCTTGAGCAACAAGACTTAAACTTTTCTGAAATTATTTTTCTTGAACTTAAGGATATGGCCTCAAAATCTCTTTCTAATCGATGGATATTATATCCTCGTTCATTATGGCCATCATAGAGAATCAGCTGCAAGCTGAGGGACTTGTTGGCCTTGGAGTCCCTGCAATGACTGTATTGCCTGAAGTATACTCCAGACACAACTCTGACCAAACACTGAAACAGGCTGCCAAACTGCGAAAACCCATGCAGTTGGAACCCACAGCCACACCTCCAGATCCAAAGTCCCCACCAAACTTAATCCAAAAAGCCAAAAACGGCTACTCAGGGAGATGAGTCCCCTGAGGATGCCCCTGTACCACAAACACAGGAAGCACATACTGGTATTAACCCCCCAGTTGTGTCAACAACTCAACCTGCCAACCGCACAGGTATCCTCTCAACAGGATCCTGTTGCAACCAATATTGGGGAACCCACACTGCTGGAACCTATCTCACTTGAGAGGGTTACCATTGAAGCACACCATTCACCCCGGGTGCAATCTGCTTCTACCCAATCACCACATGCAACCGCCCCCCAAAGTCCTACATTAATTGTTGCACAAGTGCTGAGTCAGTTGCACTCCTCACCCCCTCCCCAGATACCAATTACAACTGGGCATACCTCTACCATTGAGGGGAGGATCAAAGTGCATCTGATAACCCACAGCATAGGGGTTACAATGTTCCATTTCCTAGTGTAGAAAAGGAGATTGGAACTTCTGGTGAGGCTGCCACTTATCCTGCTTCAGCATTTTATCAGGATGTAGTTGGTAACATCATAAGACCTTACCAGAGGCAACTGCTGATGAAGGACATAGTCCTGAGGCAGGAAGTCCCCAGTTCCAAGACAAAGGGGCACATGCTATAACTGATCTACACTCAGTGCATGTTCATCCTGATTAATCAGGAGGTCAGGTGATTCAGTAACTACTGATGATGACCTGGGCTTTTTTCTTGATGTGTTAGCCCAAAACACATCCTGGAGGAGGAGGTGAGCAGACTCAAAGAGCTGCTTGCCAAAACTTCTGAGGATCCAAGACCATCTCCCTAAAACCCCACAGATGGCACCTTCATCTGAAGGTCTCCTAAACACAGAGCCACTCCCAAATACTCAGCCACCTGCCTCTATTCTGGCACTATTTCTCAGGAACAAAAACCCCCTGAGCAAATAGCTGTTATCTTCAAAATTCCCTACCTCTCATCACACCTATAATCACTGATATAGTGATCAAAACCATTGATGAGAGGCTTTCCTCAGTAATACAACCCTTGATAGAAGAAGTTGTGGGCAAATAGCTTTCTGACAATCAAACCCTTGCAACCAATGCAACCAAAAAGGGGGAAATTCAGTAGTGAAAGCAAAAAGAAAGAGGAGTGCAGAGAGGAAAGAGAAATAGAAAGAACAGAAGTGACAGAAGTGGAAAAAGAGAAGGAGTTGGCTGTGGAGATGAAAAAGAGAAGGGAGGAGAAGGAAGCTAATGGAGAAATCAAAGAAAAGAAAGAATGAGAAGGAGACTGCCTTGGAGCTGATGGTAAAAGAGGCTGATGCTGAACACAGCAGATCAATGGATAACATCATTGATCAGTTGTTTAGGCAAGGCCATGACACTGATAAACTTGACTCTGAGATTAGAAGATTAGAGATTGAAGAAATCCAAAACAGATGGGCAAGTTATGATGTGTTAGAAAGAGAAAGCCTGGAGATCATGATCAGATTTATAGCAAAATATCTTGGAAGATCAATGATCAAAATCAAGGCTTGGTCCAGGGACAGCATCTTGGCAATAACCACCAAGATCTGTTCGTCTGAAGTATACACTTAAGGATTAGTTATTGAAGCTTTGAATGAAGCTGGTGCTGGGAGCAGGACTGAACTAGCCAAGCAATCTAAAGCCACACTCACTTCCAAAATGCTAGAACAACCTGTCAACATTCCCACACCTAAACCACCAAAACAACAACCCACCAAACCAACTCCCTTACCCTCAAAACCAATAGCCGATGATGTATCCCAGAAGAAGAAGAGAAGGGTATTGAGGCTAGAAGATGATGAAGAAGATGATGATGAAGATAGACTGCCACTCTCAGCTGTTATACAGTTGCCGAAGGCCACAAGTCACTCCCCAACAATTACTCCTGAAACTCAAAGACAAATTGTGAAAGTGAAGCTAGAAGAAGAAGAACTTCACAAACAACACGATGAGGAATTGTTGAGGAGGGTTGACAAAGCATATGCAGCCACATCTTCTATCATCAAAATGAAGAAGCATGCTCTCAGATTATACACTCTTAAGCATACATTTCAATATCAAAAGGAGAGAGTAAGGATTTGGCCTGATCCCAGGGTGTCTCACAGGATTCACAAGAAAAACATTCCACAGAGATACATTGGCCAGGTGAAAAAGATTGTAGATGAAGTGATCTCCCTGGTCTTTGTAGTATCACCCTGGGAAATCCTAGAAGACTTCAAGAAAGCTTATAAAGCTAACTAAACCCCACAGAAGATGCTTGAAAATAAAATGGTGAAAAAGGGGTTAGTTTATAAGAGGCTTGAAGAAGTCAGAAAGAATGAGCTCCAGTTGTTCCTAGAGGGTAATCACCCTGATGAATTTGCTTATAGAATAATAACAACTGTGGAGCTAAAGAATGGGAAACAGGTCAAATACCTATCTGAGTACTATAGGCCTGAAATTATTTGAAGGAGGTGCTGAAGAGCTGACCATGGAGGAACAAATTACCTTCTTGAGGCCTACACAAGAGAGTCATCTAGACTCATAGTGGGGAAGTAGATCTCATGGATGGGGTAACAACTCTGTGTCCAGTTCCCCAAGACAGAGTTCCCATTCATACTTTGCCAAACAGATCATTGAGACTTCTTCCCAGGCCTGTGCTTAAAGGGTCACTTCTGAGCTGATCTAGAAGACAAAAAGACCAATCCTTCTACCATAATAAGTGGGACATCTTCAATAAGTTTAGAGTTTTGGCTGCATTGGTTCAGGGGGAGTTTGTTGGACCAAAAGAACCAATGAGCCTGATCAGAAAAACTTCTAAGTCCCACAGACATCATAACAACTGCTGAAGACTTGATCAGTGTTTGACAAAGTCTGAAGATTTCAACAGCTGAAGACTAAAGTATTGAAGACTTCAAAAGCTGAAGACAAAGTCTGAAGTTCAACAGCTGAAGAACAAAGTACTGAAGATCAAAACAGAAGAAGACTAAAGTACTGAAGACTTCAACAGCTGAAGACTAAAGTACTGAAGACTTCAACAGCTGAAGACTAAAGTCTGAAGTTCAACAGCTGAAGAACAAAGTACTGAAGATCAACAGCTGAAGTTCAAGTACAAGTATTGAAGCCTTCAGAGTTTGTTACAACAGCTGAAGAAGCATTCTTCAGTTGTTGTGATGGTTTCCTTTCAGTAGTTTTCTTTTGTTTCAGTATTTGTAAAACGACTGAAGAGCATGTTCTTCAGTCGTTGTAGTTTCAGTAGTTTCTTTTCAGTAGTTGTAGTAATAGTTAACACTTAACATTTTTGTAAAAAGATGTCAACTATTTGACATCTTCAGTAGTTGTGTTAACTATCAGTAGTTTGAATAAATTCTGTTAGATGTCACTATCAAGTGACATCAGCAGACGTCACATATCCTATATAAGAGGTGTAGACCTAATTGTACGTGTGACATTCTTTACCACGAAAGCGAATATTGAATGAAATATATTTGCAGAATTCTTTTATCTATAACCGTTTGTTCTTACTTGAATATCTTTTGTGTTCTTGTGAATTAGCTAATTCATTGTTTGATTTCCGCTGCTATACTCTCTAATCAATAAAACGTAGATTGCTGATCCTAAAAAGGGTATCAGAGCTGGTTAATCATTGATCGATCTAACAGTTGATCATTGAAATGCTATTGATATCTATGTTTGATTGAATTAGCTTATTTGCAAAAACTGGTTATATATTATTGAATTTCTGCCACTCTTCGTTTATTAATTTTGAGATCTCTCTTGGTTCAATTTGGTTTTTTGTTGTGTTTTGTTCTGAACATAAGACTGGTCCAGTAGCATGACTGAACATAAGACTGGTCCAGATAGTAGCACGACTGGACATAAGACTGGTCCAGTTGCATGGTTCAGTCGTACGAATGGTCCATTAGCACGGTCCAGTCGTACGAATGGTCCATTAGCATAGTCCAACGTACGAATGGTCCAGTCGCATGAATGGATCTGCACCCAGATTTTCAGATCTGTAGCCACCATGGCTGCCAAAAACCCTAATCTAATGAATTTACATGAATCGAAACAAAATAGACATCACAAGATTCGCAAGGGTGATAAGAATGTGGTTTCGAGTTCGATTTTAACCTACAAACAACACAGGTAACAAGATCTGAGCAAAACACGAAGAACACAAAGTGGGTATAACGTCAAAGAACATGAAATAGATCCAGAAATCAAGAGCTCGGGTTGCTAGAATGATTGTTAGATCATTCTAGCAGTAACTTGGCTCTGATACCAATTGTAAAGTCGCTGGATGGGTAGACATCTGAGCGTGTTCTTGACGGAAGGAAAAAAACCAAGAGACAAACAAAGAACGAACAATAATAGAATGGTTTCATTGATCAAACCTAATGATTATAAGCTCATTAAATAGAAGAATCATGACTCTTGGCAAGGGGAGATCGAGCATGATCTCCCATCTCATCTGGTAGCACCTAGGCCCCGGCACACTCTCAAAACCTTATCTCTCTACATAATAAAACTGGTATAGGCCTCAGCCCATATCAGATGTGACTGGGCCCATTCGTACGATTGGACCATGCATATGGTTTAATCGTACAACTGGATCATACTTATGGTTTAGTTTTACGAATGGCCCAATAGCATCTCTCAGTCGCACGACTGGTCCATTAGCATGGCTCAGTCATACGACTGAGTCTTATTCGCATAGCTCCTGTGAATGTCTCAGTTACATGTGTTTACAATATATTAGGTGTATTACATTAAGCCTAGACTATTTGTCAAGTGACAGGCACGCTATATATGCCAATATATGCTCTAACACGAACAAATGCTGACAAGGAATTGTACTTCCACATTAACTAATGTGGATGCTCAGTAACAAATGCGCCAAGGGTTTGTTCATCCGCATTTGTTAGTGCTGATAACCAAACACTAATGCGATAAAAAAACAAATTCTGAGGAAGATCAACACATCCGCATTAGTTAATACGGATGAACAAAGACAAATGTTGATGAAGACTTTTTGTACTTAGATTAGATTATAGTATAGGTAATTTAGTCTTTTTGTAAAGACATCTTGGTCAGCCTATAAATAGAATAGAAATCCTCGTATGTGAGGTGACTATTGACTAACATTACATAATCAGAATTTTTATTTAGTCTTTTGTTCAGAAGGTTTATTGTTACTGTTTATGATAGGTTCAAATGATTGATGTGTAATCGATATCAAACAATTGACAATAAATGAACAACGTAATCAAAACAAACAAATATCAAAAAGATTCATAGAATTTTCATTGATATTACATGGATTAGAAAGTGCAAATTGAGAGAATAATATCTAAAGTCTTAACCTACACAAATACAAGAAATCCTATTTATACTAATAATCAAGAAACAAAAAAGGAACATATATTTACAAATAAGTCCGTAGCACTTCTTTTTGACATATAAATATATATATATATATATATATATATATATATTATATTAAATCTTTTGTTAGTGGCTATGACTATTATAGGAGATGCTATATCACTGGAAATGAGTTCCATCCTTCACTTCTTTTTCACAGCATTGCTGAAATATATAACATAGAAGCTTCGAGTGATTATGAACTCTTGCCCTAAAGAATTGCTTATTTGGGAATTGATCTGGGTGACCCATATGGATAAATATCTCTCTAC
Organism: Flaveria trinervia; assembly: GCA_025506515.1. Taxonomy (NCBI): domain Eukaryota; kingdom Viridiplantae; phylum Streptophyta; class Magnoliopsida; order Asterales; family Asteraceae; genus Flaveria; species Flaveria trinervia. Next base: position 25,923,837 of record CM046446.1, read on the forward strand.
ACTCATTGAAAGTGTACTCAGATAAATCTTGATCTTTATTTTCACCTAATCTTAATGCAGATATGATAGAATCTTCAGATACTTCAATCATTTTGTAATTAGTGATAAATCCTCTTACAACTTTTCTTCTATGATCATCTAACTCAATTTTTGCAGTTCTCCAGAACTTCTTAATCAGTCTCTCATATATAGCAGGTCTGGAACACATAACATAGGCATATTTGGTCCTTAGTAGAGATATGATCATATCTTCATATCCATTAGCTTCTCTAACATCTTCATTAAGAAAAACAACAACATTGTGCTTTGACTCAAACTTTAGAATATTAATTTGTCAATCAAAAGAAACGTGAATTAGTATGAAAGTTTTCTACTCATTTAAGTTTTTACCAAATGTATAGAAATGAATAAATCCTTCACTAACTTTTAAGTTTTCTTAATAAAATTTTATATATTAAAATTTGATTAATTTTAATAAAATTCAATGATTTGAAATTATTATTTGATGATTTAACAATTTTATGATATATAATCAATTAAATGATTTGTTTCTATTGATTAGAATATACATTTGAATTTGATGAATAACAACTAAGTTTTTATTTGGAAAAGCATATGTCTATTCATTCTAGTATATCATTTTATTATTATTTTAACTCTGAAGCTCATCAAATCATCATAAATTTTTGTGATGAAAATCTTGTTTTGATGTTAACATGCTCGCAATTCATTATCATTTACAATTTCAAGTTCCATTTGTAACAAACAATCACATGTAATCAACCATTTCAGATTTATTCAAGATATTAGGTTCGAATGCCCAAATAGGGTTCAAATGCCCAATTAATTTTGATGTTTTTATACACTGATTTGATGAATAAACTCATGATGTTAATCGCAATCACTGATATTACCTTATACGATCAAACAATCTTGGTAGAACTAAGTAATCAATGTGTATTTTAGTGAGTCGGAGCTTTGAGAATAAGAACAGAGTGAGTAAGTGAAAATTTCGAATGAAATGAATTTCTGTGCAAGTGTTGAATTATACAAGTGTAAAAACCCTTAGACGCATTACAACTGTTTAGGCGCATGACCACTGTTTGGACGCATGAGGTCTAGGTGCATTGGCACTGTTAAGGCGTATGAACCTTAGACGCATGAGTTACACTTGGTCAGCTTTTATTCTAAGAATCTAGGCGCATTTGCACTGTTCAGGTGCATGAGCACTATTCAGGCGCATGTCCTATAATGAAACGCCTAACACTTTGAATTCTTAATATGAGACATCCGGTACTGTTTAGGTGCATGAGCTTCTTCAAAACACCCAACACTTAACCAAGAATTTTAGAAATTTAGACTTATGACCACTATTTAGGCGTATGAGGATTACTCAAACGTCTAACACTTATCATAAAACTGAAATTTAATCATGCGGCTAATATAGACTTATGGACACTGTTTAGGCACATGAGATACCTATACGTCTAGCACTTATATAAATTTCACATACTTCATTCAAATCACAATTTTGATTAAATTCACTGTTCTTAAAAAAATTTCCAACTTTGGTCAAACTTTGAAAGATTGACTAATGTTTTGACTTTTTGACCAATATTTTGACTTTTTGACCTTTTATTTTTTAATTTATTTCCTGTCATTTTAGTCTCACAAATTTCATAAAATAACAAACATTCTTAATTCTTTGCAAGAAGCTTTTCCACATTTTTAAAACTTTTTAGGTTCATTTTTAAACATCTCAAACGCACATAAGCTTTGAATATTTTTGCATCATCATTTTTTATCCAAATATTTATTTTGATAAACACTTTTCATCTTTACTCCCCCTAAACTTTTAAGTTTCCAAACTTAGAAGTTTATAAAAGTTGAGAGTTGAAGTAAAACCATTCATTATTAACATGGATACACACAAAAAAATCACGCAAAAATCAAAATAAAGCAGAATAAAATTCTACACATTGAATTATATGCTTGCAGTGAGATCATATCAGATAATAATCAGCACATTAAAATAAAAAATTATGAATAGTCATAGATAATGATTAAATCCTGATTAAGTGTGTTCCAGGTTAGTGTTACCACAACAAAGGAGACATAAGATTTGAGTATAGACAATAACTACTTTGGTAAAGAATCAGTACACTTACTTTTTCAATTCTTGGATTTATTAAGGTTTGATTAGATATGACATTATGGATCCACACTTAGACTTAGAGAGTTCAACCCTCATCAAGTATGCAAGCAAGCACTTTTACTCAACTTTAAAACATGTCATATATTTATAACCAGATCTCATTTATAGGTTAATGAGAGAAGTTAAACCAGTTGATAATCTCCAAGAAAACCACCATGGACAAGCCATTAGTAATCCCCGAATCCGTAAGAAATAGATAAAGATGATTCATAAGAATCATAGGGCATCCATTTTGGACTTTAGAAAGGAGTGTGCACATTGGCATCTTTTGCATTAGGTGAGAATATCCAGGTCTGTAATGACTTACAATAGAGGATGCCTCGTCACTTCAGGTCTATAATGACTCATAACAAAGAAGTGAACAGATACAGTAAACAGATCTTATGGTTACACATATTGTGTCAAGGTATGAGATTGTGACTTGACAAGAAATCAATCAAAAAAGTCAATACAACTCTTTAGTACTAAAATTTACACACACAAATACATAGATGATTTAGTTCGATCACAAGAATACACTTTTTTCAGTATAATTACATGATCTTGCCTGTAAATCATAGCTGATCATGTCAGACTTTATTAGCGACTGAAGTACCACTGAATAAATTGATGTACTATCATTTCTTATAAATTGCAACGGAAGATTCAATCCTAACACTAATAACTACTAAACTATATTTTTTGTAACTCTGTATTTTTTACGTTAATTGAAAGTTAGCTTTGTTAATTATTGTAAGGGCCATTATTGCCATATATGAAACTTATGGATTGCTTATGTTCATTTTATTTGTTAGAAAGATAATAGTCTATTATAATAAATACAATAATACATATGATAATGTTACTAATAATAATGATGGTAATAATAACTAATAATAAAAACAATATATAACAATGTGTAATATTAATAATAATAGCAATAATAATAATAATAAAAAGTCATAATAATAATATTAATGTTACTAACTAAAATAATAGTCATAATCTAATAATAATATAAAGTTATTAATCTTTGAAAAATAATTAAAACTTAATTAAGTAAGTTGATACACTTATGTACCTAGATCTTGATCTCAAGTAATATGTCTTGAATGTCTTGCACTTATGTAATATTGGGTACTTAATGAAATGATAATGTTTGGTTGTGATTTATAATGTTTAATATTTCATTAATGAGTTGAGTAATGTTTATTGACTAGATTATATAGGTTTGTGATTGTTTGAATTGATATACATAATGTTATAATAATGAATACATTCAAACTTTGGTTAAGTGAAGTTCTCATGCGTCCGAATGGCCATGCGACTAGTGTCCATGCGCCTAAATAGTTCATACGCCTGAACAGCTTCATGCGACTGACTCAGTTGCACGACTGAACATTCAGTCGTGCGAATGGATCAACCGCATGGCTCAATCGCACGAATAAACCATGCTTATGGTTTAGTCGCCCGAATGAGCAACTCTAACCTATAAATACCACTTAATTCATGGAAAAACAAAATGATTTAGAAGCATTCGATCCACTTCGACTCCAGACGTACCCTAGCCGTCCAGAAGCCTTTAAGTTCGTAGTCCAAGTTCATAGAACGCTGTAGATCGATCCCTAATCGATTCTTGACGTTAGATTCAATTCATTATTATGTCTACGTGCGTTCTCACTAATTGGATCGCCAATCAAATAGGATTCCACACTATTTGGTTTGGTTTAACACGTTAATCAGTTGGTGTTTCGTTCAAATACCAGATCCTAACAAGTGGTATCAGAGCCTTGGCTCTTGATTACATGTTGATTCAATAGTTTTGATACAAAAGTTGTGTTTCTTCATTGAAAACGTTATCTTTTTGTGTCTAACGGAGTCTTAGCCGTTTTCTGACCTAAAAGTTTAGTTTTTCTGGCATACGACGATTAGGGTTTGGTAAAGTTCAAGTTTTTACGGCCAAAACACGTTTAACCTACGAATTATCAAACTTCAGCAAGTTCAGTTGCACGATTGGCTCAATTGCACGACTGAGTTCATTCGCATTCTCCAACCGCACGATTGGACTCATTCGTACGCTCATTCGTACGATTGAGAATGTCATTCGGACTGTTCATCCGCATTTGCTCAGTCGCACGATTAAACCATCCGCATTTGTTCAGTCGCACGATTGAACCATCCGCATTTGTTCAGTCACACGATTGAACCATCCGTATTGTTCAATCGCCCGAATAAGTCCATTCGCATACCTTCATTCGCATACATCAGCAGTTTGTAAATAGTAAAGTTAAGTGAAATGGAGGACCAGTTTTCAGCATACACAGCAAGTAGAGATACTCGTATCCAGAATCTACTGTTGTGGAGAACAAAGTAGGAATTCACAATAAACCTCGAAGCTTATAACGTTAGACGAGTACCCACAATGGCAGCAACGTTTTGAAATCTACTTAAATGGAGTAGATACAAATCTGTGGGAAGCAATAGAGTTGGGGTACAGCATGCCCGTAGGAGCAGATGGAGTTAAACTTACTCTAAGTGGAATGTCGGATGCTCAGAAGGTAAAAAACAACGCTAAGAAGAAAGTATACACTTTGCTCACTCAGTCTATTCCGAAGGATATTTTCCATCAGTATTCGAAGTATACTCAAGCAAAGAAACTATGGGATGCGTTGGAGAAGAGGTATGACGGAAATGCCTCACTCAAGGCCATTAAGGCCAAAGCTTTGAAGAAGGAGTTCGACAACTTCTCTTCAATGGGAAAGGAAGGTCTGGATGATGATCGACAGATTCTACCACTTGATGAGTGAGATGCACACTCATGGTGTAACTACGTCGATGGAAGATAGGGTATCAAATTTTGCAGATGGTCTACCGGAGAAATGGGCTTCCTTTGTTTCAAATCTCAGACAGAATGGGATGCTCTCGAAGTTAGACATAAATGACTTAATTCTTAATTTGAGGGAAGAGGAGCTTAGGATGAAGTACAGAGCCCAAAAGACCAACTATGATCTAAATCCTGCACTCTACAATGCAACTCCTCCGGTCAAGACATCTGGAGCACCACTGCAAACTGCCTTCGTCTCAAGCGCAACAATTCCAGCACAACCGTCAACTTCAAGGTCCGAAACGTCAGGGTCGTCTAGCACCCAATATATGATACTTGAAGCCAATGCAGCAAAACTGAAAACTTCGGGAATGTGACTGTGGAGGTAGCCAAAGAACACATGGACCTCTTAGCTACGGTAGTCCACTCCTATGATGGACTAGTTGCTGGAAAGATAGGAAATTGTCACCTGGCAGATGAAGATTATGAATAGGTGGACGAAATGGAGTTGGAACGTATGGACATAATGTGGGCTTTGGCAAGTGCTGTCCGACAAGGTAAAAAGTTTGTCAAAAGACTGGACAGAACTTGGTTGCTACCAAAGACATAACCTTTGGCTTCGACAAGTCAAAGCTTACTTGTTTCAACTGTGGTGAGAAGGGACACTTCAAGTGGGAGTGTGTAAAGCCAAAGAAGTCTAGGAACGGTAATCCCTTCTCGTCATTCAATCGTCAGGACAAAGCCACATCTAGCAGTTCTATTTCATCAAGTAAGGACCCCAAAGCCTTGACTGCTAAGGAGGATGAAGGAAAGGACTGGAGCTTTTAGTTTGTGTCACCGGAGAGTCCAACATAATGAATGTGGAGGACATTGATGACGATTCTGCTAGTGAGGGAGACATAGCAGTAGAGCTTGCGATGTCAAATTCTGAAGACACTGCAACTGTGGTCAACCATCTGCCTGAAGAAGAAAAATCTACATCAACGTCAGAATCACCAGAACCAGAATCAACAGATTCTATACTCATGGCTAATTCATCTTCAACATGTCAGGTAAGTACTACTAACCAGTTGTTTAACAATCATGCTTGTTTAGATTGTAATAAATTTAGAGAAAGTATAGATTTAAAATTTTCTAGGTTATTAGATCATAATGATAACTAGTAAAGGACCTGGAACTGTGCATGAGGCAAATAGAGTGTTAAAACAAAACGAGCACAGTTATAAGGAAAAGATAGACCTATTGAATAAACAGCTTAGGAAACAGAGGTAGTCACCTTTAACCAAGAAAATGACATTAGGTACTATCTGAACTCCCTAGAGGACACTAAGAAGCAAAAAGCTGTTTTAGAAGTAGAAGTCAACTTGTAAAAAGAAACTGCACAGTTGGACAAGCTCATCACACATTGTCCAACACTTAGTGAGAGAGAGAAATAATGGGGAGGGGCGGATACAAAGTGGTTCCACCACCACCTGAGACCTTGATGAACACCAAAAGTAAACCGATTAACAATAACCCCATCAAGGATCACGTGGTGTCCACTCCTCTTGTTAGTGATCCAGATTCCGTAAGTAAATCAAATGAATCTGACTCTAAACAAAAGGAGGCCACTTCAAAGGCAAAAGGAAAGATGCCTTGTGTTAACCTAGAAACTGAATTTGAAAAGGTTAATTTAAAGTCTGGGTCAAACAAGTCAAACCAGAACCCAAAAAGACTATAAAACCTAATCAATCACGAGTCATGTCAAAGTCCAGGTAAACAAGAGATAAAAGATGTAAAACCAGGTAAAGCAATAAGTTTGTAAAACCAAATCATATATCAAATAAAGAAGTGTCTCAATCCAAACATAATAAGGTCAACTGCGTGACTGTTACATCTCCACCAAAACATATAAACCGTAAAGTTGAAAGCAGATCTTGCTATAATTGTGGAGAGTATGGTCACATAGCGTCTCAGTGTCCTTATTATCAGACACCGAGGAGGAAAGTAGAACTTTCAGTATCTACACCTAGATCTTTTAAGAGGAACTCAATGACGCCTCCAGAAAGGGCTAGTGAACCCAAAGTTCAATCCATCAGCCAGTCGTGTCTATCACAAACAGGCCTTACACAAAGCTAGACTATGGAAAGAAAATTATGCCTTAGCGTCTGAAAATGAGAACAACAGAAATCTGAGCTTCCCTCAACCTCAAATGGTCAATGGTTGAGTTTATGATGTGTGATGCCTTAGGGAAACCCAAGCCAGTGAAGGCATGGGTTCCTAACATGAACTAATGTTTTCATTAAATGTGCAGGGTGTTCGCTATAGTGCTGAGACTAACATGTGGATTGTAGATAGCGGAGCATCCAGGCACATGACAGGGAACATAGCTCTCTTATCAAACATCATACAAATCAAAGGAGGGCATGTTTCATTTGCTGGAAACAAAGGTGGGTACATCACAGCCCCGGGGAAGTGGGAAATGAGAAAGTTAAGTTTGATAAGGTAAACGTCCAACACTACAATAACTTGCTTCCAGTCTCTCAAATTTGTGATAAAGGATTCAAGGTAGTCTTTGACAACAAGAAGTGCTACGTTCTAAAGAAGGACTGCGTGATTCCGGAGGACCAAATTCTAATGTCAGCTTCAAGATATAATGATCTTTATGTTTTGGATCTCTCAAGGCCTCTACAACGATCATGAAGTTCAGTGCTTCTTGTCCAAAGCTACTGAGAAGGACTCCATCTCTTAGCATAGGAGAATGAGACACATAAATTCGAGGAAGATAAATCACTTGGTCCAGAATGATCTAGTGAGGGGAGTAAATGTCAAAAAATTCCAACTCCCAGATTTCCGTGTTGCGTGCAAAAAGGGCAAACAAACGAAGAAGTCTTATAAGGAAAAGAAAGTTCATTCTATAGAACTTCCTCTTGAGCTCCTTCACATGGATCTGTTAATCCAGTCAGTACAAGAAGCATCGCAGACGACTTGTATTGCCATGTAGTTACTCATGACTACTCAAGATTCTCTTGGGTAATGTTTCTGAAATCCAAATCAGAAACATTTGAATCCTTCAAGGAATTAGTAACGACACTGGAATCCCTATACAAGCTGAAGGTACGACAAGTGCGCTCAGACAATGGAACCGAGTTCAAGAATCAGTGGATGGAGGCTTATTGCAAGGAAAAAGGAATTGTGCATCAATTCACCTCTGCCTACACTCCTCAGATGAATAGGGTTGCTGAATGGAAGAATCGTAGCTTGATAGAGACGGCACGTACTATGCTGGCAGACTCGAACTACCTACTCAATTCTGGAATGAAGCAGTGGCAAATGCATGTTACACGCTTAATCGAGTTCTCTTTGTGAAACGCCATGGAAAAACATGCTACGATTTACTACAACGACATAAACCTAAGTTAGAGTATCTTGAGCGTTTTGGTGCTCCATGCATCCTGCTGATGAAGACTCAGGAGGGAAAGTTTAGTGAGAAGTTGATGAAGGGATTTTTCTATGATACAACATACCGAACAAGAGGTTTTACAACAACTCAACGGGTCAAGTAGAGGTGTGGTGTAACGTTGATGTTTAGAGATACACCACACCGCCTGTTGGAAAAGGACCTGCTTACTTCTTCGACTATGATGGATTCTTCAAATCCTTCAATATTCCTTTTTTCTGCTTCAAAAGACGAGTTGGCAAACAAGATGATCTATGATGTCTTGAACACACACGTCTCACGACTCAACACCATCCAGTTCACAAAGACCCATCTACCAATTCAGGGGGAGCACTTGATGTGAGTGACTCCTCCTCTGATGAAGAAAATATGGAAAATGATCAGCACAACCTGGATGCACAGGTTCCGCCTACCTCAAGTCCACAAGCATCTTATAATGATGCATCTGAGATGTCGGAACCTCAAACTCTTATTTCCTCAGATCAGAACCAATGTTCACAATCTTGATTCTGAGGTAGTAGTTCCAACAACTCCCAGCTCACGTCTAAACGTCTATCATCCTTTGGATAATGTTATAGGAGATGTGAGATCAGGGGTTCAGACTAGAAATCAGCTATACTCAGCTGATTATGCCTTTGTGATGGAAAAGGGATACCTTCACGATGGTGCCAACCGCTACTTCATGTCTCAGTTTGAGCCAAAGTATGTAAGTGAGGCACTGGATGATGAGGCTTGGGTGAGTGCCATGTAGGAAGAACTTCTTCAGTTTAAGAAGTTAGGTGTATGGACTCTAGTAGATAGACCTAAAGGTGCTAAAGTCATCGGTACCAAATGGGTCTTGAAATGCAAGAAAGATGATCAGGGAGTGATCATCAGAAAGAAAGCTCGGCTTGTTGTTCAGGGTTTTCGACAAGTTGAGGGTATCGACTACAATGAAGTGTTTGCACCAATGGCACGGATGGAAGCAATCCGCATCTTCCTTGCCTATGCATCTTATATGAAAATCAAAGTTTATCAACTAGATGTGAATAGTGCGTTCCTTCATGGTGAGTTAGATAGACAGTGTATGTTAGTCAACTCGAGAGATTTGAGGATCCATATCATCGGGGCAGAGTTTACAAACTCGATAAGGCACTATATGGGCTTCATCAAGCTTCGAGGGCTTGGTATTAGAAACTCTCGACTTATCTTATGAAACATGGTTTTCGCAGGGGAGTCATTGATTGTACATTGTTTATCAAAGAAAAGGATGGAGATTTACTGCTGGTACAAATCTATGTTGATGACATAATCTTCAGTTCCAAGAACGAAGAATTATGCAAAGAGTTTGAAGCAGTAATGAAGGCGGAGTTTGAGATGAGTGCAATGGGGGAGATGAAGTTCTTTCTCGGGTTACAAGTGGATTAAACACCAAATGGGATCTTCCTACATCAGACCAAGTATGTAGGGGACATTCTCAGTCGGTTTGACATGGAGAATGCTTCTACAGCTGGCACTCCACTTGCTACAAACCATGACGTAGCACCCGATGAGAATGGTGATCTGGTAGATGCCACTATGTACCGAGGGATGATCGGATCTCTCATGTATCTCACTGCCTCACGACGTGATATCATGTATGCTACATGTTTATGCTCACGATATTAGGCAAAGCCTAAGGTGAACCATCTAATTGGGGTCAAAAGGATTTTTCGTTATCTGAAGGGTACACCCACACTTGGGTTGTGGTGTCCTCATGATGATGACTTTGAGCTTACAGCGTATAGCGACTCGGATTACGGCAGCTACAAGATGAACTACAAGTCTACATCAGCAGGGTGTCAGTTCTTTGGAAGAAGATTAGTAACCTGGCTGTGTAAGAAGCAGACCTCGGTTGCATTGTCAACTTGTGAAGCTGAATACGTTGCTGCTGCAAGCTACTGTTCTCAAATCATCTGGATTCTCTTCTACTACTCCTATCGTTGTTGATACAGCAAATGCGGGATTACGGTTTGAACTTCTCTTCTACTCCTATCGTTGTTGATAACTCTGCTGCAATTGCAGTTACTAAGAATCCGGTCCAACATCCAAAGACCAAACACATCGGTATTAATTATCACTTTATACGTGACTTCTTTGAAAAGAACTTAATCGATGTGGTAAAAATAAATACGGATTTTCAACGCGCTGACCTCTATACAAAGGCATTTGACAAACCATGTTTTTTATATTTGTTAGAGATTAACGGAGTTAAAAAGAAAAGTGAGGTCGTTCCTGAGGATGACCTTGTATAGTCCGATGCGTCATGTCTAGTTTCTTTTATTTTTTCAATTTTCAATTTTATTTTATTTTATTCTCTTGTCTTGTTTAATTTTAATTAGTTTAATTACAGTTGGTTTATTTCCTTGCCTATTAAAATCCTAAAACGCTAATCCGTGATGGTTTTATAATTTTAGGGGGAGAATAGGTTTAGGCAATATAAAAAAAGGCGAGGGAAAAGGAGAGGCAAGCTGATAATAATAAGATCGTATGTGTGATACTGATTCAATTTTGGAATATGATAGTACACAGGTACAAACCATTTGGGACTTTAAAAAAATCAAAATTGGAAAAGATGCAAAGCTCATGTATAAGTCTGTGTAGTCTGAGTAATATAAAAGGAAATATGATAGATAAGCTAGCTACCACTAAGGTAACACAAAGAAAGTAGACCTAAAGGTTGCTAGAACACAGATGATATATCGGTAGATTCAACAAAATAGATGACTAGACCTTTTGGTGATCTCAAGATTAAACTAAAATGTTTGACGAGCTGTGAGTAACACCTTATCCCTAGTTAACACAATCAACAAGATTCCAATAAGGGGTGATGAGCAAAATAAATGCCACAAATGTGTGCGTAAGACCAAAGCATGAGCAAAAGCACATAAAACAATGCAATCAAACTGATTACTTATGTTATTGGTGAGATCTGTGCAAAAAGAATGAAAATGCTCAAACAAGAAGATGGGTTATGTGCCTCTCTGCTGTGCGGTGGCACTGTAGAGGATTGGCTCTCTTTTAAAGTTCTAAGAATAGTCTTTTCTTGAACACTACCCTGAGACCACTCAAAAATCTCCTGAGAAATGTTGATTACCATATAAGTGTGGGATCCACAAATGCTGCTTGAAATAAACAAACCTTAAACTGTGTTGAAAGTCTATGTATGAATTTAAGAGGACAAGTATACTGACAATCATTGTGGCTACAATTCTTGAAAGTTCAAATCAGTGTGGGGACTTGAGAGTACTAGTATGATTTCCTAGCTTTGCTAACTGACTCCAGATGAAAAACAAGAATAGAGCATCAAAGTCTTTTAAATAACTTGTCCTGAATGATTTGAATCTCCTATATGATTCCAGCTTGAATTGGTCCATGTATGGTTTAAATGATTGAGGCTGCTCTCTCAGAAAAATTATTTCTTACAATTACGTCTTAGAAATTAATCCTCACAAAAACACAAAAACATGTCCTAGTTTTAAGTTTCAGCATTATTTCTTTTATTTTTGTACAAAGTCTGTCAATTTTAGTTTTGTGTAGTATCAGACTATGTCATGGAAGTTGATAAGGGACCTTATCATCCAAAAGGTCACGTCTGAGGTGACCATACGTGCTTTCAAATAAAATTGGGTCACGTCTGAGGTGACAAAATGTTTTAAAAAGATCACGTCTAAGGTGATCAAAGGTTTTTCAAGATAAAATGATCATGTCTGAGATGATCAATTGCACATAACGTTTATTCAAAAGTTAAAACGGTGTAATATGTAAAAATGGTCATAAAGTCAAATTCATGAGTCTGACCCATTCGCATGAATGGACCATGTGTCACACCCCGAATACCACAGCGGAAGGTCGCGTGACGTGATGGTAACGGAAGTTGGAGTTAACCCTACTTTTATAGTCAAACGTACTCAAGATAACGTTAGTCATGAAAATCATATATTATTATCATAAAAGTATTTTGTTAAACAACGTTAAACATTTTGGTAGTAGCACATAATCATGTTTTTATTACATGAACCTAACTTTATTTAAAGACGTTTGAAACGTTTGACCCTCCAAAGACAAAGTTCCGGAAAATCCATATAGAGCTCACCTATAACCCTGAAAAGCATGAAGGGTAATAAGTCAACATAAAGTTGGTGAGCTTTCGGGGTTTGTAGTTTCGCAAACAATCATTTTGAAAATAATATGATGAAACAAGGCATAATATATTCCACATAGACTAGCTAGGTACTATGATAATTTAGGTCATAAGCCCATAATCAAACCAAGAAACACGTCGTTGCCCACAACTATCCAGACATATAAACTCTCTCGTCATAACCTGACCAGCGCGACTGGTCGCGAGAGCGGGCCATTCTAACCCGATAGATCTACCAATATATCCTGCGGCCTCACCCCTGAGGTTAATGATTATAGGGGGATTTAGGGCTCAATAGTATATATATCCATACTACTGACCCGAACTTATACCCTCATATTATATATTATCCTGTTTAACTCATCATATATTAAAAGTATCGTTCCATGCTTTTCCCCCAAAACAGTTAAAAATAATATTTAAAATGGGGCCGAAGAACTCACCTTGAGTGCGATTAATGAAACGAACCAACGTGCTAGGCTTTTTGGTAATGAAACCCTAATCATGAGCATTATGGTCAATACATAATGATTTATGCTTATGAATGTATTTCACCCATTTTATTTGGTTGTTTTAAAATGGCATGTTCTTAGAAATGTATTTTTGTAAATTTTTAATAAACTATTATTTTTCCTTATTAAGGTTACATATCCTCTCACTATTACCTATACTTTGCTCATATACTACATGTCTTATGTCTTTATTATTCTATTTGTGAATCTTGCATTTATAACTAGTGATTTTCTTATCTATGTGTCTTATGTTATAAAACTATAATTTTCCAAACATATATATATATATATATATATATATATATATATACACACATATTATTAGTCATGAATTAAAAAAAATATTTTATCTTTTGTTCCATATGTATATATATTATAAATCCTATTAGTCGTGAGTTGTTCAAATATTGTTTTTAGTTTTATATAAATATATTTTATAAGGTTTGGAGTCTCGTTTGATGTCTTAGTCAAGTTTGTTAGTCATGGGGTTCTTTTGGTCTTTTGTTTGATCTTCACCACAATTCCTAGACTCAAAGTTTATTAGTAGACTTTTATCTTATGAAGTCCTTCAATTGTGTCCAAGTATCTTTACTTTAACTTAGTCATTTTTCAATATTATTTTCTTATCAATGTCACCCAAAATCTTTAACCTAGTTATTATTCTAAGTTGCCATATTTAGCAATAACCCTCATCCAATAAACTTTACCTAATGTTCTTACCAAGACCCAAAATTCATCATTCTTCCAACCTATATGATTATACATACATACATACATGATATATACCTACATACATGCATTTTTACCACCTAGATCCCTATGTAACATAATTTCATCAACTAATCATCCTTTAATAATCCATTTTCAGATTCATCAAACCATTATAGGAACCATTTTGTATACAAACTCATCAAAACAACCATTTCATATAATCCTTAAATGGGTGAACTAGGGTTCATCAAGATCCTTATCTTGATCATCCATGCATGAACATATATACACATCTAATCTAATATACCTTTGATGACACTAGATGGAACTCTTAACACAATGCAAGCACGATCCTTGATTCTTCGATGAACACCTCGGGTTCTATACCAAGTTCCAAACTAGAGTTCCTTAGTGGAAATGCAAGTGAAGGTCACTATTGGTGGTGTTAGGGGTTACCGAAAGAGAAAAGGGAGGGGGTTTCAAGTTGGCGACGGGTGTTGGTGATGGCGGTGGATGGGTCGGTTGTGGAGGTGGTGGTCGTGGCGGTGGATGGTGTCGGGTGTGGAGGTGGTGGTCGCGGCGGTGGATGGTGTCGGGTGTGGAGGTGGTGGTCGCGGCGGTGGATGGTGTTGGGTGTAGGTGATGGTCGCGGCGGTGGATGGTGTCGGGTGTGAGTGGTGGCGGTGTGGGTGGCAGGTGGCCGGCGGGCGACAGGTGGCCGGCGGCGGTAGGTGGCCGGCGGGCGGCAGGTGGGGGTGACGGTGTGTGTGTGGAAGATGGATAGAATGAGGAGGTGAAGAGTTGTGTGTGTGTATGTGAAATTTAAACACAATGGAAGAATGTGTTGTCTTGCATGCAAGATCATATAATCTTCTAGATGGTTCTTATTATTATTATTATTATTATTATTATTATTAATCTAAGGTCTCCATCGGTTAATTGGCAACAGGAGTTCATGTTAAACATTGGTCAAGGTCTCGGAAAGTTTAAACGAGTCAGAGATAATAAATCAACGTTTATTATTATTAGACAGAGTTGAGCTGGCGTTGACCTGATTTGACCGGGTGTCACACCATGAGTAGGGACCAATCATACAAATAGACCGCACTCATGCATTAAACAGCCGAATGGACATGAGTATGAACCATTCACCCGAATGGCTTATCATAATGACCCATTCGACTGAATGGGAGTGTGCGAATGAGTCAGTCGACTGACTGAGCTCCAGTCGGCCGACTGAAAGTGCACGACTGAGCCAATCGCCCGACTGAGTTACATTCGCCCGAATGAACCGAGCGAATGAGTCCAGTCGACCGATTAAGCTCAGATTCAGTATAAATAGGGCCACAGTCGATCGCATTCAGCTCATCATTTCCAATTGCCCTTATAACGCACATCCTACCGTTACGCTGCCTAAACTTCTTTAGACCTCTATTATACATTCCTATTGATCTTCTGACGTGTGTGTGCATTCATACAGGTATAATGTGATGAAATCTCACAGAAATCAGAAGATATGATGCCCTAATTAGTGATTCACGATTAAAACAAGAACCGAACAACTCAATGGATTAATGACCTACTGAAACCATGTAAATTGTTGAAAATAAAGTTATTAGGTTATTCGTTAAGTGATTACAAGTCTGAAGAACCTATACACAACGTTTAATTTCATGAATTGGTCAAGATTCAAACCTCAGTCGACCGAACAGTGGGTCATGCGACTGGTCGTCTGGATGAACTCCATTCGCACGATCGAGCTGGCCGAATAGCTCAATCGGCCGAATGTATCATACGAATGAGCTTAGTCGGCCGACTGAACCAATCGCAAGATTAGTCAACTGATTGAACTCAGTCACTTGTTCATTCACCTGAATGAGTCCAGTCGCATGATAGGACAACCTACTGAGCACAGTCGCATGATTCATTCACATGAATGAATCAGAATGAATTCTATAAAGTTACTTAGAACTGATTTGTGTTATGTGAGTATCTAATGTTTTTGTATCTTGTGTTACAGATCGATGGCTCATAGATGGTCTATCAATCCCAAGCACAACATATGTGCTCATTTAGACCACACAACTCGGAATGGTGCCGAGTTTGCAGAGATCATTGCCTTTCTCAAGCGATCAAGGATACACAAGGCTATCTCTACTCCATGCACTCCCTATAGTTTTATACACCAGGCCTTCTGGGAGAATGTATCAGTGGACAGATCACGAGAGCCATATAGCATTTGGAGCTCCATCTGTGGTATGGACATAGAGATTACTGCTGAAGACATTCAGCATGTGCTTGGGTTGGGAGATGATGCTGGATACCCCACCAAGCTACACCCACTGACGGTAAGAGGCTGTTTTCTGAGGATTAAGTACGCTGGGGACATCAACTCAGGTGTGCGCAACAAGAGCAACGTGTGCCCCCAGTATAAGTACTTGGCACATGTTATTCTAAAGTGCATAGCTTCCAGAAGGGGTGGGTTCGACGACCTATCAAACCAGATACAAAATGCCTACACGGTACTAGTGCTGAACTACCCCTTCAGCTTCTCTAGCATGATCTTCTCTTACCTCGTGGAGAATCTGGAGGCAAAGAGAAAAGAGGGTTTCTGTATGTACCCCAGGTTCTTACAGCTGATTTTTGATGAGAAGCTTCCCTCGCTTCCAAAGGAGCGCCACGATGCAGTGGCTTTGGAGATCATGGATGATACGACTCTGGGTCGTAAGAGAGTTTACCGGGGTAAGCAAGTAAAGCCCCAGGTAAAGAGACTTATCGGCCATCTGGCCAAGGAGAACTACGTGGTGCCAGGCAGGCGTAAGTGGTGTCACGTAGACAGCGACTCAGATGATGAGCAGCTACAGCTCCCAGAGCATGACTCTGATGATGATGATAGCGGGGATGCTGGAGATGAAGGGCCTACTCAACCAAGGGGCCCCACTACTGATAGTGCATCTCCAGCATCTGCCCCTACTAGAGATGTAGCAGAGACTGCCGGATTCCACCAGGAATTCATACTTGGTGAGGAGGAGGAGTCAGATGAGGAGCCATTAACCCGTACTATGGGCAGCAAAGTCGTTGCAACAGAATGGGGGCTCAGGGTGGTTGGTGAACGCCCTGGCGGGTCCAGAGAGGATGATACTGATCCCACATATGCTCCTGATCAGCCGAGTCGTGCCCTAGGGGGAGCATCCTCCTCGACAGGATCGAGGAAGAAGAGGATGGCTCAGCACCATGGTATGAAGAAGAAGAAAAGATGACTCACCTTCGTTACTACCTCCACCACCACTACTTCTGCCACCACTACTACCACCACTACTTCTGCCACCACTACTACCACCACAGCTACCACCACTACCATACCACCCATTTTCACTGCTACACCTCCACCCTCCACTACTACAGCCAAACCTCCACCAGTGATTCCACCCCCAATCCATATCACATCCACCACCACTTCAGCTTACCCATCACTACCCACACACATACCACCTCCCATATTCACCACTGCCACCACCACCATCTCTAGCCACCAGGCAGGACCATCATATCACCCATCCTATCCCTTAGGATCATCTCTACCTCATAGTGGGGTAGAGGAACAACTTTCAACACTAAATCGTATGGTGCTGAAGCTGTTAGCAGCCGATGATGAGAAGATTGCTCAACTCTGATAGTTAGTGGAGCTTACTACTGCACAATCACAACAGATCTCTTAACAAGCATAATAGATTGAGGAGCAGGCTCAGCAAATGGCTGCTTAGAGTCAAGAGATTTCCCAAATCAAGGAGCAAAATGTGTTATCTACTAAGAAGATTGAGGAGTTAGAGGATGCTAAGAGGACCATGCTGCTCAAACTTAAGGGCACAAAGGATGCGCCTATGAAGATCAGAGAGGGAGACAGTGATGATAGTGATGATGATAAGAGTGATAATGATGATGATGATGGTGATTATGAAGGTGATGATGAGGATGGAGGAGACATTGAAAGAGGAGGAGAGTCATCTGCTTTGGGTGCACCAGAAGCTAGTGAGAGGCGGACCAAAAAGACTCAAGATCCAGGTGCCTCGACATCAGCCCCGATAGCAAAAGAACACATAATCCAAGACAAGAGTAATATTTAGATGTTTTATTGTTATTTAAAATCATTTGTATTTGGATCTTGTATAAAATTTATGTAATGAATGTTTATATGTAATGTAAATGGTTATGTCTTGATTATTAATTATTGATTGCTGTGTTGAATGTTTAAATCAAGCAGATCCAGATTTCAACGAGATGAATATGATATTGCTCCATTCCAACAGATCAAGAAACAAGTGATGTTGATTCTTGATGTGCAAGGTATTGTAAGGAGATCTGTGATGTATACTCCTGAAGAAGGAGAAATCATTCACAGTCTCACTGATGAGCAACTAGCCGACATGTTCAAGTTGAATGCTAAAGAGATTATGAAAGATGCCCCTACTATGAATGTAGAGAGTGATGATGAGCTTCAGGATGTTGATGAGATTGAGATAGAAGATGTCACTGCTCAACACTATCCACAATACACTGACAAGGAGGGAACTACCATTCCCAATCTGGGAGACACTCTTGTCAGTGACACTTTTGAGACTCTGGACAGGATGGAACAAGAGTCTGGAAAGGATAAAAATAAGGCCCAAGCCACAAATGCTGAAGTGAACATCAAAAAGGCAGAATGGGCAGCATGTTTTGAGGAGATAAGAGCCCAATGCAGCACTTCAACGTTAACTTCCTACACCAAACTGTATAAGGTAAAGAAACATCAAAAGGTTGCAAGCAGGATCCTAGAAAGGGCACATTTTGAAGACCTCAACGTTTATGCTGTTAAACGTGAGAAGGGAATTGAGTATTTCAGGTTTCCACATGACCCGAAGACTCTTCCAGGTTTTGAGCTTAACCAGTTAGCAAAGTTAAAATTGCTATACACTGACCCTCGTAAGATGTCAGGCTCGTTTGAAGCAGCTCTAAAGAGGGGGTACCACACCAGATGGGTCAACTTCAAACCTCAACAACCAACGAGGTACAACAGAAGATCTGAAGTTGACGCCATAACTGGCAAACAAAAAGTAGTGTTGAAGTGGAGTCCACCACGTACAATGTCAAAGATCCCACTACGTGAGATGCCTCAGGACTTCACTCCATATTTCAAATGGTGGTACTACGATTGGAGAACAGGAGAGGCCGTGATAGTTTTGAACAGAAATGGTAAAATGGAAACCATAAGGGTGTTTGACCCAATGTGGCTTACCAACTTGTCAGCTAATGATGTTTATACATTATACAAGTGGCCACTGTTCTATGACTCACGAGATATAGTACAAGCTTTACAATTTCAGAATGTAATATGACTCTGTTTTGCTTTCGAGATAAATACAGGAGTCACCAAAGAAGCTAATTACAAGAAATTTGAGGAATTATGAAAGATGTAATACAATAGATAGATCTAGGTCCAAGGGGGAGTTTGTTGATACACTTATGTACCTAGATCTTGATCTCAATGTAATATATCTTGAATGTCTTGCACTTATGTAATATTGGGTACTTAATGAAATGATAATATTGGTTGTGATTTATAATGTTTAATATTTCATTAATGAGTTGAGTAATGTTATTGACTAGATTATATAGGTTTGTGATTGTTTGAATTGATATACATAATGTTTTAATAATGAATACATTCAAACTTTAGTTAAGTGAAGTTCTCATGCATCTGAATGGCCATGCGACTGAGTGTCCATGCTCCTAATAGTTCATATGCCTGAACAGCTTCATGCGACTGACTCAGTCGCATGACTGAACATTCAGTCGTGCGAATGGATCAACCGCACGACTCAATCGAACGAATGAACCATGCTCATGGTTCAGTCGCCCGAATGAGCAACCCTAACCTATAAATACCACTTAATTCGTGAAAAAGCGAAATGATTTAGAAGCATTCGATCCAATTCGACGCCTGACGTACCCTAGCCATCCAGAAGCCTCTAAGTTCGTACTCCAAGTTCATAGAACGTTGTAGATCGACCCCTAATTGATTCTTGACGTTAGATTCAATTCATTATTGTGTCTACGTGCGTTCTCACTGATTGGATCGCCAATCAAATAGGATTCTGCACTATTTAGTTTGGTTTAACACGTTAATCAGTTGGTGTTTCATTCAAATACCAGATCCTAACAAAGTATAAGGGTTGTTTTATGATTTTTGAAAACATTAAACATTAAGGTTGGGTATAAAATAATAAGTTTGAAAACTACAAAGTCCATTATGTAACTCTGCAAAAATCAATCCGGCTAACTCATCGGTAACCCTCCGGCAGGGTCCAAAACCCACGAGGTTGGGGTATGATAGATCGGTATCAGAGCCCATAACTATAAGGATTTAGGTTATTAAAAATGGTGACCTAGACTATAGTTTATACATGAACCTTATAGAATCATATTTATATTCTTGTAAATATATGTATGGTTTACATGCTACATAATGCTATGCCTTCTATGTGCAACTTGATGCCTTAGCATAGGATTTCCTTATGTATGCTTAAACCTTGCTACATGTCTCCCCTAAACTTCTCTTTGACACTTTGATTCTCCTCGAACATGAAGTCTCTTAATCTTATTATTGACGACACGTGGGATCGTATACTTATTGCTTATGGCTTGAATCTTTAGACTTTATGTGTGATCTACACAAATCTCATCAAAGTTCATGAACCTAAGAAATATTGTGTGACACATAGAAACCTATATTATGGATTTCCTGGCAAAAGGCCTTCGGGCTAAGGTAAGCATTTCGCATAAATCCTACAGGACTAGTTATGCTTACCTATGATTTTTGGGATGAGTGATAAACTATGGTCGATATACACAAGTTTCTAAGGCAAATGGGTCAATTCACCATGACGTGTCAACGTTTCCAAATGGTAATGAGTTACCAAATGAAACCATTCCTTGTACCTTACCATTCTTGACTTATTCTTGTTTAAATTACTATCCTTTGTTATCCTTATTCCCATGTCTTTAGAGTTCGAGCCGTATGCTTTCTAACCCACATGTTAATCTAGAAAGATCCTTTACAGTTGAAGTCACCGATGGAAAATCGATCATCGTTGATGGCATAATACACGATTGTACTTTGAGCCTTAACGAACACGAGTGTTTCATCAATCTCATTCCTATGAAACTGGGAAGTTTTGATGTTATTATTGTCATGGATTGCCTAGCCAAGCAACACGCGGAAATTCTATGTTTCGAGAAGTGCATTCGAATTCCCTTACCGTTGGGTGATACTTTGAAAGTCTTTGGGGAGAAGTCATCTTAAGGGCTCAAACTTATGTCCTGCATTAAGGCCCAAAAGTGCCTAAGTAAGAACTATGTAGCTTTCATGGCGTATGTAGTTAATACGAAAGCCAAGGGTAAGGAGCTGAAAGATATTCCTGTCATGCGAGATTTTCCTGAAGTGTTTTCCAAGGATCATAAGGGGTTACCTCCCGTACGAGAAGTTGAGTTCAAGATTGACTTGATCCCTAGTGCAAACCCTGTGGCTAAATCACCTTATCGTCTTGCACCATCTGAAATGCAAGAACTAACTAGTCAACTACAAAAGTTGACTGATAGGGGTTTCATTCGTCCTAGTTCTTCACCATTAAGTGCACCTGTGATGTTCGTGAAGAAGAAAGATGGTTCTTTCCGTACGTGTATGGACTACCAGGAACTCAAGAAGCTCACCATCAAGAACTGATACCCTCTTCCTCGAATCGATGTTCTCTTTGATCAACTTCAAGGAGCAACCCAATTCTCGAAGATTGATCAACGTTCTGGGTATCATCAATTACGTGTCCATGATGATGGCATTCCAAAGACCGCTTTTCGTACTCGATATGGACATAATGAGTTCATGGTTATGCCTTTTGGCTTGACCAATGCACCTATCATGTTCATGGATCTCATGAATCGAGTATGTAAACCGTATTTGGATAAATTTATGGTCGTGTTCATTTATGACATTCTTATCTATTCCAAGATGAAAATTGATCACGAGATGCACTTGCGACAAGTTCTCAAACTTTTAAAGAAGGAGAAACTATACGCCAAGTTTCCAAGTGTGAGTTCTGGCTAGAAGAAGTTCAATTCTTAGGGCATGTGGTGAATAGCCAAGGAATTCAAGTTGATCCTGCTAAAATAGAAGCCGTGAAAAATTGGTGTGTTCGTACAACCCCAACCGAGGTCCGTTCTTTTCTCGGCTTAGTGGGATATTACCGTAGGTTCATAGCAAATTTTTCGAAGATTTCTAAACCACTAACGGCGCTAACCAAAAAGAATTGACTTTTTGAATGGGGACCCGAACAAGAGGAGGCTTTCGAGACACTGAAACGCAAGCTGTGTAACGCTCCTATTCTCACACCCTTGGATGGAAACGATGATTTCACTGTGTAATAGGATGCTTCTAATCAAGGTAATGGTTGTGTTCTTATGCAATGGGTAAAAGTCATAGCATATGCATCTAGACAATTGAAGGTTCATGAATGAACTACACAACCCACGATCTTGAACTTGGTGCTGTCGTTTTTGCTTTGAAGATCTGGCGACATTATCTTTATGGGACGCAATGCATAGTCTACACCGATCATAAGAGACTCCAACATGTGTTAAATAAAAGGATCTCAACATAAGATAAAGAGGTTGGATAGAGTTGATTAGCGACTGTGACATTCGCTATCACCTTGGAAAGGCTAATGTTGTAGCCGACGCACTGAGTCGCAAGGTCCACAACAAGACTGTCTTGCTTCAAGAAATCCGAGATCGAAGACAATGGTTTGACAAGTTAGGGGAATTTGATACCGAGTTTCATGTGGATGTTAACGAGGCTACTATCATGCTTCAAAACATAAGGATTGATAGTGATCTCGAGTTATGCATCCGTGAGGCTCAATAAGTGGCGTTAAACGATGAACGGAAAGATGAAGATTTGGTGTTTAACGTTCCGTCACAACTAGAGACAAAACCAAACAGCATGTGGTACTTCTTGAATCGACTTTGGATCCCGAATCATGATAACCTTGGACACTTCATTATGAATGAAGCTCATTAAACTCGATATTCCATTCATCCTGGCTCTAATAAGATGTACATGGACCTGCGTGGTCAATACTGCTGTCCTGGAATGAAGAAAGATATCGCATCTTATGTTTCCAAGTGTCTCACATGTGCAAGAGTCAAAGTCGAGAACCAAGGACTAAGTGGTTTACTTGAACAACCCAAAATCCCTATGTGGAAATGGGAACATATATCCATGGATTTCATAACCAAGTTACCTCGTACTCCTTGTGGTCATGATATTATATGGGTTATTGTTGACCATTTGACCAAGAAGACACATTTCATACCAATACGAGAAACATACAAAGTTTCAAGATTGGCTCGCATCTATATTGACGAAATTGTGAGTCGACACGGCGTGACGTTGCATATCGTATCCGACCGAGATACTAGTTTCACTTCGCACTTTTGGTCGTCTGTGCAAGAACTCTTGGGTACTCAATTGGATTTAAGTACGTCTTACCATCCTCAAACTGATGGTCAAACCGAACAAACAATTCAAACCCTCGAGGATTTGCTACGACTATGTATCCTTGACTTTGGTGGTGATTGGGATACGCATTACCGCTCGCGGAATTTTCGTATAATAATAGTTATCACTCGAGTATCAAGATGGCACCATTTGAATCATTTTATGGTCGTACATGTTGTTCTCCGATCTGTTGGACTGATATTGGGGAAAACTTACTCACTGGTCCTGAACTCATAGAAGAAATGACCGATAAAGTCTCCACATCCACAAGAACCTTGAAGTGGCAAGAAGTCGACAAAAGAGTTATGTCGTTATGCGTCGTAAGCCGTTGGAGTTCCAAGTTGACGACATGGTTCTTCTTAAGGTTTCACCATGGAAAGGTGTTGTTCTCTTTGGAAAGAAATGTAAACTGGCTCCAAGATTTGTAGGACCTTTCAAAATCCTAAAACAGATTGGGAAAGTGGCTTATAGACTGGAACTACCTTCTGACCTTAGTGAAGTTCATCCTGTGTTTCATGTCTCAAATTTGAGAAAGTGTTTGGACGACGAGAATCTGCATGTTCCTCTGGAAGACATCCAGATCGATGAGTCATTGCACTTTGTTGAGATACCCGTTGAAATTATGGACTGCATTATGAAGAAAACTAGAACCACAACCACTCCAATTGTCAAGGTTTGTCGGGAGAATAAGTGTGGAGCTGAGTTCACTTGGAGCGTGAGGACCATATGAAGGAGAGATACCCACATTTGCTTGCTTAGTTTATTCTTAATTTCGAGATGAAAGTCTTTTAAGTTGGGAGACTGTAACATGTTGTGTTTTTGCGTTAATTGAAAGTTAGCTTTGTTAATTCTTGTAAGGGCCATTATTACCATATATGAAACTTATGAATTGCTTATGTTCATTTTATTGTTAGAAAGCTAATAGTCTATTATAATTAAATACAATAATACATAATGATAATGTTACTAATAATAATGATGGTAATAATAACTATAATAATAAAAACAATAATAATAACAATGTGTAATATTAATAATAATAGCAATAATAATAATATAATAATAATAATAATAATAAAAAGTTATAATAATAATATTAATGTTACTAACTAAAATAATAGTCATAATACTAATAATATATTAACTTATAAAATTATTAATCTTTGAAAAATGATTAAAACTTAATTAAGTATAAGGGTTGTTTTGTGATTTTTAAAAACTTTAAACATTAAGGTTTGGGCATAAAATAATAAGTTTGAAAATTACAGGGACCATTTATGTAATTCTGCAAAAATCAAACCATGTTTTCCCCCCTAACCGCAAGTCCGGCCAACAAATTCCGGCCAACTCGTCGGCAACCCACCGGCAGGGTCCAAAACCCACAAAAATCACCCAAATTTGATACCAAATGGTTCCAAATCGTTTCGTGAACGTGTTTCGAACTTAAACACACACTATAATTGTGTTTAATAATCGGTTACACACCATTCGGTTGAATCAAATGATGCCTTTAATTATATAACTGTTTGACCCTTGAATTCTAATAATAAGCTAATTAAACTCACCTAATCAGTCATCTAAGTGTTCCTAATCGTTCACAGCTTACAATTCCACCTGAAACAAACACAAACATAGATTCAAGTGTCCTCTTCCGTTCGCGACCTGCCACAATTCGAATACCATCCTCAAGGGTTCTAAACTTGAAATTGATAGAGGGCTTTTCGTCTTGGAGTTCATTAGAAACTATCTATGCAGCGAATTGGACTATACTCGTCATTTGAACGACAATCGAGCTACATGTTGGTTGCGATTGTTCTTCGAGTCGAATCATTGAAATCAAACAACTTTCGGGTAATTAAACTTACATACATGCTCATTTTCAACTGATGAATGAAAGCCTTAACAATGATTTGGTTAATAACATCATTTTATGCTTCAATTTGGGATCGATCGAATCTAGGATTCTTGATTTGGGGGAAATGCATTCGGGTTGTGTTTTTAAATTTTTTGAAACCAAGTTACACAACAGCTGAGGCCTTGGTTCACTGGTTCTACACTCACATTCAATACTAGAGGTCTCGGGTTCGAACCAGGCGACCTCCATATTTTTTGGGGCTTTTTCAACTGCTAAAAATTATAAAAAATTCCTAAAAATCATTAAAAATCAATTTTGTAAACTTAATTTATTTTAAAGTCACCTAACTATTTTCTAGAAATTTATTTCTTAAGATATCTAATACTTTTATCAATTATTTTTAAACAAATGATATATCTAGTTATTTTTTTTAAAATAGACTTTAAACAATTGTTATTATATGTTCAAACATTAACTATATATAGTATTCTTGTTTAAATGATGGTTAGTTTAAAAAAATTAAAACTTTATTTAAATTATATTTAGACTTTATTACAAATGTTTTCCTACATCTTTTTATACTAAAACGCTTAACTTGTATATTCATTTTAACTTTATTATTTAATATAATTAATAAAATCTCTAAATACCAAATTCCATAATTCTCGTTAACTCGTTAAACTTATTTATAAACTTAAGTCTTGTAATTATATATTTAGGTATCTAGTGAAGGTTTATGTTGGAACAATGCATATTATTTTCTTATTAATCGTCAATTTTGTAACTCTTGATCATGTGAGTATTTCTATACCCATTTTTCATATTTTCACACTTTGGGGAGAACCTTGTTACCTTATAATCAATGCACCTGTAAATTCGTTTAATTCTTATAAACTCTTGGCAATTCACTTATATGTTGTGGTTCGTTGATCTTTTGTAATTACCATGTATTGACGATTATATGTACAATCATTAACTATTGCTAACCTGGCGACGTCATAGATCTATGGGCTTGACAAGCCTGCTTGGCTTAGCTAATCGTATAAACTTGTAAACGTGAAAACTTGATGTGCATCTGTCTTACATCTCTAATTACTTTACTCACTAACTTTTAACATGAATTGCCATCTTTTATATACTTATGTATTGCAAACTATAGAAATATCACCAACATTATGTTGACCTTTTATTTTTAATATGTTTTAGGAAACGTGTAAGTTTGATAGCCATGTTTGAAGCTTAATCACATCTAGGAAGGGACCTAGTTAAATAAATGAATCGTCTTGAGTTATTTCTTATTTCGTATTGTTGATTTCATATTTGAGACTTATGTTTGAAGTATTACAATTAAAACTTATGATTATCATATTTGGGTTTTAATAATAGTGTTATGTGGCTGTGAACAATCTTAACTCTCACATCTTGACATTTCCGTCGTCAAAGTTGGGTTGTGACATTTTTGTATTTTCATTTTATAATTTTCTATTTGTTTTTCAATTTTTGATGTTGTATTCTTTTTCATTAAACACACAATCGATATACATAATCACGCAGTTAACATTAACAGTTTAACTTTGATTTGTTTAAGAAGATAAGGGAGGGTTATTATCATTTTGTAAAAGATGAATCAATTTTCAATATGATTAAAAAGACCGATCGACTCAACTAAATGCTCAAACCTTTCTAGTAAGAAAGCTTTGGTAAACAGGACAGCCAATTGTTTTTCTGTTGAAATCTGAATCAAAATGATTAAACTTTTTTCAGAGTTGTATCTGAGAAAATGATGTCGAATCTTGATATGTTTTGTTTTAGAATGTTGAACAGGATTAGCAGTAATAAACATAGCAGCATTGTTATCAATGTAAATAGGAGTTTTAAGAAAATTGAACCCGTAATCCAGTATTTGATTTTGCAACCAGAGAATTTGAGAACATCCTGCTGAGGCAGCATTGCACTCACCTTTTACAGTTGAGACTGTGACGTTTGTCTAATTCTTACATTGCCATGAGAGTAATCGAGGACCTAAAAACTAACAACCACCCATGGTAGATTTTCTATCTTAACAACATCCCCCATAATCACTATCAGTATATCCATATAACTCGAAGTTTCCTTCATAAGGATTCCATAATCCTAGAGCTGGTCTTCCTTTGAGATATCTGAATATACGTTTAACAACGATAAGGTGAGATTCCTTCGGGTCTGATTGATACCTCGCACAGACACAAACAGTATACATTATGTCAGGTCTAGATGCAGTTAAATACATCAAAGATCCAATCATAGATCTATATAATGTTTGGTTGACTGATTTTCCTTTGGGATTAGGATCAATCTTTGTGTTTATGTCAGTTGGAGTTCTAATGGATTGACAATCTTGCAGCTTAAATTTATTCAATAGCTTATTGACAAACTTCTCTTAATCGATAAAGATGCCATCTACAGATTGTGTAAGTTGCAATCCAAGAAAGAAATTGATTTCTCCAATAGAACTCATCTAGAAACGAGATTCCATGATTTCTTCAAATTCTACATAGAGTTTCTGACCGATTGATCCAAAGATGATATAATCCACATACACTTGTACACAAAGAAGATCAGATGCATCCTTATTGATGAATAAAGTAGGATCAATCCTTTCTCATGTATATCCATGTTCGAGTAAGTGCTGGGACAATGTTTCATACCAGATTCTTGGGGCTTGATGTAGACCATATAGAGCTTTGCTAAGCTTGTACACACGATAAGGAAATTCAGGATCTTCAAAACCTTGTGGTTGCTTAACATACACGTCATCGGTGATTGGTCCATACAAAAATGCCCCTTAACATCCATTTGATACAATTTGATTTTCATATAAGAAGCATATGCCAGGAAGACCCGAATTGCTTCTAGTCTTGCACTTGGAGCAAAACTTCATCATAATCTATTCCTTCCTCCTGAGTGTATCCTTGAGCTACCAATCGAGCTTTGTTTCGAATGATTATTCCTCTGTCATCTGATATGTTTTTGAATAACCATTTTGTGCCAATGACATTCTCTCCTTCATGTAAATCCACCAGATTCCACATTTCTTGTTTTTTCTAATTGTAATAATTCGTCTTGCATTGCTTCAATCCAACTATTGTCCTTCAAAGCTTTTATAATGTTTTTAGGGACCATTTGAGAAAGAAAACATGAGTACAAGCAAACATTTTCTTGTTTAGAGTGACATCGCATTGTTCTTTCATTTAAAGGACCAATAATCTAAGAGATGGGATGTCTCTTGTGAATGCTAGTTGGAATCTCTTCTTGTTGAATATTCACATCCAAATTAGATTGGTTCAGGTCAGAGAGCTGTTGCAATAAAGTTGAGGAATGTGGAATACAATTTGGAACTTGAGTTGGAGAATTGAAAAAGTAATCAAACTTGTCATTCACATCTATATCTCCGGATACAGATGAAGTTACAGACTCAGGATGGTGAATTTCTGGACCATTGTTAGGAAGAGGATGAGAATCTTCAGGAACATGTTGATGCTCAAGATTTTGTTGCTCAAGATTCTCTGTAGAGAATGGAGGGTCTCTTGAAAAAGAGAATCATGGATTATCTGGGCTTGAATCATCCATATCATCTGAATCAGATTCTTCACTGAAGGTTCCAAGATCTCTTGCTTGTTTCCTGTTGACACATGAAGATTCAAACAGATTAGAATTAAATGAGTTTGTTAAATGAATCTAAATCAAATAACCACTTTGGACCATTTGCAACTGATGGAAAAGAGTTTTCAAGGAATTTAACATTGAACGTTTCAATGATAACATTCGTCTTAGAGTTATAAACTCTATACGCTTTTGAAGCAGACGAATATCCAAGAAAGAATCCATCATCAGACTTTGAATCAAATTTTCCAAGATAGTCATTTGAATTTAAAATCAATACAGGGCATCCAAAAGATTTAAGAAAATCAATATTGGGTTTCCTGCCAAACATTAACTCATAAGGAGTTTTCTATTTGTCCTTAACCAACAGAGTACGATTTTGAATAAAATAGGCTGTTGATATTGCTTCATCCCAAAATGTGAAAGGAATCATTGCATCAGCTAACATTGCTCGAGCAGCTTCAATCAAAGTTTTGTTCTTCCTTTCTGCAACTCTGTTTTGTTGTGAAGTTCGAGGAGCATTGAACTGATGAGCTATTCATTTGGCTGCATAAAAACTATTAGTATTAGCATTTTTAAATTCAGTTCCATTATCACTTCTGATTATTTTAACTTTTTGATCTAATTGATTTTCCACTTCAATTATAAACTCTTTTAAAAGATCAGCTGTTTTAGATTTTGAATGAAGAAAGAAAACCCAAGAAAATCATGTATAATTATCAATGATGACTAAACAGTATGATTTCTTCCTGATACTCTGTATTTTTACAGGACCAAATAGATCCATGTGTAAGATTTGTAACGGTTTTGAATTTAAGTTTATTTGTTTGGTCTTATAAGATGCTCAATGTTGTTTTCCCTTCAAACATACTTTGCATAGGTCAGATTGTTGAGAACTTCTTTAAAGGAGTTCCAATAACATGGTTTCTTGCTGCAAGCTTGTTCATGTTCTTGAAGTTTGAGTGACCGAGATGTCTATGCCAAAGCTGGTTTTCATCATTAGATGCTCGAGCAATGAGACAGGTTGTTTCGGTTGACGGATCAACTTGAGACATGTCTAGTTTGAAGACATCACTGTCACGAACAGCTTTGACAACAACCAACTCTTTGCTAATCTGAAACCCTGGCTTTAAAATATAACAAAAAGAATCATCAAATAAAGTAGAGTAAGGTTTATCGCATATTTATGAAACACTCAAAAGATTGAAATTCAATTGTTCACAGAAGTTGACTTTGTCAAAACTTATTATTTTGTTAGATACCATTCCTTCACCGGTTATCTTTCCTCCTAAATCTCCACCAAATCCCACATGAGTAGTATCTTTTTGCTTAAAATCTTAAAGCAAGGCTTGATGGCCTGTCATGTGCCGGCTACACCCACTGTCAACATACCATGTTTTATTGGTCCCCGTGGGTGTACCTGCATGCAAGAGTATTTAAGATGAGTTAGTAACCCAAGCTTAAATGGTCTTGGGCTTTCCAAATTATCAACGATTGTAAACTATTCGAAATGGAGTTTGTTTATTTCAGGTTTATTCTGAAATTTGTGATTTTCAAATCCTCTTTTGAAAACAATTTGATTATTTTTCCTTTGTTTTGTTTTCAAAACATTAAATCCATTTTCAAGATCATCATTAAGAAATTTTGAATCATTATTTGAAACATTATAAAAGTTATTCTTATTGTATATTTCATTGTTCATTCTCACTGAACGTGAAACAAAATGTCCTTGATTATACTATTGTGATTTGATATTATATTGATTATCATAATCTGAATTGATTCTTCTAAATAATCTCAAACCCAAAGAAGGTGTTTTTGTTGGATTTTGGAATCCATTATAATGATTTCTTTGAAACTTTGGATTAGCATATCCTTGGTTGTCAAAATTCTTTCTAGGTGAGTTCTTTCTGAAGAAACAATCCTCTGTATTATGATTCCTTTCATCACACAATGCACAGTATTTGTTAAAATAACAATCAACTGTGTTGTGATTCGTCATATTACATATGTGACAATATTTGTTGAAATAACACTCAGAAGTGTTATGATTATACATGTCACATACATGATAGTATTTTTGTGGCTTTTGAAACAAAATTTTCTTAACCATAGATGTAGATGCAACATTAGATCCTTGTTTAGATTTAGGATGTCTAGTTAAGCTCTTGTTTTTGCTATGTAAGTTTGGTCTTTTGAATTTTTGGATTTTGCTTTTGAACAATCTCACAATTCTTTAACTCCTTAGATACAAATCTATGTTGAACAACAGAAGACTTAGGACCTGAACCTGTTTTCAGATCAAAGTTGGATTTTTTCTTTGGTTTTGATATTATTTATGATATTGTGTTCATGTCTATAGTTTTTGCTGACACAAACTTCACAGGTTTGATTTTACTTGAGTTGTTGTTTTGTTTAGACTGTTTAGCTTTTAAGGTTGGTTTTCTTTTCTTTGATTTCTTGATGGCTTCTTAGTATTTTATGGATTAATTGAATCTTGAGAAGATTCTTTTTCATATTCTTTGTTTTGATTTAGTTCATTTGAACTTGAATCATCTGAAAATAGAATGTCTGATTTCTCCTCTTGACATTTTCCTTTCATTTTAAGATTGATCTTATTTTCTTTTTCAACATCTTGATTAATTTGGCACTTCTTTATGACATATTCACCTTTTGGAACAAATAACTTTTTATTCTTCAGTCGAGGTTCATAAGATTTTACTTTAATTGGATGACTATTTTTAATATTTTCTTTGTCATTCTCCTTGAATATTTGAATGTTTACTTTTTCAATTTCACTTTCAACATTTTCTTGATCCATATTCTTTTTCTCAAGAAATTCTTTTAGCTTAGCCTTGTTTTCTTGTGAATGATCATGAGTGTTGAAATTTTTTGGTAAAGTTTTAAAGATTGATTCAGGCATAGGTTAATGTGTAAAACCTAATCCTGATTTATCTTTATCCTTCCTTCCATTTACCAGTTGCTCAACAATAGTCTTTGAGCTTTTTACTTTTCCCAAATCAACTTGAATTGCAGCATGCGCCACTTTTTCTTGTTCAAGTGTCTTTGTTATTTCTTCAAGTTGTTTCTTAACTATTTCATGTTTTTTAGAGTTTTATTCCAACTTACTTAAAGTGACATATTTTTTCATCAGCAACTTTATGATCATCTTTTAGTTTTCTATGCATTGATTCTTCTTGCTTTAATTTGTCATATATTTTGAATGAGTAATTTTTATAATGTTCAACCTGTTCAAAACATGCTTTTGTGCAAATTTTTTCTCTTACTTCAGTTGGAATTTTAGGATATGGGTTTGAAGACTCAATGCCAGAAGCAGATTTTACAACCTTTGGTTGTTCAGACTTTGCCATGAGAGCAACTTCTTCCTCCTTTGGATCCGAATTGTCACTCCATTCATAGTCTGTCTCATTTTCTGATTCATCTTTTTTTAGATTCTTGTCTTAAGACAGTCTTTATTTATTTCTGAGATCAATGCTAAACCTGAAGTAAGATCAGAAGTAAATTGTTCAGCATATGCACTCCAGTCATAACCGTCTTTTATGCTTACAACTAGTTCTTTCTTTGGTTCTTCAGCTGACTTTTGTTCATCTTTTAATTCTGGCATAGGTAGACTCTAATATGGTTTCTGGAATGTCTTTTGAGTTTGATGCTGATGTTTCTAATTATTTGAACTGCTTTGACCATTTCCACTTTGAGTTCTTGGAGCTTTACATTCTCTGGAAAAATGGCCATAACTATTGCAGTTGAAACATCTTGATTTTGACTTGTCAAAACCAACTGCTTTGTTGGCACTGGGCTTGTAGTTCCTGTTGACATATGAGTGATTTTGTGTTCTGTAAGCAATCATCACCATTTTCCAATTCAAGTCCATTTCTTCTACGTTATCAAGATCCATCTCAAATAAATGTTGCAAAACCAAATCAAGTTGAGTTAGATGACTACCCTGATAGGCTTGGAAGCTTGCCATAAAAGCTGTAAAAGCAGTTTTGGACTCTTCATCCTGCGATAGGATGTTTATAACATCTTTAACTTTGCTAGGATTAGCAGAGTTAGAAGATGGAGTCTCATTATAAGTTTTAGGCACGGTAGATTTTGGAGGAGACTGTTGTTGTTGTGGCTGAGTTGAATAAACTAGGGTACTTGTGAAAAATCTAGCTCCCATGAACAGATCACCCACATCCTCAGGAGTAGCATCATTTTTGGCAAGAAAGGCATTTTCAACAGTATTTGCTGGAGAAGCAACATACTTATATTGTGATGTTGAAGCAAATATGTCATTATTTCTTGAACTCTCATCAATTTCTACAGATTCAATCTTTGCAATAAGAAGATCAAGATCCATAGGAAACTTTTTCAGTGTGCTTTAGCAAGATTATAGTTTGTTTCCATGAAGATAGAAGTGCATTCAGGAGACTGTCATTTAGATCTTTAATATCATTTTTGATTCCTAAAGTTGACATTTCAGATATGAGTTGAACATATCTATTCATAATCTGATTTATAGTTTCTCTTGATATGTTCTCAAAAAGTTCAAGTTGTCTTGTTAACTTTTGTCTTTTGAGATATTGGATTTCTTTACCTCCTTCGCAAATAACTTTCAATGCTTTATACGTGGTATATCCAGTTTGATAGTTCTCTAATTCTTGAAAGTACCTCCAGGGGTAACCTTTTGCACATGAGAGAGTAAGCTTTAACATCATTCTTCACCTTCTTTAAGTCATCACCATGTAAGTCATCTTTAGGATATGGCTCTTGAGTATCTTTAGTATATACAAATCCTCTATGAGGACCATCTGAAGTGATAGGAATGTGAGGTCCTTTTTCAATTGACTTCCATAGATCAGTATCAATTAAGTTCAAATGATGTTTTAATCTAAGTGACCAATTTTTAAAGTTGGCTTGATTCTTTAGCTTTGGTAGTATGTTCTCTGAATCTTCAGACTTAGCCATGATTAAGTTTTTGATTCAAGAAATATAATATTTTTGATGTTTTTAGTTTTGAAATGAAATAAAGAAATTGTTGATACACTTATGTACCTAGATCCTGAACTTAATATAATATGTCTTAAATGTCTTGCACTTATGTAATATTGGGTACTTAATGAAATGATAATGTTTGGTTGTGATTTATAATGCTTAATATTTCATTAATGAGTTGAGTAATCTTTAATGACTAGATTATATAGGTTTGAGATTGTTTGAATTGATATACATAATGTTACAATAATGAATACATTCAAACTTTGGACCATGCTCCAAACAGTGGTCATGCATCCGAATGACCATGCGACTAAGTGTCCATGCGCCTAAATAGTCCATATGCCTGAACAGCTTCATGCGTCTGACTCAGTCTCAATCGTGCGAATGGATCAACCGCATGGCTCAATCGCACGAATGAATCATGCTCATGTTTCAGTCGCACGAATGAGCAACCCTGACCTATAAATACCACTTAATTTGTGGAAAAACATGACAATTCAAAACAATTGAGAAGCATTCGATCCACTTCGACTCCAGATGTACCCTACCCGTCCAGAAGCCTCTAAGTTCGTACTCCAAGTTTATAGAACACTGTAGATCGATTCCTAATCGATTCTTGACGTTAGATTCAATACCTTATTGTGTCTACGTGTGTTCTGACTGATTGGATCGCCAATCAAATAGGATTCCGCACTATTTGGTTTGATTTAACACGTTAATCAGTTGGTGTTTCGTTCAAATACCAGATCCTAACAGATTGAAACTATTTTTCGATTTTTGAAAAATTTCTAAGTGTTAAGTGATAAGTCTGAAATAGAAATGCCTGAACAATAGTGATGCACCCACACAGTAGTAAAACACCTAAACAGTAGAGTGTTGGATCAAGAAGAAGGTTGATCCAGCCAAAACCAAATCACTTAGAATATTTTGGTGTACCTAATAAAAGGCTTCCAAAGCTAAGTGTGAAACTTTCGAAGGAAAAAGAGTTCTTCCAAAGACAAAATATTCACTTCCGAAGATCAAAGAAAAAGAAAAGATCAAAAGACAACTTCCGAAGTATGAAGAAAAGAAGAAGTCCTCAAGCCTCGGAAGAAGTAGCGGACATAGGTTCCAAACCCATGTAAATCTTGTTAAAAGTGTTAACTCCATCACCACTCCATTGCACTTATTGCACATGGAGCCTATGTCCGCTACCATCTAGTCAAGTACCTTTTTAAGAAATCCTCCAAAGGTTTCTCTCTTCAAGAGCTATCTCCACATCATGATGAAACGATCCTATGGCTCTTCAACAAAGAGCAAGATCAACTAGAGAAAGAGAGAAAAAGAACTACAAGAGAGAAGTCGAGAGAGAAGAAGAAGAAAAAAGAAAAAGCTAGGGTCACTATAACCAAGAAGATAGGTGAAAGTGTTGATAATTGTATGTCCCTAGATCATGATATGTGATGTAATAGATCTTGTTTGGTATGATTAATGAAATGATATTGATAGTTTGTTAGTTATAATGTTTAATGTTTCATTAATGTGTCAACAGTGAATTGGTTAATTAGGTTAGTAATTGCTTGAATGATTACATATAATGTTTATTAATTAATACATTCAAACTTAACATAATGAAGTTCTCATGCGAATGGCTCATGCGAATGAACCATACGCATGAATAACTTCACACGATTGACTCAGTCGCACGATTGAACCAGGAGACTGGATCAGTCGTACGATTGTAACATAAGATTGACTCAGTCGCACGACTGAACACTCAGCCGTACGAATGAATCAACCGCATGGTTCAATCGCACGACTGAACCAAACTAATAGTTCAGTCGCACGATTGAATAATGCCAACCTATAAATACAACTCAATTCGTGAAAAACAAAAAATCTCGATTAATTATGATTCCAGACGTAACCTAGCCGTCCAGAAACCTTCCTATTCGTTCTCCAAGTTCACAGAACACATTAGAGCGATTCCCAATCGATTTCTAACGTTAGTTTCAATCCTTGATTGATTCTTCGTGTGTTCTCACTGATTGGATCGCCAATCAAATAGGATTCCGCACTATTTGATATGGTTTACACGTTAATCTCTAGGTATTTCTGTCAAATACCAGTCCTAACAAGTGGTAGCAGAGCTTTTGGCTCTTGATTACGTGTTGATTCAATCAAGATTGCATAAAAGTTTGTGTTTTTGCACTAAAAACACAATCTTTAGCATCAAAAGTGATCTTGGAAGTTCCCTGCTCATCGAAGTTTGGTTTCTACAGACTTAGGCGATTAGAACTTGTGAAATTTCGAATCTTTACGGCTGAAACCCGTCAAACCTAGAAATTTTCGCAAAACAGCAGCTTCAGTCGCACGAGTGACTCATTCGCACGACTGGACTCCATTCGCATTGCTCATACGCACGATTGGACATAGTCGCACCCTCATTCGGCCGACTGAACTGTTCGTTCGCATAGCTCATACGCACCAGATTCATTCACACGACTGAACCAATCGCCCAGTTCAGCCGCATGATTGAACCAATCGCAGAGTTTATACGCACGATTAGATCATTCGCATCCTTCAGTCGCATCAGTGAAAGTTTGTTTGATTAGATTATAAGTTTATTAGTCATGGAGATCAGATGTCAGCCTTTACTGCTGGGAAGGACTCAAGGATACAGAACCTGCTGTTGCTTGAGAGTGAGGTGGGGAATCACAATAAACCACCAAAGCTTTTGACTTTAGATGAGTTTCCCCACTGGAAACAACGTTTTGAGATCTACCTTAATGGAGTAGATCCTAATCTGTGGGAAGCCATTGAGATTGGTTATAGTACACCGGTGGGAGCTGATGGAGTTAAGTTAACATTAAGCGGGATGACAGACGCACAAAAAGTAAAGTACAATGCAGAGAAAAGAGTTTATGCATTGATCACTCAGTCTATCCCCAAAGACATATTCCACCAGTATTCAGAGAACAAGCAGTCCAACACAATAGACAATTAGACCTCATTGGTGATCTCAAGATCAAACTAATTTGTTCAACTGACTGTGGGCTTCCATCTTATCACTGGTTAACACAATCAAATATATTCCATTAAGGGGTAATGAGCATTTAAATGCCACAAACGTGTGCGGATGACCATCATTAGAGCAAAGCAAGAAAAAAGAAATGAAAGACAAATGCAATAAAGCTAATGACTAATGTTGTTGGTGCATATTGTGTAAAATAAAATAAGCTGCTCTAACAAGGAGATAGGTTGTGTGCCTCTCTGTTGTGCGATGGCACTGACCTGAGGATAAGCATAACCTAGATATTGTAGAATTCATTGTTGTTTGCCGCCTCTCTGCTGTGCGATGGCACTGACCTGAGGACAGGCTCCTCTTTGAAAGCTCTAAGAATAGTCTCTTCTTGTAATAATACCCGGAGACCGCTCAAAAACCTCTGAGGAATGTTGATTACCATATAAGTGTGGGATCCACAAATGTTAGCTGAAATAATTAAACCTAAATCAGTCACTAGTCTGCGTCAAAAGTCTGTGTATGGATTTAAGTGGACAAACATACTGACAATCTTAGTGGCTACATTCTCAAGAGTTCAAATCAATGTGAAAGTCAAAGAGTTTCAGTATGATTTCCTTAAGTTGCTAACAACTCTGGATGAACACCGAGAATTTAAGCATAAAAAAGTTTTAATAACCAGTCCCAAATGATTTGATGTTCCTGTATGATTCCCAAATTGAATTGGTCCAGATATGATCAATCTAAGTTGAAGCTGTTTACTCCCACACCAAATCCCTTAGATTTCCATCTTAGGGTTTTATCTCTCACAAAAAGTCCAAAAATAAACTTTATTTGTGTAGTTAGTTTAAGTTTCTATGTTAATCTTTTAATTTGTGTGTATGTCGGACTACATCAGGGAAATCAGAAGGGAATTAACTTACCTAAAAGGGTCATGTCTGAGATGGCCACATGTTTTTCAAAGTTTAAAAAAGTCACATCTGAAGTGACTGAATTGGTTAAGAGCTTATAATGTCTATTTCAAAAGGTTAAAATGTTCAAAATGGCAGAAAATCTACCAAGTGTGACCCATTCGCACGATTGGACCATGAATATGGACCAACCATGCGAATGGATCCCATTCGCACGACTGGACATGAAATCTAGTCATTCAACCGAATGGCGTTTAAGAATGATCCTTTCGACCGAATGACAGGGTGCGAATAAGTCAGTCAACCGACTGAGACTTAGTCGATTATTTGAGATGCGAATAAAGGAGACCGAATGAGGCATCCGACCGACTGAGACTCAGTCGGTCGACTGAAAGCGACCGACTGGACCAATCGCACGACTGAACCTCAGTCGCCCGAATGAACTGAGCGAATGAGGCCAGTCGGCCGATTGAAATTAGGGTCAGTATTTAAAGGGCCTCAGTCGATCGCATCTCACTCATCACTCCCAATCGCACCCAAATCGCTTTCTTTCCCGTTACTCTGCCAAAATCTCTAGAGATAGTTGTTCACATTGCTATTAATCTTCTGACATTCGATTGACAAGAATACAGGTACATTGCAGTTACACCTTATAGAAATCAGAAGATTTTGAGTCGAATTTGGGTTATTCGAATGAAACATTGATCGGATTGAAAAATGCCCTAATAACCTACATAAACTAAGCTAAATGTTAAAATTAAGTTTAATAGGTCATTAGTGACGAGATGGCGAGTCCAATGAACTAGATATAGAGGTTTAAAACAAAAAATTGGTGAAACAGAAATTGTGAATCGAACAGTTGGTCTTCATGCGAATGGACAGCATGATGAACTTCAGTCGCATGACTGAAGGGCTCAAACTGCCCATACGCATGGCTGAACCATGCGTTTGAAGTTCAGTCGCATGACTGATGTAACCGCATGAAGGTATATGCGTAGGAGCCCAATCGCACACTCCGAGATACGTATGGGGTCAATCGCACGACTGAACCCCATTCGTACCATTCAATCGTACGACTGAACCCCTTTCGCACGGTTCAATCGCACATTTGAACTCAGTCGCACATTTCAATCGCATAACCGAAAGAGGTTCTTCAAGCTAAATGAGTTCATGACTTTCTTAGTAAATGGTACTAATGTTTACTATCTTTGTGTAACAGATGGCGAGTAGATGGATTATGAGCACAAAGCATAATATATGTGCCCATCTGGACTTAACATCCAGAAATGCTGCAGAATTCTCTGGCATTATCATGTTTCTATTGAGATCACGGATTGCGCATGCCATCTCTACCCCTTGCACCCCATATCGATCCATTCAACAAGCCTTCTGGGAAGGCGCTACAGTAGATAGATCATCTGAACCTCACTGCATAAGAAGTAACATATTTGGCGAGGATATTACCGTTTCTGAGGAGGATCTAAGGATTGTACTTCAATTGGGGGATGACGGTGACTGCCCAACCCGTTTACACCCCCTCACTGTCAGAGGATGTTTTCTCAGAGCCAAATACTCTGGGGACATCAATTCAGGGGTACTCAACAAGAGTAACCTCTGTCCCCAGTTTAAATACCTTGCACACGTGCTGCTCAAATGCATGGCTTCAAGAAAAGGTGGGTTTGATGAGCTGTCGGACCAGATGCAAAACGCATACGTTGCGTTGGTGCTGAACCATCCGTTCAGCTTCTCTAAGATGATCTTCACCTATCTGGTGGAGAACATCGAGGGGAAAGGAAAGGAAGCCTTCTGTATGTACCCACGGTTTATGCAAATGATAATAGACCAGAAGCTTCCTTCTCTGCCAAAAGAAAAGGAGGATTCGGTAGTCTTGGAGGTAATGGATGACACCACCCTGGGAAGGATGAAAGTATACCGGGGAAGCAAGTGAAGCCTCCGGTCAGGAGGTTGTTTGGTCATCTTGCCAGAGAGGACTATGTTGCACCGGAAAAGAGAAAGTGGCGTCACGAGGACAGTGACTCTGATGTGGAACAGATAGCCCTACCCACTCATGACTCAGATGAGGATGACAGTGGGGATGATGCTATTCCACTCAGAGGCACTGTGTCTGATTCTGTACCTCCTGTGTCTGTCACATCCGCAGAAGTAACTGAGTCAGCAGGATTTCATCATGATTTTGTTCTTAATGAGGTGGATGAGGCTGAATCGGATGAGGAGCCACTTACCCGAACTGTGGGAAGGAAAGTTGTTCCCACAGAACATGGGTTAAGGGTTGTTGGTGAACAACCGAGAGGCTCCGGAGATACAGAAACTGACCCAACCTATGCTCCGGGGTCCTCAGGCGGGATTGTAGGGGGAGCTTCCTCCTCAACTGGATCAAGGAGGAAGAGAATGGCCAAACCCCATGGCCAGAAAAAGAAGAAGCGTAGGGTGACCTTTATCACCACCACTTCCACCACATCCACCACATCTATCACAGCCCCCACCATACCTTCCACCACATCCACCACATCCACCACATCTATCACAGCCCCCACCATACCTTCCACCACATCCACCACATCCACCACATCTATCACAGCCCCCACCATACCTTCCACCACAACACCGTTTCCCTCCACCACCACATTCTTTACTCCCTCATCACCTCCACCACTATACAGACCTATCTTCACTACCGCCACCTCCACCACCACGTCACCCCAATCAATGCCCTCAGCCTATCCCTCACACACCTATAGATCTCCTCTACCTCCAATCGGGGTAGAGGAACAGTTGTCGGCGTTAAACAGAATGGTGTTGCGATTGCTGGCGGCTGATGAGGAAAAGACAACTCAGATCCGCCAGCTTACTGACCTGACTGCTGCACAATCGCATAAAATTGTAGAGCAGGATCGAGTAATTGAGGAGCAGGCCCGACAGATGACTGCCCAGAGCAACGAGATAGCCATTCTCCAAGCTCAAAGCGTCACCTCAGGGAAGAAAATAGAGGAGTTGGAAAAGGCTAAAAAGACCATTTTGCTAAAACTGAAAGGATCCAAGGAGGAACCTTTAAAGATAAGGGATGGGGACAAAAATGATGATGATAATGAAGATGATGAAGACGATGATGATAATGAGAGTGAAACTGATGAAGAGAAAACTGAAGAATGGTGTGAAGATGAAGACACTGATGGAGGAGAAGCAGCTGAATCTGTCTCAGCTCCAGGGCAAGAGAAAAGATCAAAGAACAGACAAGATCAGTCAGCTTCTGCTTCTGCACCTTCACGTGATGAGCCGAGTATTCAGGATAAAAGTAAATAGTAGATGTTTATGTATTTATTTACTTTTGTATTCTATATTGAAAAACCATGTACTAAATGTTTATATTAAGTTAATGCATTATGGTTGATAAATTACTAATGATTTGAGTGTGAAATGTGTAAATCAAACAGATCCAAAGTACAAAAGAGATGAGTTTGATATTGCTCCCCTTCAACAGGTCAAGTCTCAACTCACAATGATTCTTGATCTGCAAGGGATGGTTAGAAGGTCAGTGAGTTATACCCCTAAAGAAGGTGAAATAATTCATGACCTATCTAACGAGCAACTGGCAGAGATGTTCAGACTCAACCCTGATGAAATTGTCAAGGATGCTCCAACAGTTGATTCAACCAGTGACGAAGAACTAAATGACATTGATGAAGTTGAGGTTGAAGAGATTACTGCAGAAGAGTACCCTCAGTACGCTGACAACGAGGGTAATGTGGTCCCCAATCTGGGTGAGTCCCTAGTCAGTGATATGTTTGAGGTACTAGACAAGATGGAGCAGGAAACAGGAAAGACCAAAGGAACATCCCAAGCCTCAAATGATGACGTAAACATTCGAAAGGCTGAGTGGGCTGAATGTTTTAAAGAAGTTAGAGGCCAACGTGCTGCACCGAAGAGGGATGCCTACACCAAGTTCTACAGCGTCAAGAAACATCTTACGGTGTCAGGCAGGATTATAGCATGGGCATATTTTGATGATCTTAACGTTTATGCCGTTAAGAGGGAGAAGGGCATAGAGTACTTTAGATTTCCACATGATCTAAAGACTCTACCAGGTTTTGAGCTCAACCAGCTGGCCAAATTGAAGCTGTTGTATGCTGACCCGAGAAAGATGTCAGGCTGGTTTGAGGCTGCCCTAAAGAAAGAGTACCACACCAGGTGGATTAACTTCAGACCTCAACAACCTACAAGGTATATTAGAAGGTCTGAGATGGATGCCATTATTGGAAAACCAAAGATTGTGTTGAAGTGGAATCCTCCATGCACAATGTCAAGAATCCCTCTCAGGAAAATGCCACAGGACTTCACTCCACACTTTAAGTGGTGGTACTACGATTGGAGAACAACTGAAGCTGTCATAGTTCTGAACAAAGAGGACCAAATGGATACTATCAGCGTATTCGACCCGATGTGGCTAACCAACTTGTCTGCTAATGATGTCTATACATTATACAAGTGGCCACTGTTCTATGACACACAAGACATTGTACAAGCCCTCCAGTTCCAAAACGTTATACGACTTTGCTTCGCGTTTGATATTCACGCAGGAGTCACACAAGAGGACAAGTACAAGAAATATGAGGAGGTAATGAAGAAAACAAGACATTAGAGAGATCTAGGTCCAAGGGAGAGTTTGTTGATACATGTATGTCCCTAGATCATGATATGTGATGTAATAGATCTTGTTTAGTATGATTAATGAAATGATATTGATAGTTTGTTAGTTATAATGTTTAATGTTTCATTAATGTGTCGACAGTGAATTGGTTAATTAGGTTAGTAATTGCTTGAATGATTACATATAATGTTTATTAATTAATACATTCAAACTTCACATAATGAAGTTCTCATGCGAATGGCTCATGCGAATGAACCATAGCATGAATAACTTCACACGATTGACTCAGTCGCACGACTGAACCAGGAGACTGGATCAGTCGTACGATTGTAACATAAGATTGACTCAGTCGCACGACTGAACACTCAGTCGTACGAATGAATCAACCGCATGGTTCAATCGCACGACTGAACCAAACTAATAGTTCAGTCGCACGATTGAATAATACCAACCTATAAATACAACTCAATTCGTGAAAAACAAAAACTCTCGTTCAATTACGATTCCAGACGTACCCTAGCCGTCCAGAAACCTTCCTATTCGTTCTCCAAGTTCACAGAACACATTAGATCGATTCCCAATCGATTTCTAACGTTAGTTTCAATCCTTGATTGATTCTTCGTGTGTTCTCACTGATTGGATCGTGTTGGACCAAAAGAACCAATGAGCCAAGATCAGAAAACCTCTAAGTCCCACATGGCATCACAACAACTGCTGAAAGCCTCATCAGTAGTTTGACAAATGCTGAAGACTTCAACAGCTGAAGATCAAGTGCTGAAGACTCCAATAGCTGAAGAACTAAAGTGCTGAAGTACAACAGCTGAAGAACACAAGTACTGAAGCTGAACAGCTGAAGAACACAAGTACTGAAGCTGAACAGCTGAAGAACACAAGTGCTGAAGCTGAAAGACCAAAGTACTGAAGTACAACAGCTGAAGAGTTTACAAGTGCTGAAGATCAACAACTGATGTACAAAGTCTGAAGACAAAGACTGAAGACATCAGCTGATGATATCTACTGAAGTCATCAGCTGATGAAACATCTGAAGGTCAAAGTCTGAAGATCAAGTACTGAAGCGTCAGTATTTGTCACAACTGCTGAAGAGTACTTCTTCAGTAGTTGTGATATCAGTAGTTTTATATTTCTAGTTTCAGTAGTTTTGTAAAACGACTGAAGAGCTTGTTCTTCAGTCGTTGTAGTTTCAGTAGTTTCTAATAAGTAGTTTTATATTCTGTACTTAACACTCTGATATGTTCTCAGTAGTTGTGAACATTTCAGTAGTTTTTTAAGAGTTAGTTATTTTTGTATTAGATCTGCCAGTTGTCACTTTTCCGTGATAACAACAGCGATTGCACTCTATATAAGGAGTGTCAACCTATTGTAATAATTGAATGATTTGAATGATTTGATGAGAAATATTCCATATCTATAAACATTCCTTGAATCAGAAATATATTCTCTCACTATAATCGTATGTGCTCTTAATGCATACAAGTATCAATCTCTTGCTACAATTTGTCTAATTCCTGTTCTTATTCCGCTGCTTTGAACTCTAATACATCAAACTTGTGA
Source organism: Flaveria trinervia (assembly GCA_025506515.1). Classification (NCBI taxonomy): domain Eukaryota; kingdom Viridiplantae; phylum Streptophyta; class Magnoliopsida; order Asterales; family Asteraceae; genus Flaveria; species Flaveria trinervia. The sequence continues at coordinate 25,967,919 of CM046446.1, forward strand.
TCGCTGATCCTGTCAAATGGTATCAGAGCAGGTTAATCATTGATCGATCTAATAATTGATCATTAAAACTGCTATTCAAGATCTAAGTTTGAGTGAATTAGCCTTTGTTTTTGCAAGAAACGGTTATAGAGATTGAATTTTCTGTATTTCTGGTCATTCATCCTGAGATCTCTTCTTGTTTTCATTGAGTTTGTTGTGGTCTGTGTAAAACTTTTAAAAGCTTGAATAAATTGTTTTTGAACTGAAAATGACTACTCCCTCCAATGATCCTCACAATACTGGTTCCTCAACCAAGCCACCAATGCTGGTTAGGAATGAGTATAACATATGGCAACGACGAATGCTCCATCACCTGTCTGTTAACAGCGCAGGTTGTTGGACATCAGTGGTACATGGTCCACACAAGCCTATGGTGAATAACCCGGAAACCAATCAAATGGTTCCGAAGAGAAGGGAGCAATACTCAGATGAGGTTAAGAAGTCGCTTGAAATTGATGCAAAAGCCCATGGAATTCTGGCCATGGCACTGCCCAATGAAATTTATTCTGGGCTAATGCATCATGAAACTGTCCATGACCTCTGGAATGCCTTGAAAGAACAATTTGGAGGAACAGATGAGGTCTTGGCAAATAATTGAGAAATCATTGCCCAACAATATGAGACATTCTCTCATAGAAAGGGTGAGACACTGACTCAACAATATGAGCGGTTCTCTTGTTTGATCTCTGAATTAAAAATGGTCAAACTTGAGTACACAAATATTCAGATGAATAACAGATTTCTCAGATCACTGCCTGAGAGATGGGACACATATACTATTGTCCTACGCTCCAGTGCAAGTTTGGACAAACTATCTCTCACCCAACTCCATGGGAAACTGCTCACGTTTGAGAGAGAGATAGAACAAAAGAGAAAGCTATCTTCATCTGGAAAGCTCACTGAAGACTTTGTACCAGGCAACACTGCCTTGGTCGGTCATGAGTCAGAATATGCTTCATCTGAATGCCAGTATGATGAGCATATTAATTTCACTTCAAACACTTCTGATTCGGCATTTGTGAGTGTTGATGGTCAGTTTACTGGGTGTAATAATGACAATTTATGCTTCATTATGGATGATCTCAAGGGGATTGCTGATGACGACTTAGAAGAGATGGATATTTTGAGCCAAATGGCCTTGATAAATATCAGATCTCAGAAGTTCTACAAAAGAACTGGAAGAAAATTCCCAGGACTCTCTGGCAAAACCAAAGTTGGTTTTGACAAGAGTAAGTTGAGGTGTCACAAATGCCAAAGGCTTGGACACTTTGCAAGAGAGTGTAGATCAACTGGATCTAACTCCACTGCACCCTTTGTGACTTTTCCTGGCAATAGTCAACAACACAGAGGGCAACATCCTGTCACTTCTAGTCATCATCCTCAACAACAATCTCCGGCATATTTTGTTCCTCAGGGTCAAATGCCATATCCTTACCCTTGTTATTACATGCCACAGTCAAATCAAGTTCAAGTTCCTATGGCACCACAACCTCATGCACTACCAGAACCTCAGCCATCCCAATCTCATCAACAAACTCAACCTCAACAACACAGCTTCTTCACCCCAGGAGTTGTTGACTGGAGCAGTTTACCAGATGACATGTCTGGTCATGAACAACTGTTCTCAGGTGCTGGTCAACATGGTGGTGACAGTCCTTTTGGGAATCTAGCTCTTATGGCTTTGGAGTCTGCTGATACTTCATTTTCTAATGCCTCTACACCTCAGGTATCACAGGTATCCTCTGAGGCAAAAGCCAAATTATGTTCTGAACCATGCATAGCAGCATTTGCTTCCATTAGAGAAGCAAATGTAGCTTTAATTAATAAGAACATTGAGCTAGAACATATAATTTCCAAAAACAAAGCTGAGTTTGAGTCTGTGCTTAAAGATAAAAATGATGAGATTTATAACTGAAATGCCAAATAATTGATGATAAGGCTAGAGAAGAGGTACTTCTAGAGAAGTACAAAGATCTCAAAGAAACCCTTGCAGTTACCCAGGTAGAGTGTGATAGATGGGTACAATCATGCAAAGGTTTTGAAATGCTTCTTAGTAAGCAGTCTGCTTCCAATGTGAAGTTTGGCATTGGTTACAATCACACTTCTCCACCTACAGATTTTACTCCAAGAGCAGAGGTAGAATCTGATGGTGAGAGTGATAACCAATCCATCACATCATGTGATCTACTTTCTGATACAGCACAATCAGAAGTAACAGTCAGCATCAAGCCCTCTTTGAACCTATCAGCTGATGTTGATGGTTCAAATGCTGACACTCACATGATCAAAGAGTTGATCAACTCAGGAGTTAATTCTGAAGGTCCTGAAAGGACTAGAGAGCAGGATTTAACACCTGAAGTTCAAACTCCAACTGCTGTCAGTACTAAAGAGAAGAAAACTGTCAGTAGAAAGAGTTTGAAGACTACTAAAGAGGTAGTCAAGAAAGCAAACAATGCTTCCAAAGCATTGAAGAACAAGTCTTTAGTTGCTTCACCCTCTTTAGTTAATGATCAACCTAAGATGAAGAAGAAACCATGTGAAGTATGTGGTTTGTTCAATCATCTTACAAATGATTGTTGGTACAAAAGAGGTTCCAAACTCAAACAAAAAGAAGAAATTAAAGAGAAAATGGTAAAAATGAAAACTGAGTTTGAGACCACATTTGTATCAGCAACATCAAATCCTGTAACCCTTAAGTCCTCAAAGAAATCCAAAAAGGAAGGGGTTAAACAGGTGACAGCTGAGAGTGCTCAGAAGAAGAAGAAGGTGCAACATAGGAACTTATCAAACTCCACTGGCAATGTGTCTGATGAGCTGAAAGCTTTATCACAAAATCAGACACAGCTGGTTATGATGGTTCAACATCTGTTGGGTAGAGTTAACCAACTAGATGCTCCTATGTTGAAACCACAGAAAAGGAGATCCAAGCCAAAGGATTCCTCTTCTTCACCATCTTCTTCCTCTCAGGCTGTTGTTTCAAATAAACCTATTAGTTTACCATCTATTGATGAGACCAGGCCCAAAACCAAAAAGGTTTGGGTCTCTAAAACTAACTGATTGTTTATTTTTGCAGGGTTCTCCAACATGCCAAAGTAGCATCTGGTATGTAGACAGTGGGGGATCTATGCCATGACTGGGAACAGCTCTCTTCTTCATGACTACTCTCAAGGAAAGAAGGGATTGTTTCTTTTGGCAATGATGCTAGGGGTTACATCATTGGTAAGGGCTTTGTCTCCAATGGAGAAATCAAATTTGATGATGTTAATCATGTGGAAAATCTCAAGTACAATCTCTTGAGTGTCAGTCAAATGTGTGATAAAGGCCATGTTGCTCTTTTCACCAGTCAAAACTGTAGGATTCTGTCATCCAAAGTTTTGCACTTGATTGACAAGGTGTTGGATGATCACACTCTCCTGAGAGCCAACAGGACAGGAAGAGTGTATGCCTTAGATCTTTCCAAGAAAATAGATCTCAAAGGCAATCCTTGTCTTTTCCAAAGCCTCTTCTCAGGAATCTAAACTGTGGCACAGAAGGCTTGGTCATGTTATTCTCAAAAACATGAATCAGCTTACCACAATAGTTTAGTCAGAGGCTTACCAATAAAGGAGTTCCACTGTCATGAAACCTGCACTGCTTGTTTAAAAGGAAAACATCACAAAGTCTCATTCCTCCTATTGAAGTGCCTAAGTCCACTGCCTGCTTGCAATTACTGCATATGGATCTATTTGGTCCTGTGAAAGTAATGAGCATGGCAAAGAAGAAATACTGTCTGGTAATTATGGATGATTACTCAGAGATTGTATGGACTTTCCTTCTACATTTAAAGGATGAGGTTGCTCAGAAGATTATCCACTTTGTGTTGTATATTGAGAAGCAGTATTCCCTTCAGTCAAGTGTATTAGGAGTGACAATGGAACTGAATTCAGAAATCATACACTTGATGACTTCTATCTTTCAAAGGGAATCAAAAGGCAGTTTAGCATTCCAAGGACTCCAGAACAAAATGGAGTAGTGGAGAGAAAGAACAGGACCCTCATTGAAGCTGCAAGGTCCATGCTGGCTGACTCTGGTTTGCCACTGACCTTTGGGCTGAAGCTGTCAACACAGCTTGCTATGTGCAAAATAGAGTTTTAGTAAATCAGAGGTTGATGAAGACTCCATATGAAGTCCTCCATCATTTGGCTCCTCTGATTTCATTTTTCAAAGCATTTAGGTGTCCCTGTTTTATTCTCAACACAAAGGATCAACTCCATAAATTTGATCCTAAGGTGGATGCAGGGTATTTTGTTGGTTATTATCTACTTGCAAGGCATACAGAGTCTTCAACTGCAGAACAAAGATGGTTGAAGAAACTCTACATGTTAAGTTCAATGAATCTCCAAAGGACAAGATTCCACAAAGCCCTGTGGAGTTATTTGATTTGGACATACTTCAATATGTTCCTTATCAAACTCCTGCTGTGCTCCTGTCAACAGTTCACCACCTGGTGGTACTGCTGGTGCTGATGATGATGATGATTGCCGTACTCACCTCTTCAGGTTTAGTGATCAACTGCCTGATTCAGCTAGACCTGATGTTCCTGTAGCTCCAGTAGCACCATCCACAACAAATGCTGATGAGATCTCTTCGAATTCAACTTCCTTTGAATTACCATCCACTGATTGGTTTCAAGGAAATGATTCACCATCACCATCTGTTACTGCTGAGCTGCTACAAACACTTGCACAGATCTCATTGTGTATCAAGATCTGAAGAATCACCCTATGTCAAATCATTGGTGATATCACTGCTGGAGTATCAACACGAAGTCAATTGTCAAATTTCTGCTTCTATGCTCTCTTCATCAGTCAGCAAGAGCCAAAGAATTATCACATTGCTTTAAAGGACAATGGATGGGTTGATGCCATGCAGCTTGAGCTTCTTCAGTTCAAGAAACAGCAAGTGTGGGAACTGGTTCCTCTACCTCCAGGTAAGTGTGCAATAGGCACTAAATGGGTGTTTAGGAACAAAACTGATGAAATGGGCTTATTGTTAAGAACAAAGCCAGACTGGTTGTTCAGGGGTTTGCACAAGAAGAAGGTATTGATATGATGAAACCTTTGCCCCTGTAGCCAGACTGGAAGCAATTCGATTATTTTTAGCTTATGCTACTTATCAAAACTTAAAGTTTTTCAAATGGATGTTAAAGTGCATTTTGTATGGAAAAATTAAAGAAGAGGTTTATGTATGTCAACCTCCAGGCTTTGAGGACAAAAACATCCTAATGGGTGTATAAGCTTGATAAGGCTCTTTATGGGTTAAAACAAGCTCCTAGAGCTGGTATGAGACATTATCAAACTTTCTTCTGGAAAATAATTCACTAGGCTCCATTGATAAGACTTTATTCATTAAGAAAGCTGGGCAGCATAATCTACTTGTTCAAATTTATGTAGATGATATCATTTTTGCATCCTCTGATCCAAGTTGTGTGATGCCTTTACAAAGTTGATGCAACAGAAGTTTGAAATGAGTGCCATGGGAGAGTTACAATTCTTTCTGGGGTTGCAAATCAAACAAAAGGCTGATGGAATTTCATTCATCAGTCCAAATACACAAAAGATCTTTTGCAAAAGTTTGATTTACAAAACTGTAAGCCTTGTTCTACTCCCATGTGTAGCACCACACAACTGGATACAGATCAGAAAGGTAAAGTGGTTGATGAAACACTTTACAGATGTATGATTGGGTCCTTGATGTATTTAACAGCTTCTAGACCAGATTTTGTTTGCTACATGTGTTTGTGCTAGATTTCAGGCTGCACCTAAAGAGTCTCATCTGATTGCAGTCAAGAGGATCTTTAGATATCTGCAAGGCACTCCATCTCTAGGTTTATGGTATTCTACTGGACATTCTGGTAAATTAGTTGCTTTTTTGACAGTGGACTATGCAGGGTGTAAGTTGACCAGGAAATCAACTTCTGGTGGATGTCATTCCTAGGCAACTGCTTGATTTCTTGGCAGAGCAAGAAACAAACATCTGTTGCTACATCAACTGCTGAGGCCGAGTACATTGCTACTGCAAGTTGCACCTCTCAGGTACTCTGGCTTCAGAACCAACTTCTGGATTATGGCATTACAGAGACTAAGACTCCATTGTTAATGGATAATGCTTCAGCTCTGTGTATTGTCAAAAATCCAGTCCAGCACTCTAGGACCAAACACATAGAGATCAGACATCATTTTATAAGGGATTGTTTGAAAAAGGTCTGATTGATCCTAAGTTTGTGCCTAGTGCTGATGAGCTTGCAGACATTTTTACTAAGCCTTTGGATAGTTCAACTTTCCAAAACCTGGTGTTAAGGCTTGGTATGCTGCAACTAGAATAAGTGACAACTACTGATGATCTTAGTAATAAGTACTGATGATCATTGGTAACCATGTCAATATAAGTACTGATGAGTTCTTTTACCCTCAGCAGTTTTTATAACTACTGAAGGCTAAATGTGTCACAAGTACTGAAGTACTTCATCTGTTCTAAATACTGATGTAGTTACAACTACTGATGCAGTTACAACTACTGAAATCAGTAAAAACAGATAAGTACTGATGTCCTATGAAACAACTGAAATCAGCCAAAAAGGCTGATGAATGTGTTGAGGACAGCCTGATGAACAGCTGAAAAGCTAAGAATTGACGAAAACAGCTGATGAGAAATTTCTCTTCAGTCGTTTGTACAACTGCTGTTTCATTCTAAACAACTGAAGCAAAACCATGTCTTCAGTAGTTTTATAACTACTGATGACTAAATACCAAGTCTTCAGTTGTTTACTACAGCTGATGACAAAACCACTGTCTTCAGTAGTTTCACAACTACTGATGACAAACACCAAGTCCTTAGTTGTTTCAATCATCTGAAGTCAAAACCACGGTCTTCAGTAGTTTTCTAACTTCTGATGCCTAACACCACGACTTCAGCTGTTCAACGTCTGAAAGGATAATACCATGTCAACAGTCGTTTAAAACTACTGATGACTAACACCACATCCTTCAGTCGTTTTCTTACCTGTATCCTATAAATATCCCTGACCTAAGCCTTCAATGCTTCATCTTCTTCAAACCTAACGTTCCTCTCCAAAACTTCTCTCTTCTCAATGGCGTCCATGCAAATTAAACCGCGACACAACTGTGTTGCCTACCTTACTAAATCGCCTGTCTGGGCTAAGTTCGATACTGCTATCGATCTTATGGTTCAGTCCCAATACAAAACGGCATTTCTTCTGAATCCCATACTACATGCCGAATCCCTCACAATTTTGGATGAACGTTACTATTACCACTGGGAGAAACAACACACCATCTCTCCAGTCGGTCGTCAACAACAAAGAAGTAGTCATCACTCCTGCAGTTATCCACCAAATTCTTCATCTAGATGATGCTATTTCTCCTGGTGGATATCCAAAGGGCACCACAGACCTATCCTTGCCCAACATGCATATCAAGGCAATCTCAGTGCCTCCACTCATCATGAAGAAACACTTCCATGACGCTGAACGCCTAATTTTTCACATGGTAAATGTATGTTTGGCTCCTAAGACGTCGTCTTGGGATCAAATGTCGACTAAGTGGCAGCAGGTAATGTATTCTATTCTTGAGCAACAACCGTTAAACTTTTCAGAAATAATATTTTCAGAGCTCAAGGATATGGCTCAAAAACTAACTGTTAACCGTTGGATACTATATCCACGGTTCATAATGGCCATCATTACAAACCAGCTTAATGCTGAGGGACTTGTTGGCTTGGGAGTCCCTGCTACGGCTGTTCTGCCGGAAGTATACTCCCGGCACAACTCTGACCAGACACTCAAATTGGCTGCCAAGCTGCGAAAACCCACGCAGCTGGAACCCACAGCCACCACCTCCAAATCAAAAGTCCCCACCAAACCCACCAAAAAGAAACCCAAAACGGCTACTCAGGGAATTGAGTCCCCTGAGGATGCCTCTGCACCACAACGTAGGATATATCCACTAGTCCAAACCCCCTAGTGGATACAATGACTCTTCCAGCCATAGCCGCTCAGGCTTCCTCTCAACAGGAGCCTGCAGCAACCACACAAGGGGTACCTACATATCTGGGATCTTCCTCACTTGAGGGGATTGCCATTGAAGAGCACCAACCTCCCCAGGTGCACACTGCTTCTATCCCTTCACCCCATACAACTGCCCCTCACAGCCCAACTTTAATAGTTGCACAAGTGTTGACTCAACTGCACTCCTCACCCCCTCCCCAGAAACCTCTTACTACTGGGAACACCTCTACAATTGAGGGGGAGGAACACAGTGCACTTGAGAACCCACAGCACAGGGGTTTACCACTTCTATCTCCTGGTGTAGATAAGGAGCTCAGAATATCTAGTGAGGCTGCCACCTCTTCTGAATCAGCACATGATCAGAATGAGGCTGGTAACATTGCTAAGACCTCACTAGAGGCAACAGCTGATGATGGACATTGTCTTGAGGCTGGAAGTCCCCAGTACCAAGCACAAGGGGCACATGCAACAACTGGTCTACACCCAGTGCATGTAAATCCTGCTCTAAGCAGGAGGTCAGATGATTCAGCTTCGGCTGATGATGACCTGGGCTTTTTCTACGATGTTCTTGCCCAGAACACAATCCTTGAAGAGAAAGTCAGTAGGCTTCAAAACCTACTTGACCAACTTCACTAGGGAAAGACCATCTGCCTCCACCAACCCACAGATGGCACCTTCAGTGAAGGTTCCCCAAACACTGAGCCACTCCAAACTCAGCCACCTGGCTCTGCTTCAGGCCCTATTTCTCAGGAACAGAACCCTCCTGAGCAAATAGGTGCTGTACTTCAAAATTCCCTCCCTTCATCATACCATAATCACTGATATTGTGACTAAAGCCATGATGAGAGGCTTTCTACTTTACAAACCTTGATTGATGCTGCTGTGCAAAAGAAACTTTCTGCGGTACAAACCCCTTCCACCAATGCATCCAAAAAGGGGGAGAGTACTGCAGTGAAAGAAAAGAAGAGGAAAAGAACAGAGGAAGAGAAGGAAGCGAAGCAAGCCCAAGAGGAGGAGAAAGAACAGCAACCACTGCTCACCTACAAGCGAAAAAAGGTGCTGATGATCATATTGCTGAAGATAAAGCCTTGGAGCTACTGATAAAAGAGGCTGATGCCGAACACAGCAGATCAATGGACAACATCATTGATCAGCTGTTTAGGCAAGGCCATGACACCAATAAACTTGACTCTGAGATTCGACGATTAGAGATTGAAGAAATCCAGAATAGATGGGCAAGTTATGAAGTGTTAGAAAGAGAAAGGCTTGAGATCATGATTAGATTTATTGCAAAATATCTTGGAAGATCAATGATCGAAATCAAAGCTTGGTCCAGGGACAGTATCTTGGCAATCACCACCAAGATCTGTTCGTCTGAAGCATATACTAAGGGGCTTGTTATTGAAGCTTTGAATGAAGCGGGTGCTGGGAGCAGGACTGAGCTAGCCAAGCAATCAAAAGCCACACTCACCTCAAGAATGCTAGAACAGCCTGTCAACATTCCCACACCAAAACCACCCAAATCACAACCCACCAAACCAACTCCCTTACCCTCAAAACCCATAGCCGATGATATACCCTTGAAGAAGAAGAAAAGGGTATTGAGGCTAGAAGATGATGAAGAGATGATGAAGATAGGCTGCCACTCTCAGCTGTGATTCAGTTGCCTAAGGCCACAAGTCACTCCTCAGCAATTACTCCTGAAGTCCAAAGACAAATGGTTAAAGTGAAGCTAGAAGAAGAAGAGCTCATAAACAGCATGATGAGGAATTGCTGAAGAGAGTTGACAAAGCTTATGCAGCCACATCTTCTATCATCAATATGAAGAAGCAAGCCCTCAGACTTTACACTCTCAGGCATACTTTCAATATCAAAAGGAAAGAGTGAGGATTTGGCCTGATCCAGGGTCTCTCACAGAATTCATAAGAAAAACATACCTCAGAGATACATGGCCAGGTGAAAAAGATCGTAGATGAAGTGATCTCTCTGGTCTTTGTAGTTTCACCCTGGGAAATCCTAGAGGACTTCAAGAAAGCCTACAAAGCTAATCTAACCCCTCAGAAGATGCTGGAAAACAAAATAGTGAAAAGGGGTTAGTTTACAAGAGGCTTGAGGAAGTCAGGAAAAATGAGCTCTAGTTGTTCCTAGAGGGTAATCACCCGGATGAGTTTGCTTACAGAATAATAACAACTGTGGAGCTAAAGAATGGGAAACAGGCCAAATACCTATCAGAGTATTATGGGCCTGAATCATTGTTTGAAGGAGGTGCTGAAGAGCTAACCATGGAGGAACAAATCACCTCCTTGAGGCCTACACAAGAGAGTCGTACAGACTCATTATGGGGAAGTAAATCTCATGAATGGGATAACAACTCTGTGTCCAGTTCCCCAAAACAGAGTTCCCATTCATACCCTGCCAAACAAATATCTGAGATTTCTTCCCAGGCCGGAGCTTACATGGGTCATCTTCTCTACGATCAAGAAGGAAAAAGACCAACATTTTGCCAACAATAAGTGGGATAATAAATAATTTAGAGGTTTTGGCTACATTGGTTCAGGGGGAGTTTGTTGGACCAAAAGAACCAATGAGCCAAGATCAGAAAACCTCTAAGTCCCACATGGTATCACAACAACTGCTGAAAGCCTCATCAGCAGTTTGACAAGTGCTGAAGACTTCAACAGCTGAAGATCAAGTGCTGAAGACTCCAACAGCTGAAGAACTAAAGTGCTGAAGTACAACAGCTGAAGAACACAAGTACTGAAGCTGAACAGCTGAAGAACACAAGTGCTGAAGCTGAACAGCTGAAGAACACAAGTGCTGAAGCTGAAAGACCAAAGTACTGAAGTACAACAGCTGAAGAGTTTACAAGTGCTAAAGATCAACAACTGATGTACAAAGTCTGAAGACAAAGACTGAAGACATCAGCTGATGATATCTACTGAAGTCATCAGCTGATGAAACATCTGAAGGTCAAAGTCTGAAGATCAAGTACTGAAGCGTCAGTAGTTTGTCACAACTGCTGAAGAGTACTTCTTCAGTAGTTGTAATATCAGTAGTTTTATATTCTAGTTTCAGTAGTTTTGTAAAACGACTGAAGAGCTTGTTCTTCAGTCGTTGTAGTTTCAGTAGTTTCTAATCAGTAGTTTTATATTCTGTACTTAACACTCTGATATGTTCTCAGTAGTTGTGAACATTTCAGTAGTTTGTTAAGAGTTAGTTATTTTTGTATTAGATCTGCCAGTTGTCACTTTTCCATGATAACAGCAACGATTGCACTCTATATAAGGAGTGTCAACCTATTGTAATTATTGAATGATTTGAATGATTTGATGAGAAATATTCCATATCTATAAACATTCCTGAATCAGAAATATATTCTCTCACTATAATCGTATGTGCTCTTAATGCATACAAGTATCGATCTCTTGCTACAATTTGTCTAATTCCTGTTCTTATTCCGCTGCTTTGAACTCTAATACATCAAACTTGTGATCGCTGATCCTGTCAGATTGCCAATCAAATAGGATTCCGCACTATTGATCTGGTTTACACGTTAATCTCTAGGTATTTCTGTCAAATACCAGGTCCTAACAGAAAGATTGGATGAAGGGCTATCTCTGGGCTCACGGCTTTTCTGGAAGGCAGGTGGGACCAATGTCTAAAAGGACACTCCAACGAATTATCAGTGAAATCAAGGCTAGCATTCGTTTGGGCAAGAGAGAGAGAGATGCATAGAAGGGTACATGGGATGACCTTCACACCAACCACTCAACCCCAACCTGAACCAATCCCCTTTCCATTCACCATTAAAACTAAACCTTACGCTCCTAAACTCACACCATTATCCTTACCCACTTCCTCACCTCAACCACCAAAACTACCCATCCTTCAACACAAAACACTTCCCAAAACCACTACACCAAAACCTACCAAACAATCTTCCAAACCATCCCCTCAGCCTTCCAAACATCTCTCTTTAGAGGAGTTTAAGGAAATCAAGACTAAGCTCACCAACTGCATAACCTTGAGCGACATCTCCTGTGAGGAAAACTTTGTCAAACTAACCTATGTTGATGGATCTTCACGTTCCCTCACAAGAGATCAATTTCTTGATCTGCCTAGAGGAACACTAGACCATGCTGCTAGACTTATAGACCTCAACTCGAACTCATTAAATGATGAAGAGAAGAGACTAACAAGGAACCTGGTGACTCTGTTGGATACAAAGAAAGAGGACAAGATTCCTAGTCAGCCTCTTGTGCCTAGAAAGGAAATAATCAGGTGGAGGTTTGATGAAGCCTCTCACAACTTTGTTATGGAAAGAGAGAATGGAGAAATCAACAGGCTGAATGCCTCCTCTCTGCTACACTCTAGTAGGTTTGACATTACTGAGGTAGCAGAGAAACCATTCTCTAATCCATCCAACTCTGAAACGGCTGCTCAAATCAGAAATCATCTCAGCGTCTTCATCTTGCTGAGTTAACTGCAAAAGCATAGATTGAAGAAGAGTTGAAGTTGAGAAGAAAGGAAGACAATGATAGATCTACCACCAAAGGCACATCCTTTCTATAGATGGTGGAGGGTCCTGAATTGGAACCTATAGTTAGATAGGAATATGATTATAGCTCGCATCAACTAACTCTTTTCAGAGGGACCCAATAGAGGGTACACGTCATTCAGGGCGACAGACTAGAATTCCTGTCAACTAATGATTTGTACAAGCTTCTTAGCACTACTTCTAGGAATAACAAAGAGAGAGACAAATATCTGCTTTCCTTAGTGCTGAAAGCTTTGAGAAGCAAGAAAAAGTGAAGTTTTGTTAGCATCAGCCTAAGGGGAGTTTGTTGGATCAAGTAGAAGGCCGGTGCAGCCAAAATCATTTCACTTAGTTTATTTTGGTGAAGTTAACAAAATACTTCCGAAGCTATGTGTGGAACTTTTAAAGGAAACGGAGTTTCTTACGAAGTTTAAATGAAAGATCAACTTCCGAAGCCAAACTCTACTTCCGAAGACAAAGTATTCACTTCCGAAGATCAAGTCTAAGAAATAAAGATCAGAATACAACTTTTGAAGTATGAAGAAAATCAAAAGTCGTCAAGCCTTGGAAAGAGTAGCCTTTTCTGAAGTATAAGTGGCTTCGGAAGAACAAGTTCTTCCGAAGCCATTTAACCTTCAGAATACACTACTATGAACCAATGGACATAAGTATGGTCTTTGAAAATCTGCTACAGACCTCTGAGATACTACATGGCGTTTTCTCAAAAGCCATGTAGTTGACCTTACTTTATTCCACTATTCAGCTTTGTTAGATAGCACAGTTTCCAACTTTAGTTGGTGACAAAAGGTAAGTCATGGACATGTTATGACTACCATATCTTAGATAAGACTTTATCTAAGATACCTTAACTTTAAATCTGTAGTATCTGCTTTAGTTATAGGATCCTAGCTGGTATCAAAGTATATCCGGCTATAGGTAGTATTATATATAGTTTCTCATTGTAACTCACAACATTATGCTTGTAAGAGTCTTGTAATACTTTGAGTTTAGAAGTAATATATGCAAGTACCTTGAAAATTATCTTTCTGTTTATTACTACTTATTATATTGTTATCAACTCTTACAGACTCTGCTTCCCCCGAGTGTGTTTCAAGTGAGTTTGAGAGAAAAACCAAGCATTAAGTGACATTAACCGATCCTGCAGACTTTGTCATCAATATTGAGAATCAACTTGATGTAAAAGTTAAAAATTTTAGGAGTGATAATGGTACTGAATTTGTCAATTTTGACTTGGATTACTTTAGTAGGACCAAAGGTATTGCAAGGCAATTCAGTGCACCAAGAACTCCATAATAGAATGGAGTTGTTGAAAGAAGAAACATAACACTTATTGAAGCAGCCAGAACAATGCTCGTAGACTCATAATTGCCTATCACCTTTTGGGCTGAGGCAGTGAATACTGCATGCAATGTTCAAAATAGAACATTAATTGTTAAAGAACATAACAAAACTCCTTATGATCTTTTATTTAAAAGAAAAACTTACATAGGATATCATAGAGCTTTTGGGTGTCATGTATTAGTTTTAAACATAAAAGAATCATTGGATAAATTTTCAAAAAAAGCCTATTATGGTTTCTTTGTTGGATATTCTTCAACATCTAAATCTTATAGGATCTATATTCCACAACATAACATCATGGAAGAAAGTCCTAATATATCTTTAATTGAATCTGTATTTACTAATCAGTTAAAGGATCATCATGGTTGTTTGATATAGACGCTTTAACAGAGTCATTTAACTACGGTTATTTGAACAATGCAGGAACTGATGATACATGTTATCCATTTGTTCCACCTAATATGAATGAAGTGTCATTATCTACTGATCCTCCAAGTATTCACGCATCCTCAGATGGAAACACTTCATGGTATCATCCAGAGAAGTTCATGTAACACCTACAGAAGAACAAAATGCTTCCGCAAAAGCCACTACAGCTCCTACGGAAGACACTCATGATGCTACTGATGATCAACCTATGGAGGATCATTCAACACCAAATGTTGAACAGTTTGACTACTTTCAAAGTTCTCAATTTGGTTTGGATCAGTCTGCAACGATGGATATGACTAACTTGGAATCATCTATTCTAGTTGAATCAACTCCATCAACAAGAATCCATAAGACTCATCCAGTCAACAACATCATTGGAGATCCTGTAAAAAAGAATTACAAGAAGCCAAAGTGGTACTGCCAACATTTTTCTTTTCACTTGCTTCCTTTCACAAGTGGTTCCTCCAAACATCACTATTACTCTACAGAACAATAGCTGGATTGAAGCTATGCAAAAAAAGCTTCAACAATTTAGAAAGCAAAAAGTGGGGACTCTAGTTGATTTACCTAAAGGCCAACATTCTATTGGAACTAGATGGCTCTTCAAAAATAACTGGATGATAGAGGGATTATCGTAAGAAACAAAGCATGTTGATTGCTCAAGGATACACAAAAGAAGAGGGAATAGACTATGATGAAGTTTTTGCACTAGTTGCAAGAATTGAAGCCATAAGAGTGTTCCTAGATTATGCATCATATAAGAAGTTCACTATGTATCAAATGGATGTCAAGTGTGCCTTCTATATGGGAAAATTGATGAGGAAGTTTATGTGTCAAAACCCCCTGGATTTGAAGATCCTCACTACCCTCACAGGGTATACAAACTTGATAAAGCCTTATATGGTCTTCACCAAGCACCAAGAAAGTGGTATGAAACACTATCATCTTTCCTGCTCAAGCATGGATACAAAAGGGGAACCATTGATCAGACTCTCTTTCTCAAACAAGAACATCAAGATCTCTTGGTTGTTCAAATATATGTTGATGACATTATATTTGGATCAACTAATAAGAGATTGTGTGTAAGTTTTGAAGAATTAATGAAATCTGAGTTTCAGATGAGCTGAATGGGAGAATTAACTTTCTTTCTTGGTCTTCAAGTTCACAAAAGACAGATGAGATTTTCATCAATCAAGAGAAATACATACATCAAATATTGAAGAAGTACAATCTTGCTCATGCATCTTCATGCAAAACCCCAGCCTCAACAATTGAAAAGATTGTACCTGATCCTTCAGGAAAATCTATTGATCAAAGATTATATAGATCAATGATAGGATCCCTTATGTATTTAACTGCCAGTAGACTTGACATTATGTTTGTTGTGTGTGTTTGTGCTAGGTACCAATCAGATCCAAAGGAGTCTCATCTGAATGTTATGAAAAGGATCTTCAGATATCTTAAAGGAAAACTAGGACTTCGTCTTTGGTATCCAAAAGATGGTGACTTCACACTCTACTCATATTCAGACAGTGACTATAGTGGATGCAATAATTACAGAAAATCCACAAATGGTGGATGTTAATTCATAGGACCATGACTAGTTTCATGGCAGTGCAAGAAGAAACCCAATGTATCTGTATCCACAGCTGAGGCTGAGTACATAGCTGGTTCAGCTAGTTGCTCCTAAGTCCTTTGGTTGCAAAATCAATTGCTTGACTATGGTTACAATTTCCTTCAAACTTCAATTTACATAGACAATTCAGCTGTTATGTTTATAATTGTTAATCCTGTGCAACATAGTAAAACGAAACATATTGAAATAAGATACCATTTTCTGAGAGATTGCTCAGAAAAAGGTTTGATCAAGTTAGTCAAAGTGGATATAACAAATCATCTTGCTGATTTATTCACTAAAGCATTTGATTTAGTTAGATTTACTTTTCTAATTGAGTCTCTGGGCATGATTAACTTAGATTAACCATCATGAACAAACAAAGAAAAGCATGTGTTTGTAACTAGTAATAAATAGATTACATTCGAAAGAAATGCTTGTCTTAGTACATTTTTTCTTCCGAAAGCAATTTACCTTCGGAAGAAACGTCTGAAGTATCTTCCGAAGCATATAATGATGCTTTAGCATGACATATGCATGGGAGATGATAATACACTATGTCTTTGCTTCTTCCTGAATTCTTAAATATCATTAAAATCTGAGCTAGTTTTCTCATATGTGAGTAGGTTCATCTTGAGTGGAAACTACACTTGGTGCATGCCAAACATAATGCAAAGTGATTGTTTGTGGGAAACTTCATTTTGAGGATATAGAAAGTGAGTCTTATTTTGATGTGATCAAATCACTCATCTAAGCACACTATGTACCAACACTTTATAATATCTATCTTTACAAATCATACTCTCTCTGTTTTGTGTAAACAAAGACCTGGGTGTATATTCACCTTGCTGTATATCAGTAACCAAATGGTGAAAAGATCATGATCCTCATCATCCCTTTGTTTTGTGTAAACAAAGACCTGGGTTAAATGCACCTCTGTTTGATGTGAGTAAAGACCTAGTGACCTGATGATGATCATATCTACACTCTAAAAAGAATCCTACGTGATCAACTATATATTAATCTAGAGCTTTTATATAAATGCATTAATGAGATGTCCAATGCATCTCAAGATGGAACTTATAACTTAAAGTACATAGTTACCAAGTGTGAAAAAGTGATGATTTGACTCACAAAGGGAATACAAAATCTTCGTGAATTGAATGTGAAGCCCATAACAGTTATTACCTAACCAAGATGAAAACATGATAAATGGCATGAATAGCTGATACACTAACTCTTGTATGGATTTAAGTGGACAATATACTTGCAATTAGGACTAAGTTTAGGTATCATTTCAACAAAATAACTCATCAGGAAAAGGCTTAGTATTATAGTAAGATCCCATTATATATGCTTGTGCATTATCATAATGTCTCACATTCTTCATGATAACCTTTTTAGAAATTAATGTAAATGCATTCTTTCATCATTAATAAAAAATTTAAGGGGAGTAGAATCATGAATATAAGTTAATTTATCAACTGAATTGTGTATTCCATTATCAATTTGAAGGAATTGGAACCTAAGCACCATCTTGGCTCTTGGATACATGAAGTTTTTTTAATTTAAGCTCTCTTGTGCAAAATTGTCATGAATACAAAGTCAACAAGGTCCGAAAGCAATAAATGGTTCTAAGCAGTGGACTTGGACCATACAATAAAATAAGTTTTTCACAGTCGTTTTTAAGCATCAACAGAAGCTACAATGCATTTCAAGTGTCAGCAGAAGCTATAGTATGGAAACTTTATTAAATTTGTCCATTCGTAGATTGGTAAACTACGGATGAGTCAGTACAAAAAGTATAATCTAATTTCATAGATTGGTAACCTATGAAAATTTAAGTTATACTTAATCAGCATAAGTTTTTAGTCATCCGTAGATGATATATGGAATCCGTAGATAATGTGCGGAAGAACTAAGAACTGCGGATTAGTTAAATTGTTGAGGGTCCCACATTATTAAATAAATGAAATTAATGTGTCTGAGAGAGTATAAATGATGTTCTTTGACTTCAATATTCATTATTCACTTTTTCAGAACACTTTTTCAGACCTAGAAAAACACACTCAACAAACTTTTCCCCCTTTCTCTAACATTCAAAATTACCAAATCAAAATATCAAACAAACACATGACTTTGTTCCTAGATCACTGTGTTCATGGTAAAACATGTCGTAATGTTCAATAATGAACCATTTGATTCTTTGTTATTCTCACAACTGTTTGCATTCTCATATCAATAATGTGATTCTAACGAAATCTTCTTTATTCATATGAACAGATAGATAATCTATTTGCGAGAAAGCACAATGTGTGTACTTTCTTAAACCCTGACAACCTTGATTCAGAAGGATGCCAAGACATTATTTGATATCTAAGAAGATCCAGGTTGTTCTATGCCTTATTAGCAGAGCCAGTGATTCATCAATCGCACATTACTAATTTCTAGAACTCCGCCCGAATGGAAGAAGATGGACAAGTTATTGTGGTAGATGTGAAGAATAACAGATTGAGATTGGATGAACAGACAATAAGAAGGGTTCTTGAGTTGGGAGATGTAGAAGCTGGTCACCTTGATATGTTCATGAATGAATACATAGAGAAAGTATTCTACTGATAGGGTATGATGGTGACTTCAAGAAGGGAGAGATAAAGAAAGGAAGACTCTGCAAGCCATATAGATTTCTCTGCCACACATATCTTAAGTGCATCTCTAACAGGAAATCTGGACTTGACAGATTTTTAAAGCATATCTCTTTAGGCATTATTGGTGTCTTTAAGGGAAGAACATACAATTACTCAAAGTACATCTTCAACTGCTTATGTGATCACATCAAAGTGCAGAAGGCTGACAAGATGTACATGTTTCCAAGTTTTCTGCAACTAATCATCAATGTTGATCTGCCTGGGACTACTATAGATGGCGATGTGTTTGTTCAAGCACACCTAGGTAGATCTATTCTCAATAAAATATCCGGGAAGTATGAAGGAGGAGACATGCCCATGTTTGCTCATGTGGTAGATGCTAATGCAAACATTCCCCAAGAGCTTGTGTGGGAAGATCAAAAGGAGGATTCACCAACTAACTCTGTACAAGCCACTCACTCACCAGATCTATCACCCATTCACCAACAACATCAATCTCCATAACACCCTTCACCTACAAGTCAAAACACTCTGCCCATTTCGCCCATTCCCTCTGTTCACTCTCAACAATCTCACTCATCCAGTCAAGACACTCAGCCAATCTCTCCTCTTACTTTTAAATCACCTGCTAGCCAAATCATAGAACCTATCTCTCTAATTATAGAAAAGCAATCCATTGAGAGCTTTCACACATGGGAAACAGTCTTAGTCTCTCAATCCAATACTGTTCAATTATCATTAACCAAGACTGAATCTCTTGTCCATTCAAATGATACTGAACCCGTTTCACTAGTCATTATCAATTAGCAGCAACAACAAACTCATCAAGATGAACCTGTTCAAGCAAAAGAGGAATGCTCTAGTTCAGCAAGTGTGGCTCATTCTGAAGATCATAAAGATGAGATTGATGATCAACAAAAACAAAAGGCAGAAGAAGAAAAGTATGAGGAAGTGATTGCCTATGATGAAGATGACATCAGTGATGAGGACATCCCAGTAAGCAAAAGCTATTTGGTGGCTGAATACAACAAGCTTGTCGTAAAGTCTTACTGCAGAAAGAAAAGAATTCAAGAGCTGAAAGGGATTGTAAAAGAAAAACATGTTCAGCTAATGCAACAAAAAGCAATCATCACAAGATTAAGAGAAGATGCTCAATGCAACAATGAAGTCATTGATGCTCTGCTAATGTTATTGAAGAACAAAAGGAGTCTATTACTAATCAAAAGGCTGAAATAGAAAAGCTTGTGTTGGAGAGCAACCAAGCTAACAAGACTGTTGAAGAACAATACGTTGAGGTATAAAGAAAGAATGAAGAGGTTGAGGAGCTAAAGATGAAAATAAGTGCCCTGGAATCTAAGTCACCCACTACATCCGTACAAGCAAAAGAACCTGCAACATCCTCTAAGCAACTGATTCAATATTCCAGGAAGAGAACGTACTTAGGCTCTACAAAGAAACATGTAATCAACGTTGATGATTCACCTAAAAGATCAAGGCATACATCTTCAGAGCATACTGCTTCGGTGAATGTTTCAATATCAAAGTCAGTTACTGTTGATGAAGCTGAGAGTGATGCTGAATGGAAAGAGCTGACTGAAGAATAAACTAGCAAAGAACAAGAAGAATCAAAGGCTGATAATCTTCTGATAACAAAAGACATAATGGAATAGAGGCCTGAATCAACTATGTTTATGACCCTGATCAACCATGGGTTTCCATATGACATGGTTAAAAAGATGAATCTAACTAAAATGAAGGATTTGTTGAAAGAGTTTGAGCTTGCCAGATTCATAATTCCAAATTGTGACTATGAAGCATTCACACCTTTTCAATCCATTCAGAAAACCAAGAAAGATCTAGGTCACTGTGATACAACAAAGCTTAGCAAGTACAATATGGTATGTTGGCTACAGGGTCACAACTACAAGGCACATGAGCTTAAAGGAAGAAATGTTAGTGAGCTGAGAAGAATGATGGAACATGTAATGACTGTTGAGCTTGATACCAGAGTCAGATTCAGGACTGAATGACCAAGATATAATGTAGAGAAACAAAGCAAACTCCCTGATGATCCTAAAACTGTTGAACCTAAAGATTAGCATAAAGGGAAAGATAAACTAATCAGAGAGCCACAAGCAGTCATACCTGGAAAATTATGGCCATTGGGTACAACAGTGAGAGAGATTAAAGAGAAAAAGTCTACCCTGATAGAACTGTTTGAACACATCACAAGCCCCAACTCTGTGGAAGACAACAAGATTATAGCCTGGAAGTATGATCAAGAATGGGACTTTCCATTAATTAAAATAACATCTGGAAGAATTCAATATTTCCATGATGTAGTATCTATATTGTGTCTAATGAAAGTGACATCAAAGATCTGCAAAGTATAATTGTCTCTAACTATCTAATTCACCCAAGAGGAAGAGACTTCTCTATGTTGGTGGGAAAGTTAAAGACAAACTTCAAAGATGATGTGATAAAAGAAGCCAAAAGAGAGGATGATAAGCACATAAGAAGACTAGAAATGATGAAAAGATCAAGCACCAACTCCTCCACATTGGTCAATTATGAATTTTTAAGGAGAGTTGGTTATACTAACAGGAAAACAACAACCATGAAAGTCATTGCAGGAAATCAATACACTATTCCACGACTGAGTGGGGATATGTTAAGAAAACAAAAGAAATGGTGCTACTGAGGAATGTTGATGGAAAGAAAGGTGACAAGATAAGAATCTTCGACCCGGTAGAGATCAAACTGCTGCACCCAAGCTACACATCATACTTACATGATAAATTCTTCTCAAAGCTGTCTGATGAAAAAGCACAAAATGATTTATGCTTATATATTCAATTGATACAAGTTGTGGATAAACTGCAAGCAAAAGCATACAATAGGTGAAGATATAATATTGGCTTTGAAATGTAACGCCCCGAATAAAGTCTAAGCGAGCCAATTAATAATAATAGGCTTAGTAGGGATTATTTAAAGAAAATAAGCGGGTAATGGAGTATGGACCGATAGACCTCGCGGGATATGTGTTTGGCAAGTTTAAGGTCCCGAGAACGCCCGATATATATAAACGGATTAGCTTGAGTAGCTCTCATTTGCAACTCAACACTCTAGTTCTAGAGAGAGAGTAGAGAGAGAGAGTAGAGAGAGAAAGTAGAGAGAATTGAAGATTCAAGGCTCGATTGATCTCAATATTGAAGAGTGGTGTTCGTGGGCATGCGAACAACAAGAAAACACCAAGAGTCTAGGTAAGAAACATCATTTAATCGGCAAAGATCTACCCAAAACTCACGTTTTTGTGTAAGAAAAAATGTAAGAAGCTTAGATATAGCTTATTGGGTGATAAACCAAGGTTTCGGGTGTAAAAGATTGAAGTTTTGGGTAAAAAATGGGTTGCTTTGTAATTTTCAGCCCGTTCTGCGAATTGGGTGTTCATCCAGCAAAATTATGTATACATCCAGTGAAACTATGGGTCTTCCTACGGAACTACAGTTTCGCAGATAGATTCTTAGACATGGTTATCCAACGAAAGTTGGGCGAAACTGGCAGCGAAACTGGCAACGAAGATGCTAGTGAAACTACCAGCGAAGATAGCGAAGATAGCGAAGATAGCGAAGATGCTAGCGAAACTAGCAGCGAAACTGTTGGTGAAACTAGCAGCGAAACTGCTGATCTGGCAGCGAAATTAACAGCGAAATTAGGCAGGAATTAACTCCTTTGAGTGTTAACTTGTCTGCAGGTTGTGTAGTGTAACCCTTATCTTGAAAGCTTGATTGAGGAGCTACTTATTGAGTCCAGGTTAGTTCTAGATCCCCTATTTTAAAGGTTTTAAACTAGTTTGGGGCTGGAAATGCATACTAATATATGATTTAAATGACCAAGATTTTAAGAGGTTATAACAATGGATCGAATTATTTATAAGGAAAGGTGCTATATAAAAGTGTTAAAATAAAAAATTTTCACGCTGGCCTGGCAGCGCGACCCTAGCCAAGGGCATTGCCCTTTGGACCCCACTAGAGGCTGCTGCCCCTAGGACCCCACTATCAGGGGCTACTGCCCCCGAACCCCCATTGTTCCGCGGAGGATCGGTTATGTTTGATGATGACTTATTCTTGTTTTGCATATGTTATGTATGTGAATGTATGATGCATGATGTCTATGATAATGTGTGATGGTATATGTTGTGTATGATGTATGCTTATGTATGATATGTTTTCTTATGTTCCTTGCTACGCATTATGATGTGACTTTATGTGGTGTGATTATGATAATGAACGTAAAGTATTATCTTAACGAAGTGAAAGATTTAAGATAATGAAAGTGGAACATAATGAATGAACGAATAAAAGTCTTGCAAGCAAAAGAAAGGAGGTCCACAACTCATTGAGAGTTGTTAGCTCAACTGTGTCTGTCTACAGCATGCGATTTTGGCTAACTCATAAGGGTTCATAGACACAATAAGAGTTTAGTCTTGACTGCTCCAATACATGCGATTTCCTAATTATTGTGTGTTATACAGCATGTGATATTGGCGAACCCATAAGAGTTCACACACACAGGGGGAGTCTGTCCTAGTGACCACTCCATACGTGTATTATGGGGTCCTTGTCGCTTAACCCTAGATGAATTTCTTGGTGCTCTAGAGGGGGGTTAAGTACATAACAGGACCTAGATAGAAGTGAAAGATAATAAATGTACAAAAAGTGCGATAAGTACGAAAAGTGCGAAACGTGCGATATGTACGAAATGAACGATGATGGAAGATAATAACTATTACCTTGATGTATGTATGATGTGTGATCATGTGCGATAGTAAAGAAAATGGTTTAATGAATGAAAGGTAATATAATGTTTTTCTAAAACTAGAACTCCCTCAGCAATGCTGACTTTTTATGCATTTTCCAGTTGGCAGGTGAGGTTGCTGAGGATGGCACGGGGTGGCTACTTGGCTCATTTTGGATGGCATCCATTTTATGATGCGATAACGTTTTTTCATTGTAATACGAACGAACGATATTTTATAATGAACGTTGTATTATTTTGCAGAAAGTGTTTACTTAAATGAAATGAAATGGTTGTTTAAATTGTTTCCGCTGCATGGTTTTAGTAAGATAATGTAAATATATATTTTATGTGCGATGATTGACCAACTGTGAGTGTCCCAGGAACGAGGCCTTACATGAAAGGAGTTAACATTGAAGAAGTCTCAAAACTAAGAATCTCAGAAGAAGATGAGCTGGAAATTATCAATAATCAATGTGTTATGGAAACTCTCACAACAAAAGAAGACATTTTGGGATTGAATTTTGAGACACTTCAAAGGATATGCAGAATGGATATCAAGTACAAATATGATGATCAAAAGGATGCAATATCTTATTTTAACAAGAAAATGGTTTCAAGACTAAAGGAGCTTTCAGTTTTGAAGGGATGATTACAAGTGTCTAAGCCTAAGGGGGAGTATTGTTAGATCTAGGATGAATAGATCTAGTCCAATTAAATAGGCTTAGAACTTGAATCAATATTTGTAATGAATACTTGTAATTCATTATAATGTATGCATTAAATGTATAGGTTAACCCATATATGTGTGTTGATTTAGGTATGTTTGCAGGGAAAACATTATGATTGGTAAAATGCACCAAGTGTAAGAAACATCTACGGATGAACAATTGTTCTTCCATAGATATGTTTCTTACAAGTAAAATGCATCCGAAGATCTTTTAGCGGATAAACAACCAGCTCTGAGGATGGAAGAACAAGATTGCTTCGGAAGAATAATGTACCCTCAGAATAACAAGACTCCTGCTGAAGAACAAATATCTACAGAAGACAATATTCCTGTGGAGTCCAAACACTTGTATAATACAAGTGTTACAAGTCAACAAGTCAACAAGGCAGTTATGCGAATCCCAAGAGATCCGGTGATTCCTTAACAGAAACAATTCGAATCCCAAGAGATTCGATGTTTCCTTAACAGAAACACACGTGCCTATATATATGGATCCTAGGTTTCACATCGAGAGCACGACTTCAATGACAAACATCCAAGCAATAAAACAACCACCACACATAACATCAAGTCAAAAACCCTAGCAGCTGTCACATTATCAAACACTCAAATTAATATCATTCATTCATTGTTTATTCATATGTAATCATTAACATGTTTTTAATGAAATATGTTTGAATTGAATATTTTGTCTGGTCATTAGTTGTGTTTCATTCATTGCGTTCATCTTATTCTTTAATCATTATTGATATTGAAATTAATACAAACAATTAAACCAAGTTAACGTTGATTCCGCAAATGTTGACTTGACTTGAATTCACACTGATAATTCCTGATTGTGATCCTTGGATTCACACTTGTTTTATCATCTCATCATCCTTTTCTTTTATCACACCTTTCAACTCTTGAATTTGCTCTTTTTTGTTTGATTGGATGACCAGTTTGCTATATTCAGTAACCAGATAACTCTTCTTCACAAGAATGTCATCTTCACTCAGGTCATCTTCATGATAAGCAATTACATCAACATAGTTTTCTTCGTCTTCCCCTTCTTCATGTTCAGCAGCTACATCATCATTATTGACATCAGCAGGGGTTGCACTAGCTGAGCTTGAGCTAGAGTTTACAGTTTGATCTGCCTGCTCCTAGAGAGGTTGTTGTTGTTATTTAATTAATGGAGAGATTGGCTCGGTATCACCAATGTAAATGCTATTTTGTTAGACTAACTCAGTCTCACCAGTTTAAATGCTCATGTAAATGATGTTCAGGAGTTTGAGGTTATTGATGAATGGGTGATAAATGGTGTGGTGATTGATGATGTTGGTGTATGGGTGATTGATGGTGTTGGTGAACAGGTGATTGATAGTGTGGTGGTGATTGAGGATGTGGAGATTACTGATGTAAGGGTGATTGGGGAGGAGAAGTTGGTGCTTCTTCATCATATGCAGATGTATCTTCTTCATGTTCTTCCCACAGAAGCTCTACTGGGATGTTTGCATTAGCATCAACCACATGAAAAAACATGCGCATGTCTTCTCCTTCATACTTCCAACTAATCTTATTCAGTATAGATCTTCCTAGATGTGCTTGTACAAAGACATCACCTAATCTTTCTATCCCAGGCAGCTCAACATTAATGACCAGTTGGAGGAACCTTGGAACATGAAAATTTTATCATCCTTCTCTACACTTATTTGCTCACATAGACAATTGAAAATGTACTTTGAGTAGTTATATGTTCTTCCTTCAAAGATCCCTATGATTCTAGAAGAAATGTGCCTTGAAAATCTTGCAATCCAAATTTCCTGTTTGACATACACTTAAGGTAAGTATGCGGTAGGGCTTGCACAATCTCCCCTTTTTTATCTCTCCTCTTTCAAAGTCACCATCATAACCCATCAAAAGAAATATCTTCTCAATGTACTCATGTACAAAGACATCTGGATGACCTATTTCTTGATCTCCTAACTCTTGTACCCTTATGATTATCTGTTCATCAATTCTTAAGTGCTCATTCCTTACATCTGCCATAATGAAATTTGATTCTCCATCCTCCTTTATTCGTGCAGAATTCCAAAAATCGATTATGTGTACTTGACGAATCACAGGTTGTGCTATTAAAGCATAGAAGAGACTGGATCATCACATATATCTGATAATGTCTCGACGCCCTTCTAATACAGGGCCATTAACATTAAGAAATGCACTCACATTATGCTCTTTTGCAAATTCATTAGTCATCTATTCTCGAGAGCTAAGAAGAATAGATTATAATCAACACTACACACATAAGAATACAAATAGTTTTAATGATAACCAAGAATCAAATAGTTCATATTAATGGTTATGACGTGTTTTACCTCCAAACCAGTGATCTGAGTTAAAGATCATGTGTTTAATTGAGGTTTTGATTTTGGTAACATTGAATTTTTGTGAAGGGGGAAAAGGTTGGTTGAGTGCGCTTTTCTAGGTCTAGAAAATGCTCTGCAAAAGTAAATAATGAATGTTTAAGTCAAAAATATCATTTATACTCACTTGGACACATTAAATTCACTTATTTAATGATGTGGGACCGTCTATCCTTATTACAGTTTCCTTAGTTTTTAGTTCTTCCGTGGATATTCTACGAATTCCATAGATCATCTACGCTTCCGTAGATCTTCTACGGATTACGAAGATCAACTACAGATGACTTAGAATTAAATACTGACTTTTGATGAAGTATAATTTAAATTTTCATAGGTTACCAATCTATGAAATTAGATTATGGTTTTAAAACATTAACTCATCCGTAGTTTACCAATCTACAGATACTCACATTTTATTAAGTTAAATTTTCATAGGTTACCAATCTATGAAATCAGATTATGCTTTTAAAAGATTAACTCATTTGTAGTTTACAAATCTACGGATAGTCACATTTCATTAAGTTTCACACTGTACATTTTGTTGATGCTGAAAATGCATTGTAGCTTCTGTTGATACTGAAAATGTGTGGTAGCATCTGCTGATGCTGAAAATGCACTATAGCTTCTACTGATGCTAACTATGCACTATAGCTTCTGGTGATGCTAAAAATGCCAAGATTGAAACTTTTTTGATTGTATGGTCCTAATCAATTGATAGAACCATTTATTGCTATAGGACCTTGTTGACGTTTCTTTCATGACAATTGTGCACAAGAAGGTTTATATTTTGAAAAACTTCATGAACCCTGTAACCAAGTTAGTGCTCGAGTTCTAATTTTCTTATTAAATTTTGATCTAAATTCAGATTCTATTATTTTCATGCATTAACTACTCCCCTTAAATTTGTGATTAATGATAAGATGTTGCATTCATCATAAATTTATGAAGTAATTAGCATGAAAGACATATGACAATCCAAAAGTTATAATATCCTAAGCTAAAAAGAAATAAGACAAAATAAAAGAAATATTATATACAAGCATATAAACATATATAAGGGGATCATACTATGACACTAAGCTTCTTCCTGTTAGATTTGGTTGAAGTGTGATCTGATTCTAGTCCTGATTTCAAGTATGGTTCACCATTTAAATTCAAACAAGAGTATTGAATCAACTAGGCATGCTGTTTATCATGTCTTCGTGTTTATTATAGGTTAATTTTTATGGGCTCCACATTCAATTCACATTAGAGTTTGTCATCCTTTTATGAGTTAATTCATCACTTTCCACACTTAGAAACTATGTACATTAAGTTATAAATTCTATCTTGAGACAAGTTTGACTTCTTGTTAATGCTTTGTTATTAAAGCTCTTTAAATAATATACAATTAATCAAAATGGATTCTTTTGAGAGCTTAGATATGATCATCATCAGGTCACCAGGTCTGTACTTTCGTAAAACAGAGGTTTCTTTAACTGTTAAGTCGGTTTTTCGGGATCGATAAACATCCGAGCATGTTTTTGACGGAAGGATGAACAACCAAAACCAAAAGTCAAATCAATAACACCAACTATCAAATATTGGTTTCATTGATAAAAACCTAACGATTACAAGCTCGTTACAACATAAGAATCACGACTCTTGGCAAGGCGAAGATCGAGCATGATCTCCCCTCTCATCCGGCAGCCCTAGGCTCCGGGCAGACTTCCTCTCCAACCTCTATCACTCTACACATTGAAACTGGTATATATAGGCCTCGGCCCATATTAGATGCGACTGGGCCCATTCGTGCGATTGGACCATGCGTATGGTTCAATCGTACGACTGGACCATGCGTATGGTTTAATCGTACAACTGGACCATACTTATGGTTCAGTCTTACGAATGTCCCAATCGCATCTCTCAGTTGCACGGCTGGTCCATTAGCATGGCTCAGTCATACGACTGAGTCTCATTCGCATATGCTCCTGCAAATGACCCAGTTTCATGTGTTTACAACATATCAGGTGTATAACATTAAGCCCAGACTATTCGACAAGCGACGAACACACTATATATGACTATATATGCTCCAACAAATTCCCCCTTGTACGTTTCTTGCGAATAGTAGATAACACCTCTTACAATCTTCAGTCAATCTTTGCTCTGGTTGCCAATAGAATCAAACGAAAACCATATTAGCCAACGTTGCCGATCCGTCAGGTTACTACCATATCCTTGAAAATGAATTTAGGCACAATAGCTTTCGTTTACTTTGTAGAACACTATCATTGCAGCAAGATTCCCTGTATGACTGATTTTTCCAGATAATGACATGCACAGTTTTCCATTGCTTCAATCTTCACACAGGCTAACTTGATTAACATCACCACCTGCAAAAATTCCCCCTCACATTCAGCATATCCCAATATACAGACATTGTGCTCTCCTTGCGTCTTGACATGGTGTATTGGGCAAAAGGTTGAAGGTTCCAATCCACAGCTGACAATATCAACCAAATCAGCATGCACGAAGATTCATCATCGGAAACCGGTTCACATCATCACTTTCTGATTGCGTCTTCACTTTCTATATACAAGGATTCCCCCTAAGAAGCAGAATCCTTTCTGTGCGGATAAATATAACTTGATTGGCCCATAAGTAGTCAGATGCTCCTGACTACCCCACAAAATCAGCACCAACTGCTGACATCTTCTCTTCTCTCTTTCGTGTTCCAATTACATTCACCTATTCTGGAAATCCGACGAATAATGGGGTACACATCGAACTTATTTGAAAAACGAACCTCTGGGTGAATATGCTTTTCTCATCTTCAAATCTGTGCAAGAAGCTATTCCAGACCCTTTTTTTTGGTCTGGAACAAATGCGGATGACTCATTCGTGCGATTGAACATACGACTAGTCCAGTCGCATGACTGAACATACGACTGGTCCAGTCGTACGAATGACTCATTCGCATGGTCCAGTCGTACGAATGGTCCATTCCCATGGCCCAATTGCATGAACGGGTGTGCACGCAGATTTTCAGATCTGCAGCCGCCAGGGCTGCCCAAAACCCTAATCTGATGAATTCAACATGAACCGAAACAAAGTAGACATCATCAGATTCGAAAGGGTGATAGGAACGCGGTTTCAAATTCGATTTCAACATAGAAGCAACACACGTAACAAGATCCGAGCAAAACGCGAAGAACACGAAGTGGGTTTAACGTCAAGATCTGAAATTCAATCCAGAAATCAAGAGCTCGGGTTGCTAGAATGATTGTTAGATCATTCCGCAGTAACCGGCTCTGATACGAATTGTTAAGTCCGTTTTTCGGGATCGATAAACATCCGAGCATGTTCTTGACGGAAGTATGAACAACCAAAACCAAAAGTCAAATCAATAACACGAACTATCAAATATTCGTTTCATTGATAAAACCTAACGATTACAAGCTCGTTACAACATAAGAATCATGACTCTTGGCAAGGGGAAGATCGAGCATGATCTCCCCTCTCATCCGGCAGCCCTAGGCTCCGGGCAGACTTCCTCTCCAACCTCTATCTCTCTACACATTGAAACTGGTATATATAGGCCTCGGCCCATATTAGATGCGACTGGGCCCATTCGTGCGATTGGACCATGCGTATGGTTCAATCGTACGACTGGACCATGCGTATGGTTCAATCGTACGACTGGACCATACTTATGGTTCAGTCTTACGAATGTCCCAATCGCATCTCTCAGTCGCACGGCTGGTCCATTAGCATGGCTTAGTCGTACGACTGAGTCTCATTCGCATATGCTCCTGCGAATGACCCAGTTTCATGTGTTTACAACATATCAGGTGTATAACATTAAGCCTAGACTATTTGACAAACGACGGACACACTATATATGACTATATATGCTCCAACCTTAACCCAGGTCTTTGTTTACACAAAACCGAGGGATGATGAGGATCATACTTTGTACACCAGTTAGGTATAGAGGTACACCAAGGTGTTCATTATCCCAGGTCTTTGTTTACATGTAACACCAGAAAATTTTCTTTGAAGCTGACGAAAGAAGAAAAATAAATAAAGCCTAAAGTCGGGGGACCAAACTTGCCAAAACAGGAAAAGGTTGAATGGGTGGGAGTATAAAAGGAGGAGGGCAGCCCACACCCTCCCCTACACTCACACATTTCAGCGTTAGAAAGAAAGGGGAGAAAAGTGGTCTCGAGCTCGATTCGTGTGGATTCGAGCGTAGAAATCGTCGTGTAGCAGGTCAAATCGAAGCTCTACTCGACGGGATAATTTGTGTGAGTTCTAGGACCCCTCTCTTACACGATTTTGAATGATTTTGGGGCTGGAACACATCTGAAAACTCTTTTTTGAGTTTTTGGGTGTAAACCCATTTTTATGCATTTGTGTATGTGTGTGATGCGTTTGGAGCTTGATTTTGTGTGTGGTTATGCTTGAATGAGGTTGTGGTATGTTTCCCTTAGGCTTAGGATGGTCGATTTGGGCTCAAAATGGGTTTAGATGAGTTTGGAGGCCGAAAACCCTTGGCTGCAATCGGGATGAACTGCATTCTGCATCAGCTAGGGCTAGGCGACCGACTGGAGGGAGATTGAAGGCCAGTCACCCGAATGGAGGGAGACTGAAGGCCATTCGGCCGACTGGAGGGAGACTGAAGGCTAGTCACCTGACTGGAGGAAGACTAAAGGCCAGTCACCCGACTGGAAGGAGACTGAAGGCCAGTCACCCGAATGGAGGGAGACTGAAGGCCATTCGACAGACTGGAGGGAGACTGAAGACCAGTCACCCGACTGGAGGGAGACTGAAGGCCAGTCACCCGACTGGAGGGAGAATGAAGGTCTAGTCACCCGAATGAAGGTCTAGTCACCCAAATGAAGGTCCACTCACCCGAATGAAGGTCCAATCACCCGAATGAAGGTCCAATCACCTGAATGAAGGTCCAGTCGCCCGAACGGAGGGCAAGTCGCCCGGATGAATGGCGAGTCGCATGGAGGCTAGGCGACTGAAGGGTATCCATACGCCCGAATGACCATAGTATTGTCTGAATTTCGGAAAGTGCGGACTTAGGCTCATACCCTCGGGGTCGTAGATGATAAGATGGGCAGGGATGATGCAAGATGATGGATGATGATGAGTTGACGATGATGATATGTATGACGTTATGTGTGATGTTATGCATGGCGGTATGTGTGATGCATAGTATGTATGATGTGTGTGATGCGAGGTATGATTGATGCGTATGTATGATGCTGCCTTGTATGGTAATGTTGTATGTTTATGTTTGTGTTCCTTATTATGTATTTTTATTTTCCCTTGGCTTTATGTGGAATGTTAATGAATGGCATGAAATTTTTATGTAACGTAAAGTGAAAGATAAAGAAAAGAGGAACATGAAGTAAGAATGCATGCATTAATGAGTAATGAACATAAAGAAAGTCTTGCAAGCATGGTATGTCGAGACACGCTATTAAAAGGTGTTAGCCAATCAGTATGTGGGTTCACCACTCAGTATGTGGGTTCGCCACCCCGGAAGGATGCATATCATGTTCTTTCCTTATGATTGACCATTTGTATAGAACTATTGCTTCATACCTTGGGTACTGTGACCACGAGGTGTGATGTACCGTTATAGAAGGTCTATGATAGACCTAGGTCCAGAACCATGAAGAGAAAGGTATTGCATATGGCAATGGTACACCTATACTCAGACCATAGGTACTATGACCACGAGGTGTGATGCACCGTTATAGAAGGTCTATGATAGACCTAGGTCTAGAACCATGAACAGAAAGGTATTGCATATGGCAATGGTACACCTACATTCATACCTTAGGTATTGTGACCACGAACTGTGATGCACCGTTATAGAAGGTCTATGGGAGGCGTAGGTCCATAACCACGAACAGGAAGGTATTGCATAGTAGCCCTAAATCTTACCCTAGGTACTGTGACCACAAGGTGCGATGCACCGTTGTAGAAGGTCTATGATAGGCCTAGGTCCAGTACCATGAACAGAAGGGAAGGGTTTATGGTTGACAGAAAAGGAAAGTAAAGAATGAAGCATGAAAGATTAAAGAAGATAATAATGATATTATCTGTATGTACGTATGATGTATGATAACGAACGACTGTAAAGTATAGTACGATTTTGAAAGAAAGTAAAGAATGGTTTTACGAAAGAAAAGTATGTTTATTTATAAAACTAGAACTCACTAAGCAACGCTAACTTTGATGTGTTTCCAGTTGGTAGGTATGTTGCTGAGGATGGCACGGGGCAGCTACTCAACGTATTCTGGATGACATTCCTTGTTTAAAGCTTTTGTAACGTAATGAAACAAATATTTTTGTGATTGGGCAACGATTTATCCTGTTGTAAAAGTTTTTTTTGATGAAATGTAATATTATGTTTTATGAGCGATGAGGATCCAGATGTAAGCGTCCTAGAAACGGGGCCTTACATTACACAAAACAGAGGAATATGATTTGCAAAGATAGAAGTTACGGAGTGTTTTACATAGTGTGCTTGAGTGAGTGAGTTGATCATATAAGAACAAGACTTACTTTCTTGATCCTCAAAATGAAGTTTCCCACAAACATTCACCTTTTCATTATGTTTGGCATGCACTAAGGGTAGTTTCCACTCAAGATGAACCTACTTGAATATCAAAGTACTTTTGATCAGATTTAAAGCAAGTTAATTACTCTGGAAGTAAGCAAAGGCATAGTGTAATATCATTTCCCAAACATATGTCATCCTAAAAAAATAAAAGATAGACAATAGTTTTGTATTTTTGTATCTTTTTTGAATGTTTTTGGGTTTTATAGATTACCATTCACAAGGATAGTCACATGCTTTTTCTTTGTTGAAGATAATTAATCTAAGTTAATCAAGCCTAAAGACTCAATTAGAAAATTAAAGACAAGTGTTTGGACTACACAGCTGCATAGTCTTTCATAGGTGATTGTTAATCTGCAGGAATCTTGTTCTTCCGAAGGTACTTTGTTCTTCCGAAGATATCTTGTTCTTCCGAAGATACTTTGTTCTTCCAAAGGTATCTTCACTTTAAGTTCAAAGCTGGTTGTTCATCCATAGAAGATCTCCGGATGATTGTTTTTGTATGAAACATATCTACGGAAGAACAAAAATGTTCTTCCGTAGATGTTTCTTACACTTAGTCAATTTCACAAATTGACCAATGATAACATTTTACTTGCAATCATACACAAATCAACACATATATAAGTTAATCTATATACATAATACATACATGAAAATAATGAATTACAATCATTCATTACAAGTACTGATTAGAGTTCTAAGCCTATACAAAATGCTCTAGATCTATTGTGCCTAGATCTAACAAAATCCATGACTTACCATTTTGTTACTGGCTAAAGTTAGTAACTGTAGTAATTGATAAACAATGAATATTGAATAAAGTATGGTCAACTACATGGGCATGGGAAAATACCATGCAGTATTTCAAAGGTTGCAGCGGCTTGTCAGAAAGACCATATTAATATCCACTGGTTCATAGTAGGTTATTCCGAATGTTAACTAGCTTCCAAAGAACAAGTTCTTCCAAAGCCACTTATACTTCGGAAAAGTATACTTCTTTTGAGACTACTGCTGATCTTCAAGTCTTTGTACTTTGGAAGTCTTTTACCTTGAAGTCTTCTAAGTGTTTGTCTTTGGAAGATGGCTTCACTTTGTCTTCAAAAGACAGAGTTCCTTCTTTAGAAGTTCTTGTACTTAATCCTTTAGAAGTACAATTTTGCCTTCGGAAGTCTTTATCAGTTGTACCAAAAATTATTCGAAGTGTTGTTTTGGTTGCACCAGCATTATTTCTCAAGTTTCATAACTCTCTTTGCTTCTTGTTTGTTTTGTTACATTCTTTCTCAAGTTTATTTACATCCCTTTTAGAAAAAATGTCAAAAGACATATTTGGTTTTGATATTGGAGATGTGTCAGCTTTTTCTTTCATTTGTTTGAGAAAGATGCTTGTGCTTTTCTCTTTGATGAATCATCATCTGATTTGTTTGAATTCTTATGAGTTTTTGACCTTATTATCATACTTGCTTTCATCAGATGATTTCACCTTGGGCTTAGCATCCTTGTCCGTCAACATTCCTTTAAGAGTGAGTTTCACAAAGGGTATAATGGCTTTGATGGGACTTTTAGGCTTGCTTACATACCCTTTCTTTTCTGAGCATTCTTTGATTTTGATTGGGTGACCATTTTTAATTTTATCAACATCACTCGCCACATAACATATGGCTTATTTTGGGGGGTTTGTTGTTTGACAAAATGTTGCAAGTTCAGATATATAGTGTTAATGTATATTGATTCTGATTTGGTCAAAGTCTCAGGATTCATAATATGGTTATCATTATATGGTGGGGAACAAGTATTGTAGCCTAAGAAAGACATATCCTTTGGACCCTTTTAAGCATCAGTATCTCTTGTAGCTTGGTTGATGATAATTTAAATTTCTCAATTTGACTTGTGTGGCTGAATGATAAGCTTTAGACTTTATTAGAAGTTTAGTTAATAATTTGACCTAAGCTTCAAGAGTTTACTTTTCTTCATTAAATTTCTCAACATCTGCAACAAGACATTTAATTTTAGTTTAAAAGTCTCTCATGTCATGTTTTAACATCTCATATCAAACCTTTTCATCTTTTACCATGGCTGCCAATTTCAAATTATGTTTTTTGTAGCCTTGCACCTAATTAATGCAATTTTGACGATTGAGATTGGTTTTTACCTTTTCAAGAATTTGAGTTGGAGTATCATTGATGTGAGCCATGAGTGAATGATTTAGATGATTTGGCTTCACTTCTTCTACATACATACATACTACAGTCACATACTCCATCTGATGATAAAGGCATTTGAGGTTGGTTGAGATGAAGATGAAGGTTGTTAATGATAAGTGACATGAGTTTGTGTCTTTGCTGATAGGATACTTGATTTCCATGATGTAATTGAGAGCTTTGATAAGAGGAGGGACGAGGAGCTTTTGCAAATTTGTTGTGACTACTTCTTGGTGCATTGTATTCTTTTAAGAAATGCCCACTAACACCATAGTTATTACACTTCATCTTAGTTTTGTCAAATCCAAACACAGTGTTTTAATTCATGCTCAACTTCTTTCCCTTCCTAAAAAAGTTCTTAGCTCTACAAATGATCATAGTCATTTGCTATTGAAGATCCATTTCTTCAACATCATCTTGATGTATTTCTTCTAAATTATCATGGATCACATGAGTAGTGGTTAATCTTCTATTAAGGTAAGCTTTAAAACTTGAAAAAAAGGTATTGTAAGTTGCATTTTGGTCATTATTAGTGTGGTTGCATGATGAAAATTTCTAGTTTGTTGGTGGTGCAGATGAAGTCGATGCTTTGTAGATATTAACTTGAGGAGCAGTCATGAATGCTATTGATCTTTGGCTTTTAGGTGTTGACATGAAGTCATCTTCTTCAGTGATGAAGGAATTTTCAACTGAATGACTTTAAGTAGGAAACTTATATGATGACCTGTGGACCATTAAGATTTCTAGACTTTTCATGAAGTTCTAGTGCTTCAATCTTTGCTACCATAAAATCTAAGCTAATGCTTTCCAAATCAAGTGTGTTCTTCACTAATGTAGCATCTTTTTGTTCAGCTCTTTCTCCTTGTAGGTCACACCCATGATCTCGAGATTTATTCACTAGTTGAAAAACCTATGAAGTTGTTTTGACACATATTCACGATTTATATGATGAAATGCTACATACTGATTAAGAAGCTTGTCTTTATTAATTTCAGTAACATCACTACTTCCCTCACACATGATGCAGAGAGCATCCCAAACTTCTTTAGCGGTACTATACTTCTTTAATCCATTGAGCACATCAAGCTTCAAAGCTTGAGTAAGTAAGAGTAAGCTTTCAAATCAACTTTGATCTTCTTGTAGTCTTTAGGATTTAGGACTAAGATGGGGTCTTCCACTTGAATTCTGATAATCTGGTAATGATAACCACTCAAGGTATTGGGGATAAATGGACATTTGCGTATAGAAATCTATGTTTACATCAAACCAATCAAGTAATTTCTAAACCTTAGTTTCTATTGTTTAAATTCTAATTTATGTTTCAACATGGGTGGTTTAGAATTATAATCTCTATCGCTTGAATTTAATGAGATCATGATTGTTGCTTGAATTTTATTTGTTTAGATAGTGAATGAGTCCAAAGTCCAAATAAGTCAAGTGTCACAAACAAATGTGGTCAACAGTCGTTGGATTCAGATGTGATGTACAGTGAAGCCAAAAAGTGTGGTCAATAGTGACTCAACTATTGTGATGACCAAATGGGTTCTCTCACACTTGTAAATCACAAATATGATGAACATTAAGGTTCAAAGAAATGCAATGAACAGTTCAGAATTGCAATTATGATGAGCAGTGATTTTAAGGTAAATGCGGTGTATAGTTGTCACTATGAGAAATGTGATGAACAATGCTCAATCACATATGCAATGAACAGTTCATCATTCTCTTTGTCTGTTTAGTGAATTTCTTGTTATTTTTCACTCAAATTGGATGTTAACCCTTTGATTAAGAACTCTTAACTAATCTCAGGTGGTTTAGCTCACTATCCCTTGATAATTTGGTGAAATGGTAGGTTTTGATGTCAGTTTGATCAATGTAATAGTGTTCATCAAATCACGATGAATTTGAAGTGTTAATTGATTTAAAAGTTGAGTAAATATATTCTTATGTCTAATCATTTGTGTGAAACATAATGAAAAGCAAATAAAATGATAGTTCGACCGAGAATCATCAAGAACAGTCGGTGATCTTGATGATTTCACGAGCCAAGGCTCTAATACCAATTAAATGAGTTAGAATAAAAAAAATTTATCGAATATATTAGATGACTTTCAATGTATAGTTGTTGCGAAATACAAATAACATGTCATACACTTATAATTACACTTAATATTGTGTTTTATTGATTTTAGTGTGTAGGAATCTTTCTATGTGTAACCAGTGTTGTAAAACTCGGCCGAGAACTAGGGAAACACTCGGAACTCGGCCATTTACTGAAGCAACTTTTTTCAACTCGGTCCTATAACTCGGAATCGGTCAACCCTGGTCAAAATTGGGGAGTACTCGGAGCTAGGTGGCCCAACTCGACCCAACTCGAAAAACTCAAATTTTCACTATTTTTTGTCAATTTCC